>JAUCMX010000027.1:9770293-9937793 GCA_033459395.1 Hemibagrus guttatus
TAAATCCACTGTCAAAACACCAATTAAGTGGAATATCTTTTGGAATAATGGTATTCATTCATCCCCTAGTACACTTCTGGAAACTTATGCCAAGGTGCAGTGAAGCTGTTCTTGAGGCTTGCAGTGGTCCAAAAATCCACTTAACTACATTTTCCCCCTTTAATTTGTCACACATCTGCATACAGTCCTGTTCAGTTTGATATTTTATTTTATTTATGGCATATTACAAATTTTAATTATGACCCTAAATTCTCTTCCAGTGAACAAAATGCCTTTTTGTCAACTAGACGAAAAAAAGGGGCGGAAGTCTATAAAGGGTGAGTAATGTCAAATGAGACATTTTAAAATTTCTGCTGTTCTCTTTATTAACATTGGCTGCAATGTTGAAATGTTCATTTTGAACATTTGGATATTTTTTTTAGCAGCTGAAAAATAACAACAGGTTGACATTTGAGCTAATATCATGTGACCATGGCATATGTAAATGAAGAGTAGATGTGCACAACTGTTAGCTGTTTCTAACATTTCCGGGTGTGGATTGCATAATCCTAGAGATCCTTTCATTATCTCACATAGGTTAAAGATGAAAAAAGCCTCTAAAAAATACATTTAAAAATGAAATAAATACATGTATAAGAATAATAATTGTAATTTACTTAAAAATGTTATGCCACGTATATGAATTTATATACTTAAATTGTGTCAAACATTTTATTTGAAAACTGTTGCAGATTTTTTCTCTATATGCCTTTAATTCTCCAATAATATATATTTCATGATGCCATATAATATTGAGATGTATTTTCTGCTGTGTTTCTAGCTGATGAAGTTGATGTATATAAGACTCAGAGGACTCTAAGCCAAGCACCTCGCAGCCAGGCTCCACGCACCAGGGATGAATTTCTCCAGTGTAAGTTTGAGCATTTTTGTGTCTTTTTAATCTACAACATGGCAACAAAGATATTACTTTTACCTACCATCTTAGAGGGCTATCTGGTTTTGATTAGGTGTTGGCTCATTGTGTTAAAAGAACTATACATGATTACATACAACAGTATAGGAAAAGGTAAATGTGTCATATGTATACAATGCTACAGACATTTCCATCATGGTATGCCACGTAATTCGTGTAATTATGCCTTAAACAAAGCGTAGAGGAACAAGGCTGGCCTTTGGCCCAGTGCTCGGTGGGTTGTTGAGGGAGTTGTCCAGCAGCATTCCTCAGATATGGGATTTGTGCATGAACAGACTGAAAGAACTTGCTCAGCCTGTTAGGCTAGTGGGCGTATGGTTTGTTAAGAGAGAGAAGACATTCCAAGAACTATAGCGCAAAAATTTATGAGTAAGCCTCATTTTGCAAACCTGGCCTGGATGCATCTTTACTCTCTGGCTCATGCGTGCTGGATTCATGCACTTGTTCTAACCTCATCTGGGTGTTTATTGTGACTTGAAGTAGGAGGAGAGCATCAAACATTTCACATGAACGCTGGCATCTGCACAGATGTTTAGGTGAACTGTTTGTTGGTTTTCTCCAGCTGGAACTGCTTAGCTGAAAGGCTTGTTGTTCTTCTCTAATTGAAAAACACAATAAGGCTACAAAAAGCAAGTCTTTTATCTATTGTGCACAAACTGGGTGACGCCCCGATTAGGGATCTTAGCAAAGATAGAGAAACCATAAGCTCACCCTTTTACTCGCTTCATAGTTTAGAACCTTTTACTCGTTTCATAGTTTAAATACTTAAAGTAGTGTTGGTTATGGCAACACAAATCCCAGAGATTTGTGAGCAATGGGATCTTTATTAGGATATCTTTTTAACATGGAGGTTAAACAACAAACGAAACAATGTACTTCGGGTAAGCATAGTAAATGTAGCACGACTCGTTGAATTCCAGTGTAACTGCATGAGTGTGCAGTCAGTCTGAAGTATGTGCTGCCGCTCTTGGCCCTCTAGATCAGAGACGATCACGTGGTTCCTCAGGCAGCCGCAACCACCTAGTGTACAACCAGCTCTGAGAGCTGACGAGGTGGGCAGACTCGACTTTATTTGCATGCTGGGCCTCTGCTCATTAACAGCCAAAGAGTATAGCAGTGCTGACCGAAGATCAGCTTTCTCTCCATTTCAATCCTCACTGATCTGAATCACTTCACTGACTGTTGATTACTTAAACTGATATGAGGTCAGCACTCCTATTTTAAAGACAAATGTACCTGGGCTTTACCTTTAGGGTCTGTCACTTTTGTCTCTCATGTTGGACCTTGAAAACTTTTGTTTTATCAGTAATAAACTTTACAGGCTAATACTTTGGCCTTGCTGTTTGATTTCATCTGGTTTAACTTTCTCTAGAGTACAAGTCCTTTATGTAGGCATCTCTAAATTAAAACCTCTAATAATAATTAACCCTATTTCCCATCTCTTTTGCTCTGTTGAACAGATGCCTGCCAGCTAACTCTAGACCCAAACACAGCATACAGACAGCTTTACCTTTCCCGTGGCAACAGGAAAGCAGCACTGAAGAGAGAGCCCCAGTCCTACAATGACAGCTCCCATAGGTTTGACTGCCTGCCCCAGGTGCTGTGCAAAGAGGCCCTGTCTGGTGGTGCCCACTACTGGGAGGTGGAGTGGAGCGGTGAGGGGGCTTCCATCGGCATTACTTACAAGGGAATCAAGCGTACAGGATACGGTGATTCATCCCGCATCGGCTACAACCGCAAATCCTGGGGCCTTTTCTGCTCCAATTCCAGCTACTCAGCTCGCCACATAAAAGATCAAGTCGATATAAATGCGCCCTACTCTTCTCGCATAGGGGTTTTCCTGGACTATGATGCAGGCACGCTGTCTTTCTACACTGTAGCAGAGACCATGACACTTCTACACCAATTTAAAGCCTCATTCAATGAGCCTGTCTATCCTGGATTTTGGGTGTGGTATGAGTCGGCCATCTGTATTTGTCAGCTGTAGTTCTTTGTTGTTTATTTGGTTTAGGGAGAAAACAGGCAAATATCTTTTTATGAAATATCATATCATTTTATGTGTGTGTGAATGTCATTTTTTTTCATTTTATTGTCATTATGATATTAAATCAGTTGCAGTATGAAAATAATGTGAATTAGCAATAGAAGAATATATAGTAGATAAGCAAAATTGTTAGTGCCCATGGTGACATCTGCACTGAATGATTAACACACGGTGTGTGTGTGTGTGTGTGTGTGTGTGTGTGTGTGTGTGTGTGTGTGTGTATGCATGTGTGTATGCATGTGTGTTCAAATTACAATGCTGTTTTGTATGCACAAATGTAAAGACTACAAAAAGCAGTCTGAATCAAATAAAAATCTCAAATATCTGTCCATTGTTTGGTTAATCAGGGGCAATAGATTATGTACACACTCTTTATACTGAACTACCCAATAAAACGTACAAAATATCCTAAATGTCTTAAGGTTAATTAATGAACGAAGGGCGCCATCTATTGGCTGGATGAATTAAGCTGTTAGATGGACTCGTGTTCAGATTAGACGTGTGCTGCTAGGAAAGCGGGAAAGAACACCTTAGATAGTGGCAACACCTTCTTTTTGTACAGGAAAAGATTTTCATGCTACTGAGCAGTGGTGGCTCAAGTGCTTAAGACTCTGAGTTGTTGATTGGAAGGTTGGGATTCAGGCCCAAACACTGCCAAGCTGCCACTGCTGGGCCCCTGAACAACAACTCTGAACAATGACCTTAACCCTCTCTGCTCCAAGGGTGCTGTATCAGGACCGACCCTGTGCTCTGCCCTCAACCCTTAAAGTTGGGATATGTGAAGAAATATTTCACCTTGCTGTAATGTATATGTGACAAAAAATAAAGGCTTCTACTTCAGCCAATTCGTAATTCCTCTATGGTTTTGTCAAAATGCCTACAAGAAAACAATTTTACACCACAGAGCAGTGATTAAATCCAACTAGCTAGCATTAACAAGCTAGCAAATTTAAATTTAGACACTAGTTAGCTGCTAATTTTTTTCCTTTTCAATTACACCATCAAGTGCAAACACAATCCAATACATTTCCATTAATTTAATATGTGTTTCCATTTTGTGTGCCAGATAGATATGAACATTATGAGTCTTGGTGATCTGTTATCTCATCAATCAGACTGTACAGTCTGGAAACCTAAATAAACATTTTTGGATAATTGTGTGGCTAACCTTTAGTGGTTAAGGTGTTGGACTACTGATCAGAAGGTTGTGAGTTCAACTCCCAGGTCCACCAGCTCCACCACTGCTGGGCCCCTGAGCAAGGCCCTTAACCCTCACTTGCTCAGTTGTATAATATGGGATAAAATGTAAATCGCTCTGGATAAGGGTGTCTGCCAAATGACAGAAATGTAAATGTAGAAGCCCACCAGAAGTGCTTCTGATTAAACTAAAATATGTTCACTTGAAATAATCCCTTTCAACAAATTAAGCTATGACTAAAACGTTCATTAATAAAGCACAACCTATTCAGGCAGCAAATGAGCCTAATACATACAACCATTGATGGCATCTAGGCTTTAATGTGACGCTGTCAAGCCGTGCTGATAAGAGGAACCTATGTGCGGGGCTTTTTTTGCTACCCGAACGCATTTCTGTTGTGCTCCCATTCAGAAACAACCGCCGCCGCGCTACAGAAAACATGGCAGCTCAGGTGAGCGATGCATGCATACACTTTCCTTTTTTTTTTGGAATAGTTTTAAGATCGCATTATTAATATTAGATTTGGTATAATCTTTATGATCGGCTTTAGTTGAAAAATGGAAGTAGATGTGTTGGATGAAGTTACTGAGCTAGGTTGCTAGCTCTTCCTATGTGCACATGTAATTCATGCTAATTTGATAAACATTTCTTTATGTAAACAGTGGATGATCGTCAGATCTACCATCGTAGGAGATGTAAAGACATTTATGAACTACCCAAGTTATCTAGATCCCTTAACACAATATGTGCTGCTTTTCTCTTGCTAACGTGCTGTAGCTAGCGATTTTAGCTAGCTAGCTAGTACGTTACTGGAAGGCTGTGAAGATGCTCGTTCATTATACATCTACTGCAAGCAAAACAGAACACGATGCTTTCATTTTCGACTACTTTATTGTGCAAAAAGCTTGCTGTTTCACCAGCAATAGTTTGTTGGAATGGATTCTAATTAATAAAACTAGCTGAGTTAGTTTTGTATACTAGAAACTTCTGTTGTGACCGAAGTGTCACTATGGCAACGTGCCTAGGTGCTTTGTAGCGCGCCCTGAACCGCTTTCTTTATAGGAAGTTTATAATGCATATATTAGTTTGTGATTTTATTCCTTTCTTATATTATAAAAGATGGCAACCACGAAAGTGCCGGAGGTGCGTGATCTCACAAGAATAGAGAGAATCGGTGAGTGAAAGTGTGCCTGCTTCTTTGATCAAACCTTGCTCTTATAAATTAATATCGTATTAACTGTCATGACTACATATTTCTCCATTTAAAAAAAGCTGTTAATTTACTGTGTCTCTCAGGTGCACATTCACACATTCGAGGCCTTGGCTTGGACGATGCTTTGGAACCACGACAGGTAAGTCTCTTTACACGGTCTTTGTGTAGATACTCTAATGCTGCCTTCACTTGCTGTCGGAATGATCGTAAATAATTGCAAGTTGCGCAAGAACGACTTCTCAAGTCGTAATTACAACTGGAAAACTTGGAGCTAATTTTGGTTTAGGTTTATATTTCGTTTTGATCATATTCCTTTATGTATATCAGCAATCATTCTTTGCATGTTGTACATTTTTACACAGTGAAAAAGCTTGTATTTGACTGTCAGCAAGCTGGCCAAGTGAGTAATTTGTGTTATGGTGTCAAAATAAATGTAAATAAAGAAATATGTTTGAAGTAATCAGGCATACTTCAGGTTTCATGTTCTTTCTGACAATAAAACATGTGAGAACAACATACTCCTACACCGATCAGGCATAACTGAGAGGTAAAGTGAATAACACTGATTATCTCCTCATCATGGCACCTGTTAGTGGGTGGGATATAATCTCAAAGTTGATGTTAGAAGCAGGAAAAATGGACAAGCGTAAGGATTTGAGCGAGTTTGAAGAAGGGCCAAATTGTGATCGCTAGGTGACTGGATCAGAGCATCTCCAAAACTGCAGCTCTTTTGGGGTGTTCCCGGTCTGCCGTGGTCAGTATCTATTAAAAGTGGTCCAAGGAAGGAACAGTGGTGAACCAGCGACAGGGTCATGGGCTGGCTGCCAGGCTCAGTGATGCATGTGGGGAGCGAAGGCTGGCCCGTGTGGTCCAAGATGAGCCTACTATTGCTTAAATTGCTAAAGAAATTAATGCTGGTTCTGATATGAAGGTGTCAGAATACACAGTGCATCACAGTTTGTTGCGTTTGGGGCTGCACAGCCGACAGACCAGTCAGAGTGCCCATGCTGACCCCTGTGCATCACCAAAAGTGCCAACAATCGGCACGTGACCATCAGAACTGGATCACGGAGCAATAAAAGAAGGTGGCCTGGTCTGATGAATCACGTGGATGGCCGCGTGCATCTGCGCCACAGCAACTACCTGGCTAGTAAAGCTATCATATGTAACACAAGTTTCATAGACTGGGTATTAGAACGTATAATGAGACATGCACACTGATGGCTGATATCAAGACTAAAGACAGTAGACAAGTTCTGGCAACACTTGGAAAAGTGTATTTTGTCTTTTGGCTTAATGAAACATGATCACTTTGTTATATGAAAAGTCCAGTGGTACATTTTTTCCAAATCCCAGTCCTGATGAATCTCCACAGTTATGAAACTCTGCAGTTATTTCTGTTGTTCTTTAAAGCTAAATCAAACTGAAATAAAATCTTTGCGCTGTGGCATAGTGAATCCTGTCATGAAATCCACCACCGTGCAAAAGCAAATTTGGTGCCAAATGTTGCAAATCAGTATTCTGGGTTAATACCAGCATGGAAAACCCTCTGCTGTAGGCTATAAGGACCTGTGTTGATGGACACTCAGTCCATCATGGATTGACTCAGAGCATTCTCGGTTTCAGATTCTGTGATTTCAGCTGAACCTCATCAACATTTGAAGAATTAAATAGTGTAATTTGATATACAGATGTATTATTTTGTCCATTTTTTTGCACCATGAGCATAAGAAAGGAATTCAGACCATTATTAAATTTAATAAATGAATCGTAAATTTAATAAATATGTATCATATACATTTAATGTGTGTGATTGTTTTGTGTGGCAGGTGTCTCAGGGCATGGTGGGGCAGCTGGCAGCTCGGCGAGCTGCTGGGCTGATATTAGAGATGATTAAAGATGGCCACATCGCTGGACGTGCAGCGCTTATTGCTGGCCAGCCTGGGACTGGCAAGACCGCCATCGCTATGGGTAAGTTTATTTATTTATTTAAATGAATAAACATTTTATTTCGAAATTCTGTTGTCATCTATTCATCAGTTGTGTATTAAGTAGAGCTGGAAATATGGCAAGATAATATCTAACAGAAGATGTAACATTAATGAATAATTAATTAGTAATTAATTTTCTAAAACAAAAATTTTTAGGCACCATTTTAGTGTTAATATTTGCTATAATAATGTCAAAAAATATATTTTTGTAGACTGTAAAGCAAGTATCATGTAACAAGTGTCTAAATGCATCTATACTATATTGTCGGTAACTCATGTCTCATGTATTATTATGTACCCCTATTATGCTCACCATTAGCTGTCTTTATTTAGAAATGTAGTTGATCTTGCTGTGTGTAAAGTGTTAGCATATTTATAATGACTGTTCTCCAGTGGTCCTGTCAGTAAAAGTGTTTGGTTATGTTTGTGCAGGTATCGCTCAGTCGCTTGGTCAGGACACACCGTTCACCGCTCTGGCAGGAAGTGAGATCTTTTCTCTGGAGATGAGCAAGACAGAGGCCCTGAGCCAGGCCTTCCGCAAAGCCATCGGTGTCCGAATCAAGTGAGTGGACCTGCTGTCATGCTGACTTTTCCATCCTTTGAAACATGAGAAATAAGACATGTTTTGGGGTTAAATGTTGTTTGAGCATGTGCATGTGTTTGTATAGAGAGGAGACAGAGATCATTGAAGGGGAAGTGGTGGAGATTCAGATCGACAGGCCTGCAACAGGATCGGTACGTCTGTGTTCAATTGCTTAATTTGATATAAACGGCTGATTATACATCATTGAATACATTACACGAGAAAACCCACCCTGATTTAAGCAATATTCCAGTGATTTTATTTCTTGTTGTATATTTGCTTACTGTGGACAAAATTCACAGTACTGGACATCCAGTGTTGGACATCACATACATACAAATTGCATAGTTATGCACTATTCTATGCCTTGTTGTAGTATAAATAGTTTTTTAGGTTGCTTAGGTAGTGGAGGAGGGGTGTGGTTACCAGGTACTGACACTAGATTTATTTTTTTTAGTTTTTTATAAATCACAATGACCGATGACACTCTGGTAGACCCGGCATCTTAGAAATGGTTTTCAAAATAAACCACATTGGTTTGAGTTATTGATTTCTCTCAAGTGTGTCTGTTCTACTTGTCTGTGTTCAGGGTGCTAAAGTGGGCAAGCTGACACTGAAGACTACAGAGATGGAGACAATCTATGACCTGGGCAATAAAATGATTGAAAACCTCACTAAAGAAAAGGTCCAAGCTGGGTGAGTAGGTGCACTGTGTTCACAACACAGATCAGCTTCTCTGTCGGAAAATGCGCATTATTCTTGTGTAGTTAAAAATGCAAAACTGAATCTTGTTTTAAATGCTGAAAGTGATATTGTTGGTTAATGCTTGTAGGGACTCTGACTAAGCTTTCTGCCTCTCTGTAGGGATGTGATCACTATTGATAAAGCCACAGGGAAAATCTGCAAACTGGGCCGGTCTTTCACTAGAGCCAGAGATTATGATGCCATGGGACCGCAGGTGTACACTCAAATCACACAGATAACATATCACATATATTAAGCGATGTGATTTTTTATTTTTTCTGTATAAATGTACATTTCCATATTTTCTGTCATGAGAAGTATGTCCCATATGGATTGCTTTAATCCGGTTCTGTGACAATGGTCTTGACATTGTCTATAAACCACTGGGCCCTTTCCCTGCTTCTGTGTCATGCAGATTCAAGTACAGAACACTATTCTATATTGAGGCTTCATTCAGGAATTAATCGAGGAAAATCACATTGATCTTAATGAATCACCTCTGCAGAGAGTCCTGATATCATGCTGTATTTTGTGGGGGGAATTAAAATGTGTTAAAAAAGAAATAGACACCAGAGAGAACAGAGATGGATCAGCACTCCTAAAAAAACGTCATTTTTAGTTGTTTTCACTTGAATGGGTAAAAACTGCACCGAACATGACAGAAATTTGGAGATTATCATCAAAATGCTGTGAAACCTTTATCAGTATGAAATCCTTTAAGTCAACATTATGGACTGTATAAAGACTGAAACCATGAAATGGCCTTAGACACGTACAAACAAATTCCAAAATGCTGCATTTATTTTAAATACATTTATTTTATACATGGATTGCATGCGACAGCACTGCAGGCATTTTTTTCTCTCGAATTTGGCTGATTATACGCCTCTATATTGCAACATATACCATACTGCATATCTGCTGCATTCTGCATTTCTCATAAACCGCTGGCCTCAGTACGGTTTTCAATCCGCTTTAATTAGTTTTAGTTAAGTGTTTAGGTTTCAGTGGCAAGAAGCTACAACTGCAGCTAAATTGCTTCTTTAATCGCCTTCTTATTAAAAGTATTAAAAGACCCATGCTGGATGTTGCTGCATAAACAAAAACTCATTGCTTGCACTAGTTGGAGTGATTGAATAACCATAGCTACTCTAGGGGAAATTATTAGATCAACTATGTGGATAGCTTTCTTATTCAGTGTAAGGGACTATGATGGAAAAAAAAAAAGAAAGAAAATGGCTCATTTTTGTGACTATCATTGTTGCTATTGTTCAGAAAAAGTTCCATGTAGTGACCCAACATTAAATGATAAATTAATGTGGTCATTGGTTTAATGGCTGGTTGTGTGGTTTTTCTGGTGGGGGCATTGGTGGCTCAGTGGCAGGTTTCTCGCCTATCATGCGGAAGGCCCGGGTTCGATTCCCAGCCAATGCCTCAATCCCAGCCACTGGATGCAGTGCCGGTCCCAAGCCCGGAAAAATGCGAGGGTTGCGTCAGAAAGGGCATCCGGCGTAAAAACATTTGCCAAGTTGTCGTGCGGACCAGTTGGTCCGCTGTGGTGACCCCGAACAGGGCGCAGCCGAAAGCAACTTCTTGTGGTTTTTCTGGTCCAAACATGATTTATTTTTTTTTTTTTCATAAACAAAACATTTATATGAAATTGCTTTTCTACTCAAAATCTATGACAAAATGCAACAAAATTTTCCTCAATTACTACAAAATGTTATGGTCAATATGCTAAAGCTAAAATAACGTTTAAGTTTTGTGAATGTAGAAACGCACTCCTAATATGTTTGATAGCATTAGAAACATTTAAATTCCCAGCGATGAGGTGCTTTATCCTGATGGTGCAGTGTGTGCATTTGCGTCCAATGTTTCCAGACTGGAACTCGGGTGATTTCCCCTGCATAGAAATTATATTTCCTTTTATTAAATCTACGCAAAGTATAAATGTACCGCTGCCTGTTCAAAGAGAAAGGCTACAACTAAATCTAAATTAGCGTCTCATCAACAGATATATATGTCACATTTGCCCCACTTGACGTTTGAAAGCTGAGAGAAATTCTTCACAGTGGTAATGTTTGTCTTTTTTTTTTTTTATTCCAGACGCAGTTTGTGCAGTGTCCAGAGGGTGAACTGCAGAAACGTAAAGAAGTCGTTCATACGGTCTCGCTGCATGAGATCGATGTGATCAACAGCCGCACACAGGGATTCCTGGCATTGTTCTCAGGTCTGGTTTCATCTCTACCTACTTCAGATCTTTAGCCTTCCTATCTTTAGCGGTGGTAGCTCAAGTGGTTAAGGCTCTGGGTCGTTGACCGGATGCTGCCACCATTGTGCCCCCAACCCCCCTACTCCAGGGGCGCTGCATCATGGCTGACCCCAGCTCCAAAGGATGGCATATGTGAAGAAAAATTTCACTGTGCAGTAACGTATGTGACCTAATAAAGCACAAATGTAAATAAACACATTAGAGCACACTTAAATGCTTTTCTTCATATATTCTTCAGTCATGATACAGCATCATTGGAGCAGAGAGGATTAAGGGCCTTGCTCAAGGGCCCATCAGTGGTGCTGGGGGTTGAACGTGTGACCAAACAAACAATAATAATGGGTAAAAATAAAATTTGATTAACTTTAGTTAATGCAACTTTACATTGCACAGCAAAAAAATATTAAAAACCCATAAAAAGAAAAAAACATCACTTAAAACAATAAGTGCAAAATCACATAAAAATGTTAACAAACATAAAATTATCTAATGTATAAAATCATTAAAAATTATCAATTAATATTTCACAAATATTGTGGGGCATTGGTGGCTCAGTGGTAGGTTTCTCGCCTATCATGAGGAAGGCCCGGGTTCGATTCCCAGCCAATGCCTCAACCCCAGCCACTGGATGCAGTGCTGGTCCCAAGCCCGGAAAAATGGGAGGGTTGCGTCAGGAAGGGCATCCGGCGTAAAACATTTGCCAAGTTGTTGTGCGGACCAGTTGGTCCGCTGTGGCGACCCCGAACAGGGAGCAGCCGAAAGCAACTTCTTCTATTTGACAAATTTTGTCTTATTTACATGACATTCAGTACAATGCCTATATAGAGATTCTGCTTTCTAGTGCAATGAAAGGTTAAAATAAATTTCAAAATATAGCCGTAGGATTTGGTTGATTTCATTTATGGTTTTTATTGTCCGAGTATGAGCAAAATTTGGTTTCAAAGGGTCTATGAGGAGTTTGCAAAAGTCAGTTTTTTTTTTTGGTTTTTTTTTTTATTTGAAATGGTAGAAAATTACAAAGATTGGATTGAGTACTTTAGGAGACAGCTAAACAAAGACCAACAACTTTGTTCAGTGTTGGAAAAATAGAAATAATGGAAATAATGGAAATAAATCCTTCGGGATTCAAAATGTTAGAACAAACATCTGCTGTGATTGATGTGCTGAGCCAGTCACTCTGACTCAATGAAAAGAGACTGAATTCCAAGTAGGCTTTGATTGTACTCCCCTGTTTTATATTTCTTAAAGAAATAAAACCAAACATTTATGGGTATTTGGTTCCCTGGTGTGTTTGATGTTGAATCTGCCCTGATCTAACTTGTGCTTGTCTGCTCTGCAGGAGACACAGGAGAGATTAAATCTGAGGTACGTGAGCAGATTAATGCCAAAGTGTGCGAGTGGAGAGAGGAGGGGAAGGCAGAGATTATTCCTGGGGTGAGTGTAGCTTCTTTGGTAGACTCTATCAGGCCTCAGATGTTGCACTTGGGCTATGCTTACTATCTGTTTATGTTTACTGACCAAATCCTACTTTCTGTTGCTGTTCACACTATGTTCTCAACATGACCTATATATGACTTAAATCTGAACGGATCATGCACCTATACTCACCTCATTTCCAACTCCCTCTCATAGGTACTCTTTATAGATGAAGTCCATATGTTAGACATCGAGTGTTTCTCTTTCCTAAACCGAGCCCTAGAGAGCGATCTCTCCCCAGTCCTCATCATGGCCACCAACCGAGGCATCACCAGGTGTGTACATGCACAAAACTAGACTTGTTGTATTGCAAAACCTTTCTCTAGACTTGCTTATATCTGTTCCTCTTCTACAGAATCCGAGGCACCAACTACCAGAGTCCTCATGGCATTCCTCTTGACATGCTGGACCGTCTGCTGATCATTGCTACATCTCCCTATACTGAGAAAGAGACCCGGCAGATCCTCAAGATTCGGTGAGATTTGTGTTTCAGCTGCTTAACCACCATCAGCAGTAGATCTGGCATTAGGGTCGTCACTATACAAAATGTTTGACTTGGATACTTATACTGAGTGTAGGATTGTGATTCTCAAAAGCGAATTATGCCCAAAAAAAACCCCACCCACACTTTCTGAAGTCATTGACCCAGAAGTCAGATTATTATTACTGCTACATTACAGTTTCCTTCTTTTCAGCAATGTAAAACTCTTGATTTGAGGGGCATCAAATTTAATTTACAGTATTAAATGTGGTCGCTGTTTGGCATTTATCTGACTGGTACATTCTGAATGCACAAACAGATTGACGTACAAATTATCTACTATATATAGTACCATGCATAAGTATTCACCCCGCTTCATTAAATATTTTTATGGGCTTCACAATCTTCTTCTTTCGGCTTTTCCCTTCAGAGAATCATCTCTCTCCACCTATCCCTATCTTCCGCATCCTCAACACTTGCACCCACTAGCTTCATATCCTCATTAATTACATCCATATACCTCCTCATTGGCCTTCTTCTTTGCCTCCTGCCTGGCAGCTCCATGTCCAACATTCTCCTACCAATATACTCACTCTCCCTCCTCTGAACATGTCCAAACCATCTTAATCTGGCCTCCCTAACTTTGTACTTAAAGTACAAGTACTTAAACTCCTGTACATTCTTCACCTCTTCACCCTGTAACCTTACTGTTCCACTTCCCTCCCTTTCATTCGCACACATGTACTCAGTCTTACTACGACTGACTTTCATTGCTCTTCTCTCCAGCACAAACCTCCATCTCTCCAGGTTTTCCTCCACCTGCTCCCTGCTCTCACTACAGATCACAATGTCATCTGCAAACATCATAGTCCAAGGAGACTCCTGTCTGACCTCCTCTGACAACTGGTCCATCACTATAGCAAACAGGAAGGGGCTCAGAGCCGATCCCTGATGCAGTCCTACCTCCACTTTGAACTCCTCTGTCTGGCCTACAGCACACCTCACCACTGTCCTGCTCCTCTCATACATGTCCTGCACCACTCTGACATACTTCTCTGATCCTCCTGACTTCCTCATACAGTACCACAGCTCTTCTCTTGGCACCCTGTCATACGCTTTCTCCAAGTCTACAAACACACAGTGCAACTCCCTCTGACCATCCCTATACTTCTCTATCAAAATTCTCAGAGCAAAAATTGCATCTGTTGTGCTCTTTCTGGGCATGAAGCCATACTGCTGCTCACAAATTTCCACTACCTTCCTTAACCTAGCTTCCACTACTCTTTCCCATAGCTTCATTGTATGGCTCATCAACTTTATCCCCCTATAGTTGCTGCAACTCTGCACGTCACCCTTATTCTTAAAGATCGGCACTAACACACTTCTTCTCCATTCCTCAGGCATCCTCTCACTCTCTAAAACCCTGTTGAACAAACTAGTTAAAAATTCCACTGCTGCCTCTCCCAGACACTTCCAGACCTCCACTGGGATGTCGTCAGGACCAACTGCCTTCCCACTTTTCATCCTCTTCAAAGCCTTCCTGACTCCATCCTTTCTAATCTTATCTACTTTCTGTTCCACAGAGTTCACCCCTTCTACTCTTTTTTTTTCCCTCTCATTTTCCTCATTCATCAGCTCCTCAAAGTATTCCTTCCATCTCCTCTGTACACTCTCCTCACTTGTGAGCACCCTTCCATCTCTATCCTTAATAACTCTAACTTGCTGCACATCCTTCCCATCTCGATCCCTCTGCCTAGCTAACCTGTACAAGTCCCTCTCTCCTTCTCTAGTGTCTAACCTAGTGTACAACTCGTCATATGCCTTCTGCTTGGCCTTAGACACCTCCCTCTTCACTCTGCGCTGTAACTCCTTGTATTCCTGTCTATTCTCTTCAGTCCTATCCATGTCCCACTTCTTCTTGGCTAACCTCTTCCTCTGGATACTATCCTGAACTTCCTCATTCCACCACCAAGTCTCCTTATCTTCTTTCCTCCTTCCAGATGACACACCCAGCACCTTTCTCCCTGTCTCCCTGATCACTTCTGCTGTAGTTTCCCAGTCATCTGGCAGCACTACCTGACCACCCAGAGCCTGCCTCAACTTCTGTCTAAATTCCTCACAACATTCCTCCTTTTTCAGCTTCCACCACTTGGTTTTCTTCTCTATCTCTATCTTTGACCTCTTTTTCTTACAGACCATCAAAGTCAAAGTCATCATCATGCCTCTTCATGGTCTTCACAATAAATAATGTAAAAAAAAAAAAAAAATTGAATAAATCAGGATTTCCTTTGACTTGCCCTCATATGTTGAAGAGGGGGAAATCATTATAGTCTGCAAAAGTATTTACAAATAAAAAATAAGTATTCATTACTGTTACTGTGACACCACTGAATTAGTTATTTTGGTAAGCGTCATAGTTACAGTAATAACATGTCAGTGTGCAAATAAACAAATGATTGTATATCATTGACACATTGAATCTGTAACCGAGGTTATAGCCTTGAGTATATTCTTCCATTTTGCGCTTTACTGGAATAACAGAGACTAGTTCTAGACTAGTCATGATCCACAAGTTGATTTTAATTTAGAACACAGACTGTAAATTCATGTTGTGCACCTTTAACAGGCTCATTCTGATATGTTTGCTCAAATAAAACAGTGCTGATGTTTAGGGCTCAGGCCTAAGTCCCTGTTATCTTGCAACAAAATACTAGGAGTAAGGAATGGAGTGAAATATTTGCACTATGTCCTGTCTGTCTGTCTGAGTCAATTCAAAACTAAGGGCATAAAAGTATACTTTTTAAATGTGTCTATTTTTCCTGCTTGCCTTTTCCCTGTTAAATATTTAAATCAGGTGTGAGGAGGAGGATGTGGAGTTGAGTGAGGAAGCTCACACAGTGCTGACACGTATCGGACAGGAGACCTCGCTCCGATACGCCATTCAGCTCATCAGCACCGCCGGCCTGGTGTGCCGGAAACGCAGGGTAACGGGCATCTACATGCTTTTTTGTTTTTTTTCTCCCCAGTTGTCTTGCCACATGTACTCCCATTTCAATTTCACCAGAAGACTTTTTAAATGTAAAAGAACGCACACCCCTCACCCTCAGTGTATTTACTTATAAGCTTAAGAGTCCTGCCTCTGGTTCCATCATGACTGGCATGAAAACTTGGTGATGCAGCTTGGAAGTAAATCCACTTGTTTTGTCCTCCTCAGGGTACTGAGGTCCAGGTAGAGGACATTAAACGTGTCTACTCTCTCTTCCTGGATGAAGCTCGCTCGTCACAGTACTTGAAGGAGTACCAGGATTCCTTCCTCTTCAATGAAGCACGTGAGTTCCTTTTCTGATTTAAAAAAAAAAAAATGTTTTTCAGAAATTGGAGATAGCTCTATCTATCTAAATCATGTTATATTTACTATTGTCTATTCTTATAATTTTTGGTCTGTTTGACTGGTCACTTTAATTAAATGAAGAAGTTTGCACATGGTGTACACATTCAAATAATGAGCATGATATTTGTATAGTTCGATTATGTTCATAAAACTGTACTGTGGCCCGATGACGCCTGAGAGAGGCACAGGCTCCCTGTGACCTGATGATAGATCGGATAAACGGTACAGACAATGGGGGGAAAAAATACATTTCTCGTGCAAAATCTGCTGGTTGGTTGATGGGAAGTCTGCCGCTTATCCGAACTACACTCGGGTCACGGGGAGCCTGTGCCTATCTCAGGCGTCATAGGGCATCAAGGCAGGATACACCCTGGACGGAGTTTGATGGGAAGTGGGTATTAAAAATAATCTTGGTTGCAGGAATGAGGATTGTGGTAGTCTGAAGATCAGGGAAAATGAGATTTATGTTTTTTTTACACATCAGGCTTGTGTTTAAGTTGCACATTCAATGCTTAAATCAGCTAAACAATGCATTTAATCAGTGACTACAAACAGCTTAATATTCTGCCAGTCACATGGGATAGTTGAAGTGCGAGGGAGGTGAGAATGAAGAAGAATGAATCACTTTTAAAGATAAATTATTCCATAAAAATAATATACATACTACTGTTTCAACTAATACTAATAATTTTAGATATGTAAATATTCAAATATATAAAATTCTACCTTTTTTATAAATAAGTCAGTAATGATGTGAATGGAGAGAGCCTAATTCTGTAGTAGTTGTCCTTAAGCTGAATTGAAAAATGAAATGTAATACTATTAATCATGTAAAACATCACATATCCCAGAGGTCTGTCCTATTAATCTTTTTTTTTTCTCCTTAGAATCTGTGAAACAAAAATCATGTCTGTCTTTTGCTTCGTTCTACAGAATCAAGTCAGATGGACATGTCTTAAGGAAGGCTGAAAGGAAAGGCTTTTTCTGATACGTTCCTGTGACGTTTTCTTAACTCTTGTGGCCGGAATGTACTGATGCCTGTAAAGCGCTTTTCCTCTTTCCATGGAGTTTAGGAGAAATCCCCATTCATATGCACATTATAGTAGTATTTTAAAAAATTTTTTTTTTGTTGAAATAACAAATCCCTTCTGTTTGCCCTGTTAGTATTTTGTTTGTTTGGCTTTTACATTGGAGATTTGAATTGATTTTTACTGCTTACGATATCACTTTTCCATTAAAAAAACAGTAAATAAATAAAATAAAGACAGATCTAAAAAGTCCATATCTGAATTGATCAGTTCTTTAGGTTCTTACACACTATCCATAATTAGGGCTGTATTCACAGTTTAGTAAGTTTAAATGTTGATATTTAGGTGGAGATGGTATTCAAACACAGCTTATACAGCTGCTTGAGTCAATTTTTTAGATTTTTCAATAGTACTTCAAAATCTCCTGCTTGCAGTATCATCTCTATGGATTCTAGATTTTTCTTGAGCAAACGCAGTAAGAGATGGATTTTTCAGTAGTGCCTTGCTTACCTCGTTTCTATACAAGCTCTTGCCTTTAAGCCAGAAAATGTAAACTGAAGAGTATAGTAGTGGTATTGCCAATATTTTGCTTTAGGAACAACTATCACATGAATCACTGAAAATTTCATTTAAAATAATCGGGTTTCCACCCTCATTATTCATCAAGCACTTGATCTAGCACATCCTATTGTTTTGCCTTGTGTATATATAATGCAACGACAGTTAATTGTGCCACTGAATCAAGGTCATGTTATCAGGATGTGTGTGTGTGGGATGTCTGCTACTTCACCATGACTTTAATTCACAATTTTCTGCTGTTAAATTAATAAAAATGATGCTGACGTTTTGGTTAATTTCATGAGGTACTATACTGCAGCCAAGTACTGATATACGTTATTAGCTTAGTTACGTCTGATGTCTGGTCAATTTTGTTATCAAATCTTCACTACACATGTTGAACATAACTCCACACTAAATGCAGTCCTTAAAGTTTCACATAATGTAGGGAAGAAATATGTGAAGAAGAAGGCTATACATGCCACCTACACTATATTTCCAAAAGTTTTTGGACACCCCTCCAAATCATTGAATTCAGGGGTTGGGCTTGGGCCCTTAGTTCCAGTGAAAGGAACTCTTAATGCTTCAGCACACCAAGACATTTTGGACAATTTCATTCTCCCAACTTTGTGGGAACAGTTTGGGGATGACCCCTTCCTGTTCCAACATGACTGCACACCAGTGCACAAAGCAAGGTCCAGAAAGAAATATATGAGTGAGTTTGGTCTGGAGGAACTTGACTGTCCTGCACAGAGTCCTGACCTCAACCCAATAGAACACCTTTGGGATGAATTAGTGGAGACTGCGAGCCAGGCCAAAACTTGGATGTCTGCCTTTGCATGCACAAGAATGTAATATGGAGTTGGCCCACCCTTTGCAGCTATAACAGCTACAACTCTTCTGGGAAGGCTTTCAACAAAGTTTAGGAGTGTGTTCATGGGAATTTTTGAGCATTCCTCTAGAACCGTATTTGTGAGGTCAGGCACTGGTGCTGGATGAGAAGGTCTGGCTCGCAGTCCCCGCTCTACTTCATCCCAAATATGTTCTATTGGTTTGAGGTCAGGACAGTGTATTTTAGAATGACATTAATCGTAGGCTGCAATATAGTTGCAGTTCTGCTGATTGTCACCAGGTGGCAGTGTATGCTCATTCTTAGGTTCATCGCTTTCTGCAATGGAGCTGCAACGGGATGCTAGAATTTTTTTTTATTTTCCCTTGGAACAAATATTAAGATTCTGCTCATAAGAAGGCTTTATGCATTATGTTAAAGAACCTGTGCAGTTTTGTATGGCCTTCACTGTTCAAATTCTATTTAATGAACGATCCCAGATGCCTATTTTTTCATTTGCCAAATTTTCATGTTTGGCTCTGAGCTATTATTAAGAACAGTAGCCCTCTTCATACCACAGAGTACCACAAAGTCTGACATTTCAGGCCTGTTGGTCAGTAATGACAGAAATATTTCCCTTAAGGCTGTGGGTTATTACCAAAATAGGAAATATGTGTTAGCATATGGGTTGCTAAACGCCTTTAGATTGTGTGTGGTGCAAAAAACACAAACCAGGGCTGTATATATATAAAACCTTTCCTTCCAGAAAAATCAAATTAGCACAAGGGACGCAATTCATGCTCCACTTCAGAAAAGGTGTTCGGACAGGCAACAAATTAAAGGAAAAAACCCAACCTAAATTGAGTTAGAAATGTGTTACGAATGGCTTCAATATGTCTCTACATAAATTCTACAAGTCTCTTGGAGTGTACTAGAGGAATAACTTATATTACTCTGAAAGATTTTCCCTCACTTGCTGTTTTGCTGATGTGGTGGAGAACACGTTGGTCCAAAATGTTCTGTAGATGTTCTGTTAGGTTGAGCTCTGTTTTTGCTTTTTGATACCAAAGCATATGATAAATAAATATGCCAACAATTATGAGCCAAAAGTTGTAAATGCAGATTTTTGCTTTGTGATTGGCTCTCAGGCAGGTCTAAAATGATTAATACAGTTTTAAAATTAGCATTAAGAGAAAAGTATCTGACCCCATCTTTATACAACCTCATTAAATTATACCAAAGATCCTAGCAAAGAACCTCATAATAGCATAGGACTCTATGAAGACTATATTTGAAGTAAACAATCTCTGGTAGTCCTGGTCCATGTTAACGGCTAGCTGACTTCCTGCTGTAGATAGCTACACAGGAAAATGAGTCAATGGGATAATTTAGACAAACACAGCAGTGAGATTGAATCTCTGTTTTCCAGATATCAATATATAAATGGAAATATCTGAATAACAAACATCCAGGGCTAAGAAAAGCTGTCAAATTAAAAGTTAATGCTAAGAACCGTGTGCTTGGACCATCATCAAACACCAAAACAGCAGTCTGATTTATTGGAAACACATCAATGTTAAATATTTTTTTATTTTAGTGTTGTATTTTTATTGTGTTAGAAGGTGTGTGCAGTGCTGATGTCACATAGGGATATTGCTAGAGCAGTTACAATGGTATTAACAGGAAAAGAAAAATTCTCTAACATAATGGTCATTGTTACAGTTAGCTGTTGTCTCAAGTTTTCCAGTGCTGCCAGAAGTCATATTAATGAGTATTCCAACATAGATGTAGTGGAGAAAGAAAACATTGGAGTGCAGCTGTACGACAAAGGGTGAGCTGAGTGACAGGAGTGCCTTAGCTCGGATAGATAGTGAGCTACAGTATAATGAGTTTAACGGTGTTGAGGTTTGTATCCTGACTTGTTTAAGCATAGAGCAGGTATGGCATTATAGGTAATGTAGGAAACCATTAGCCAAAGTGAAAATAGACCAACATCCATTTCTTGTATTGCTTATCCTAGCAAACCTGAGGACAACCTGGATGGAGCACCAACCCATCAAAGTGCACAATTACACACACACACACAAACATAATATTGGACAATTTAGAGATGCCAGTTAGTCTACAATGCGTGTGTTTGGACTTGGGGAGGAGATCGGAGAACCCAGAGGAAGCCTCTAAAGCACAGGGAGAATTTGCAAACTCCACTCAGTGGGTGGAGGTGGGAATTGGACAACAAACCATGCAGGTGTCAGGCAAGTCAGCTTTAAAATTTATTTGAAAACAAATCTTGGACATCACTGAAGACCACAATTTCATTATAAATATTAATAGACAGGTCATTAAGAAAGTTTCTCTCACTCTGGACCCCTGAATCATTCAGGGCTTTCCCCCTGGCTGTACAGTCCCCCTGGTCGTAATACCGGATCATGTAAAGGCCATTGTGAGTTAATAGAAATCAGAGAATCGACTCTGTTAGCACTCCAGCAGCCCAAAGATAAGGACTGTAACTCAAACCTGGCCATTAGCATGCCTTGGCGAATGGGAGAGAGCTTTACTGAATGATGTGTCAATTACTTTCTCGGATGCTGGAACACTGATATCGCCTTCTTAGACCACACTGAACTATGTGATACAACACCTGAGGATAGGATTTCCGTCTGTGTATAATTTTTAGGTCATAGACAGGCTTTGAAGCAAAAATCTTTCCACTGGTCCTGAGTAAACTAATCTTTAATGCAGTTTTATATTCTTTAAATGAAAGAAATTACTTGCTTTTAAAAAACCACAAATGTGGTGCTATTGGAGTGCAAATCATCTTCATACAGACTGACAAGAAAAAAGAAGGAAGATGAGCTGGAAATAACAGCCTGAGGTTCCCTATTCATTCTTACACAGGATGTTCATTTACTCATTTACTGATGACTTAGCTAAAGCTCCAGAGTCTCTAGTTCCACCCAATACTCTTTCTCCGCTTCTGCCTCTTTTGTGATATTCTGCCATCCGGATCCTACAAATCTGTCTATCTCCTGCTGCCACTTTCCCAGCATGCTCTGTTCCTCTAACACCATCAGGCCCGCTGCAGCTGTGACGAACAAATCTGCGGAGAATCTGAGCCTAAAGATTGAATAAAACAGGAAGAAGGTAAGAGTGATGGATGTTGCGCCAGTGCGACTGTCAGGTGGAAAATGAAGATTGAACTGGAAAGATTCTGCTCAAGAAATGCCAATTTTTCTGTCTCCAGTTTTTTTTCTACTTCTAATTTGTCCCATGTTTAGCTACTCATAGCCAGATGCATGCCTATGAAAAAATAATCACAATCTGCAATGATAGTTAAAACATTCACACACACACACACACACACACACAAGCACACATGCATACACACAGGCAGGGCAGGTGTGTAACTGAGATAGCCCCCATTGCACCATCAGTGATGTTTATATTTCTCTCACGCTCAGTCCCTCTCTCGGTCAGCTCTTATATTTAGTAAGGTAAAGTAAATAGTGTTGTGAAGCATGCATGTGTGCCATTTCTAAACTCCACAAAAGGCTTGCTTTAAAACTGTTGGATTATAGCTTCCCTTTCATGAATGTATGATAGATATAGCAGCGATTACCCTCAGTTTTGCAGAGCTTTTTACACCTGTCCATTATTCCAGAGTCACCGGTGTAGAAATTCACCAGAGATTCTGGCTGTTTACAATGAGTTGAATCATTTGATTCAGTTTAACCATGAGAACTGAATCATTACTTCTGCTAAATGGACAAAGTAAGCAATATTTTACCTTCCAATTAGCAAATTAACATTACTTTACATTGTATTTTATAAAATCAGCTCACTCATCAATCAATAGTAAAGTCAGCAAAGAGCTAAAAATGTGTAGTGACGAAAGCATTAAATGCCCCTGCATTAATGTTACTGTGCTTTCATTGTCTAAGCTTAGTTTGCATTTATGCTGATAACTAATACACTTGACTACATACAGCGCATCTTCACCGAGCAGCCGTGGATCCTTCTTGTCATGCTGCATCATCCACACATCTGAGAGTTACACACGCTTCACCAGTCATGCTAATGAACAGCTCAGGAGTTCAAGCATTTTAATTCAATTACACAATTACAGCATGAAAGAATTGCCTGCATATACAAAAAATACATGCCCATACATGCCCTCTATGTTCACGTTAAAAAGTCGACTCAAAGAGCCGAATGGTTCATGAATGACACAATAATACACCATGGTCGCATCCAGGGGCTTGGTATTCACCAGTTAGTTCACTTAGTTCTTATGCTAGTAGCAGAATTTGAATTATACAGTGATATTTAGGAGAAGGATTTCTAGTGATTGTACACAAGTCCCATGTAACAGGAAGTAAAATAAATCTCTACTTTGTAATGTAATGTCTGTTAGTTGATACACACATGACAAAGCGCAAATATTCTAACCAGGTTCAGTTATTCTTTATTGTCAAATTTTACATATCCACATGTGCAGCTACTCTCATGTGACGCCAATACACCAAACATGTCATGTTTTTCAAGGAGGGATGGATGAAACATGTATTGCATGTAGTAGCGTGATGAAATTTTCACGCATATGACTTAAAATCATTAACATTAAATGTTCACCTAGTTTTAGGTGTGTATTGTATTTAAATGTTAATTTAAAACTAATACATAATCACAAGCGTGAGTGAATGAGAGAGTGTGTGTGCCCTGCGATGGGTTGGCACTCCGTCCAGGGTGTGTCCTGCCTTGATGCCCAATGGCGCTTGAGATAGGCACAGGCTCCCCGTGACCTGAGAATAGTTCGGATAAGCGATAGACATAATCACAAATCCAGGAAAAAGCTGAGCTTGAGTGATGCAGTACTGCAGTAAAGAATAGGCCTACTGTATAACATAATACACTGTGGCTGAACATGCATTTTACATAATTGTAGATTCTCATTACGAAGTCTAGAGCTGAAGTCATAAGTTTAGATTTATAAGTTATACAAGTTATAAGTTCAGATGGTTTGCAGAATTTGCAAAATGTTATTGCAAAATAGGGATTATAAAAATGTCATTTTTTGTTGTATTTAGTTCTGCCCAGAATAAGCTGATTTAGATAACAGATGTTTACATATAGTCCACAAAACACAATCATAATTTCATGTACACAATTGAACCAGTTTCATAAATTTAACATCTGTTTAACATATATTTGAAACAAAAATAATAACAATTTATATCATCCTGTTTAAAATTTTTACAACCCTCCGGCTCTTAATGTATCGTGGACTCATGAACAATTATCACAAAACATAAAAACAGTCATTGATCATCCAGGTAACAACACATAGTATTGATAATCATATGTGTGTAAACCTTTGAACTAGTTCTTTTGTGTGAATTGTGTCTTATGGACTATAGGTAAAAATCTGTTATGCAAAATAGCTTATTTAGGGGAGGAGTAAATACAAAATGCAATGGTGAAATGTAAACTTAAACCTCTACTGTACATTCTTCTGTACATCAGCAGACAGATAGCATTAATCCACAGAACTCCATGTGCTGCTTTCTGGGGTTTTTAATGGTTTGTTAAACATATATAACAGTGTGTGCAACAGCGTCCTGCGGTATCGATTTGCTGAAAGTAAAGAGTCTGCTGAAAGGTCAGGGTTCACAGGCCAGCTGCATGACCCCAGTGCATGTTGAAGAATGCGTGTTGTATGCAAGATGTCCAAGTGGACAGATTTAAACAGGGGCTGTGCCGCTTGAGTGAACTGCTTCGATTAATTAAACCATTGGAAATCTTTTTTAAGTGCTCCAGTGGGTTGAAAAGTCACACTGATTTATGGTTCTAGTGACAATACAGAGCATTAGGTAATGTGGCTGTTAACGTCTTGCTGTGTATCGCTAGGTAACATTTTATGCTAATTTGCTTCACAGATAATCTTAATGACTGAAAATTTAATATATCTTAACAGTAACCTGTAGACCTTATAATTCATATGGAAGGTGAGGTTAGCTTTAGGGTTTTGTATTTCAAACATTTGTTAATATTCATCCATTTATTTGTCCATTTATCCAATAAGTAATAAATCTATCTATCTATCTATCTATCTATCTATCTATCTATCTATCTATCTATCTATCTATCTATCTATCTATCTATCTATCTATCTATCTATCTATCTATCTATCTATCTATCTACCTACCTACCTACCTACCTACCTACCTACCTACCTACCTACCTACCTACCTACCTACCTACCTACCTACCTACCTACCTACCTACCTGTCATGGAATTCATGTAACTTCTAATATCCTTTAACTTCATTCTGAAATTCTTTCAGCAGTTTTAATGAGAGCTTAAATTGCACCAGAATTTATGGCCCAGGTCAGATAAACACACTTCCAAAAATATTGAGATTAGTTCCCATTTTTGTGAAGCACACACACTCTTTCAGTTTTTCTTGATATGTAATCTCTGAGGCTTTTAAGCAAACACTAAAGTGCACACCGCACAATGCACACCTGCTGCCACTACTCAGTTGCATGCAGTCAAACTGTGGCATATTGTTTGGGACAGAAATTGGGACAGAAATAACAAATAAAGTGCTGGAAAGAAAAATAACATAAAGGAGAGAGAGAGAGAGAGAGAGAGAGAGAGAGAGAGAGAGAGAGAGAGAGAGAGAGAGAGAGAGAGAGAGAGAGAGAGAGCGTGGTGAAAAAAACAAGATAAAGATTTTGTGCATATAAACACCATATAAAACACTTAGTAATCACAGTGCAAGCCAAGCACACACAGCAGCGGTGTTCTGTTCCTCAAAGAGGAAAGCCGTTTGTCACAGAGAGAGGTTTTGGCATGACTCTAAAATGAGGCATTTCTCCTCCGGCTGTTATTGTAAGGGTACACCGTTTCCAAAAAGAGTTCAAGAAGAGAGATTACTGTGGAAAGTAAAAGTGGGATGGCTGGCATCAGCTCTGATCTTGGATCAGTCTCTGTAAAATGCAAAACCACAGAAGATGGATAGACACGAACAGGGTGTAAAATCACAGGTGCTGAGTCAAGTGTAGAGACTGGTAGGAATTCTGGAATATGAGAAGCAGTATTAAGTTTCTGTAGGATCAGCTGAATATTGCCAAGAGTCTGTGTACGGCTGTGTTGGGTTGAATGTCTGAAGGCATAAGAAATTGTCAAACAATTAAGGGATTAATAAATGGTGCAGGAACAACATTTGCACGCCCACTTTTAACCTACCGCTGTTCGGTTAAGTTCAGACTTGCTTTACTGTTTTATTATATTTTAAAAAATGTAAAGGATTTCTCACTCCTCAAGGGAACAGAGAAAAGTCATTGTCAGAACAAATGAAAACTATACTGTCCCGATCAAAACATTCCTTCCTTACAAAGATCCAGATAAAAAATGTATTGCAGTAAACTCAACCTTTTCATGTGATAACATAGTTAATGCTTTCGGCTGCTCCCTGTTCGGGGTCACCACAGTGGACCAACTGGTCCGTACATCAACTTGGCAAATGTTTTACACTGGATGCCCTTCCTGATGCAACCCTCCCATTTTTCCAGGCTTGGGACCGGCACTGCATCCAGTGGCTGGGGTTGAGGCATTGGCTGGGAATCGAACCCGGGCCTTCCACATGATAGGTGAGAAACCTACCACTGAGCCACCAATATCATGTGATAACATCATGGCTCTAAATAAGACAAATCATTTTAAAGTGATTAATTTGTTCTCTAACACTTTAAAAATAACAGGTCATGAATAATCACATACTTATACCTGAATTCATACTTAAATTATTAGTAATGAACTAATAATGAGTTAAGGAATGTACTAATCATGGACAAATGATGACAGGCTTATTAATTCATGTGTGTATAATGACAAACATAAGCAAATGTTAGTACATTCTTGTTAGTTAATGTATTAGTTAACACATAAGGGTAAATTAAATGGTTACAATTTGATATTTTAATTTAAAAAAATAGTTTTCTACAGATTTCTACTTAAAAAAATAAAATTCTAAAGATTATTTTATAAAAAGAAATAGCAAAATATTGAAATAATAATCATTATAAAACAATAGATTATTTTAAATTATTTTATAATTTTATCTTTTATATATATTAATAAAGCCTAAATAATTTCATCAGAATTCTCCTCACCACTTTCAAGGTGTGAATGAATCTTTGGGGTTGTATTTTGCATTAATTGTATGTGTTGTGTTAGGTGTGTCCCCAAACCTTGCAACACCCAATTAGTAACTAACACATCCAGGCTTAAGAATTGAACAAAAAGCCAGAGTACTGAATAGAGTACTGAATGAAGAAGAGATGAAGAGAGATAAAGCTCAGCAGGTCCTGAACTTTAGTGCATAAAAATAAAAGTTTTTGTTTAAAAAAAAAATGATATTAGAACTTATAATAGCATATGGGCATGCAAATTGATCTGAATGTACATTAGATTTGAAAACCAAGAACAAAACAGTTCAATGGCATCCATTGAGTGTGGTGAAAGAAGGCAAAAGACCTTGTGTTAATCATTCACTTGACGTTAATGGACTAGACTGTAAAAATGACATTGATTGGTTTGTTACTTGTTTCTCAAGGAAAATGCTTTTCAGGTGAATTATAAACATTACTAGTAAAACAGCTACACTATTTGTGTCATGTACAGTGGATATAAAAGGTCTACATACTACCTGGTTGTACAAGTGCACAAATCTCAACTATATTTTGTTAAAGCACCTTGTGCCAGATCTATCAAATTATAAGGGGATCTCTTCTCCTCTTGAAGTCCTCTTCAAGTCATTCAATGGGTTTTTGACAGGATTCAAGGTCTTCATCTTCAGCTGTCTCACAGAAGCCTGCTTTGTGCCAAAATAGCTTAGCATTTGGAGCAATCCACCATTCCCTCTATCTTCACTACAAAAGCAGCCCCATAACATGATGCTACCACCAACATGCTTCACCATGGGCATAGCAGCAAATGTATCTTTTAGAATTATGCCCCAAAAATTGTACCATGGTCTCACTAGGCCATAACACATGTAGCCACATGGTTTAAGTTGATTGGGAAGAATATGAGAGACTGTTATTACAGGGAGTGACCAGTACTTGCCAGATTTTTCTGTACCTACTTTAATGTTGCTGTAGGTCTATAGCAGCCTTGCTGAAAAGTTTTAATCTAGTCCTTTTGTTCAATTCAGTTAGACATCCTAGTCTTGGTGATGTCACTGGGAAGCGCTGTTTGTTGATTATGGCCTTCACTGTGTTCTAATGTACATGTTTCCAGCTACATTTACATTTCTGGCATTTGATTACAATTTATCCCATTTTATACAACTAAGCAATTGAGGGTCAAAGGCCACTTGCCACCAGCAGTGGGAGCTTGGTGTTCCTGGGATTCAAACTCTCAACCGGTAGTCCAGCTGCCTTAACCACTAAGCTACCACACCCCCTACTAACATTACTAAGATAATGTTTTGGACATTTTTTGGTATACCTCCATGGCTTCAGCTGTTGATGAACTCAATAAGATCCTACAGAAACAGCTGATCTTTATTTGGTGCATGGCATCATTGATAACAGTTGTATCATAATTACTTGAACATGAGCTTGAATGTGATTGGTTAATTATAAATTTGTCATCTGTTTATTTCATATGCTCAAGTTTTCCTTTTTTCTTGGTGGTTATATTACAATACAATGTTAAGTCTACTTCAGTTTCCTTTAAATTTAACAGGGGTGTGTAGAATTTTTAGCTGGACTCTACATTAAGTTGTTCATTTAGGGACAAAAATCAAAAATGAAATTGCAAAAACCAATATATTATTTTTAATGGGGATTATAAGTCTTATAGCTTTATCTCATTTTGGTCCCCACATAACATAAAAGCATATGTTATCTTAAAACATTTGTTATAAAACACACCACAGATATATTTAGCTGATTTCTACCAAAAATAAATGGGAGACACACAGTCGGATGCTCAATTATGTCATGCCGAATAGATCTTTATGAACAGGTCTAATTTCAGCTTGAGGCTTTTTAGAAATGGCGGGAAGAAAAGCTAAAGCTTCTGCTCGCCTCAGTCTTTCATTTTCAAATGTGAAAGCTGAACAGGCCAAGCATGTGTAGCATTCAAACTGAATACTACACACGAGTCCTGTAAAGTGGCCAAAAATAGCAGTAAGTGCATCAGAGGAAAAAAGGTAGTCTGTTTCAGGTTGGTGAGTGACTGTATTCATTACACTTTTCACCTTATCCATAAGAAAACTGGAGACTTCCTACAGAGCAGTTTTTTTTGCTGAAATTATTACTACCAAAAGCAGTAGTGTCAAAATTGCTGATTTGGTATGACTTGGATGTTGAACTTGGATTCTAGCTAACAAGCCATTCATTAAAGAAGGATGTGCTGATGTGTATAGAAAGATTATTTATGTATATCTATCTATCTATCTATCTATCTATCTATCTATCTATCTATCTATCTATCTATCTATCTATCTATCTATCTATCTATCTATCTGTCTATCTATCTATCTATCTATCTATCTATCTATCTATCTATCTATCTATCTATCTGTCTGTCTATCTGTCTGTCTATCTGTCTGTCTGTCCGTCCGTCCGTCCGTCCGTCTCTATCTATCTATCTATCTATCTATCTATCTATCTATCTATCTATCTATCTATCTATCTCTCTGTCTGTCTGTCTATCTATCTATCTATCTATCTATCTATCTATCTATCTATCTATCTATCTATCTATCTATCTACATTTACATTTATGGTATTTGGGAGATGCTGTTATCCAGAGCGACTTACATTTGTCTCATTTATACAACTGAACAATTGAGGGTTAAGGGCCTTGCTCAGGGGCCCAGCAGTGGCCCTTGGATTTAAACTCACACTTTTGAACTACCACTATCTATCTATCTATCTATCTATCTATCTATCTATCTATCTATCTATCTATCTATCTATCTATCTATCTATCTATCCATCCATCCATCCATCCATCCATCCATCCATCTATCTATCTATCTATCTATCTATCTATCTATCTATCTATCTATCTATCTATCTATCTATCTATCTATCTATCTATCTATCTGGACATTTACAGTTATTCATTTTGAAGACACTTTTAACCACAAAAAACAAGTGAGCCAAAATCCAACCCAGGTATAGAGCTGTGACATGTGATATGTAGAATTAAATGTAAAATGAATGCATTTATAGGCAAAGTAGAAGGAAATACAAATATTTTCACTTTAGGATCACTATAGAAAAGTTGGAGTTGCTGCAGCATGTGTAGGATTGTCATATATGGAATAAAACATGATGGAGTGGCTGTTAGGAGATATACATCTTGAATACATTTATTAAAAGATGTAAAGTTTCCAGTAACAGCATACCCTGAAGTGTTTTTCTTTCACATTTATTTATTACATGTGATTAATTTTTGTATTTATTAAATAACAATACTTACTATTATAAAACATGCTGTTCATCCAGTTATGTTTAATGTTGTGAAACAAACTCCTGTTATCACTTACATTATAACAGTTGAAAACAATAACAGAAAAATAATCCAGATTGACATGTTACAGTGAAACCAGGAGGTGCAAAATCCTCTCTCCTATGAAAACTAATGTTATAGCTTTACCTCAGACTGTTATAAACTATCAACATCTTTTATAAACGCTAAATAAATGTCTATACATGAATGTGCAGCGTTCACCTTCTAAAGCCCTTTGTGTGTTGATGTTGTAGAAATCATGGTCATGTATGTTATGCCTTGTAGGCAGAACTACAGTCTGAGCTGCTGTTACAGAAAGCGAATCAACGCCTTCTATAATTGCTATAAATTGTGTGCTTTTGAAGCCTTGTGAGGGAGTTGAATGATATGTAGCTATTTAAGGTGCTGTGAAAAGGGCTGTCAATCAATCGGGCAGATCTAGACTTTGCACGTGTGAATGTTTTTGTACATTGTGTAACTGTTAATCAACAGAGAGATGTTCACTTTTAGAAGCCGGTGGGAGATGTTGTATTCCTGGCAGTTGGGAAAAGGCTTGATCGTGTGTGTGTGTTTGTGTGTGTGTGTGTGTGTGTGTGTGTGTGTGTGTGTGTGTGTGTGTGCTTGTTTGCATGTTTACCTCAGACAGGAAGGTAGTTCTGTAGCTACATTGTTTATTTCAGCTCATTTCACATGTGAGTCTTTAACACTACTGTGTTTCTGACAAATGTTCGAGTTGCATTCGAGGCAACTTGCAAAACAAATGAAAACAATTCATGAGCATCATTAATGTTTTTTTTGTTTCTTTTTATATAACAGGTCAGCTACTTTATACACAAGAGCATCGCCTGGGGTTAAACTGGGTGGGAGAGACAACGTGTTATACACAGATAATACAGATACAAATATAAGAATATGAAAAACTATTAGTTATTTTAAGAGGTGTGCATTGGTTCTGAGATCCCACAGGACCGGAGTAGGAGGTTTTTAATTTCATGCACGTGAGCAGATATGAAGCATGCAGGGCAAAGAAAGACCTCTTGCATTAATGTGAACACGAGCTGCTGTGTTCATTCATATATATATATATATATATATATATATATATATATATATATATATATATATATACATGTCGAATAAAATAATTTAGATTATTAGTCTTTGGGTTTAAATCTGAATACTGATACAGATATGTATATGATATGTAGTAGGGCTAGTTAAATAAAGTGGTCCTTAGGACAGAAAAAGATCCATGAAAAGCACATTTGCATGATATGAGTGCTGAGAAGTCTAAAAGAATATGCATTAAATTAAAAGGTAACCACATGTTCCCACAATTTTGGCACCACTGTAGGATATTTTTTGTGATATTCCTCTCGTTCGTTTTGGCATGAATTCCTCCTCTGGCATGTTATGCCAAAATATATTGATGTATAGCAGGTCAGCTAGATTCCAACCTCATTCTTGCACTAGTGTGTAAACCACAGGTGAGTATCCTGTCCCAGGTTATGTGTGATTGACGTCACACTTTGGTCCTGTGTGGAGAAAAATGCAGGGCGGAGAGCCTTGTGATTTTGTGGGTGGAACATGACAGGTGTCAACATCTGTAGACTTAAGTAGTTTTCAAGAATTCTGTCTTTCCAAATGCACAGTTAACAGAGCAGACCTGTATTCTTACAAATTATAAGTGTGTCCTGGCTTTTCATTACTGCCCCAGCCTTTGTTTTGACTTCATTGCGCACAATTATACAATTTGTCAGAGTGGTTTTGTAAAAAAAAAAAAAATGCTTTTGAACCTACTTTACCTGATTATTTACTCCTACTTCCTGACATCTAATTCCATACTTTTAAAAGCAGCTAAAATTAAGCACTTCACATGGTGAGCAGACATAAAGTCCGGACTTGTATAACGAGACTCATGCTGAAAAGACAGCGTGACAGATAACCATCCGGTAGTAATATGTGCCGATGAAAAATAATAGCACCCCGAAAAAACAGAGAGCAGAGTTTTCCCTAAATGTTATTGTTTATTTAAGGTTGGAAGTGCACCCAAAATTACCTGCTATGTCGTTTTTCTTTCACTGGACTGTTTTAACAGTTATAAGGAAAGCACATGTGGAATTTCCAGCTGACTTTAGGGGAACCATGTCTTCCTGACTACACCCTGGTATTTCCTGTCGATCCATGCTTGGGTGTGTTGACTTTGAAATCGTTCCCCTTTCACCTTGTTGTGCCCCCGTATGGCTAATTTAGCTTTTAAAGCTAACTCTGGATGTCATCTGAAAAGAGTCAGGTTTATTGTAGAGTTAATTATTTGTTATTTACTTCATTTACCAAACATACTGTATGTTCCCAGTTTACTGTGGCTTCTTCTGAAGTGGTCAAATTAACCTAGAAATAAAACTTTAAATAGAACAGTACACTCTAAAAAATGAGCTTCTCTGATTCGACACGTGCGTTTTGAATGCTAAGTTTCCTGTGTGACCTTTGAGAGGGAAAAGGCTTCATGATCAATAAGTTTGACTGGTCCCAAGTTAACATCTTCCAGCACTAAGACCCATATGTTTGCTGCCTTTTTAAGTGTCAGTATTCAATCATCAGATGGGATTTTTGTCAATGTCTGTCTGCTGAGCATGACTTATCGTGCTTTGTGTATTCAACATGCAGCTAAAGCAAAATCTGTATGTCGCTGACAGTATGTTGCAGCAGTATTTTACTCTTATTCTCTTCTCATGCTCACACTCACTCTTTTTTTTTTTTTGAAACAGGGCTTGGGCTTTGCCCTCGTGCCTTCGCTCTGGATAAGGGCGTCTGCCAAATGCCAGAAATGTAAATGTACCTCATTTTTACCAGCCAGTCCTGGGATGCAGGTTATGAAGTGATTCCGTACTCAACTGTTTTCCATGCAAATATTGTTTTTCACGTGCGATAGGTGAATGTGTGAAAAGAGCTAGTGTGTGCATTTTGTTGCTGAGCTGACACATGCTCCCTATTTCTTCATACACATTAACGTTTTGTCTATTTGTGTAAGAATTTGGTGTGTGTGTGTGTGTGTCTAGGTGTGTGTGTGTTGTCAACACACTAGCGACCTTCTTTGCAGTTTGGCAGCTAAATGTTTCCATTCTAAGAACAGAAACCTACTGGGCAACTGAGGTGCAGAACAAATTCCTCCACAATGCAAGACTTCATTCAGGTCCCCCAACATCCGGATTGACTCTTTCAGTGCCTGATGAAAATTCAGCCTCTCTCCACCTCTCTGTGTGGAGGAAAGAAGAAGAGAAACACTTCTGTTCTGACCGTCTGAAAGTCTCCATTCTTCCTTCGCAGGTATTTGCAGTACACACTTTTCACATTAGGGGCTATTCATGCATGCACCCTTTAAATGAAGTCCCCTAGATCAGGTGTCCTGCTCAAGATTACTGACCGAGATATGTTTTTTTTTCCACTTTTCGTCATTTATTCCTATCTATTTATTCATTATTCGCATGCTGTACTGCAACAAGATGAAAAAACCCCCCCATAAAAACAGACAACGCTTGATGGTTTGATTAAATAAGTTTATTTTCATCACTTACATATATTTTTTACATCTCATATCACTCCAGCTGGAGCATCACAGTAACTATGTAGTAATAATAGTGTTGTATTGGACTTTTTTTTTTTTGTTTGTTTTGTTCAACCACACTTGCTCTTAAAAATAAAATTCCCTTTAAGTTTCTGCTCGACATCAGAAACAAGTTTCTTTATACACGACTCTTGTATGACAAGAAAGAACACATTCTCATTATACATCATCAACTCCATGACTCTTTGATTAAAGCAATCTATAAAAAAAAAATAAAAAAAAACAGCTCTTGTATGTCGCTGATGGTGATTTTATTTTGGTAGTGTGAATATAAAGCCTGTAGATCATCTAATAAAAAAAAGAAAGAAAATTAAATATATATATATATATATATATATATGCAGTTTTTATATGTAATGTGACTAAATAGGAACAGTCCCTATAGCACATAATGCCAGTGTACAACTAATGAATTGGAAAAAAAAAAACCCTGAACACACCCAAATGTGCAAAATGCGTAAATAAAAAGTGACATTTGATTGGTCTAGGAGGACTTGGGTGTATTATAAAATCATGGTGTGCTGTTGTTTGGTAGGTGTGCATAAGCTGGTTTGTGTGTGCATTTCTTTGTGTGTGTGTGTGTGTGTGTATGTGCGTGTGTGTGCATGAGTATGAATGAGCACAGTTCCTTGAGATGATAAACTATCCAGGCTTTTCTTTTTTCACAAATATGGACAAATAAAGAGTAAAAATCATAAAAGCCCGAAGCTTTTCTTTTCCGCTTGTAGAGATTTCTTAAAAATGCTAATACATAAATGAAAAATAAATACCTTGCATCAAAGCTAGTTTACAATATATTAAAATCACTGCATAATTGTCCATTTCTTATAGCATTATCATATATAAAACTAATATTTGTAAAAAGAACGGGAAAAAAACAGACATCCTTAAAAGGAGAATACAAAAAAGCTTAATTAGAATGAATTTGCATGTGTAAACACATCGGATTAGACAGAATCACATTCAGATAGCTTTTCACCTGGCATGATGAAAGCTCTGAGAAATAAACACGGTGTCCTGCAGTCCCAGTGATGAGTCAGACCTTCTCAATACAGGGCTTTTTTTTTTTTTTTTCGTCAATGTCTTCCACAACAAATGACTCTTCAATCTATATGCAAGGTGCTTTTTTTCAATGTGAAAAAAGGCAGAACCTTTGCTCATTTCCTTTTCATTCCTTTTTTTTTCGTTTGTTTTTCGGAGAGGACGTCTACACCATACAATAGCTTCAAAGCCAGATCATTTCCATTTGGTGAAAGGTTTCTTGTCACTGATATGCGCTAAAATTAAAAACTAATCATTAAAACGGTGACTCAACCCGGTGTGAAAATATAGAAATCATTGCTCTTATCAAAGCTTTTCCTTTTCTGGAAAGGTTAAGAGGATTTTTAGGAAATTGCATATTTTACAACAAACTGTATATACAAATCATTTGAGAAACAGCAATAATATATATTTTCACAATAAAAAAAAACTCTTTGGGGGGGGGGGGGGGTTAGTTATTTTTCCCTTATCCAGGATGTCTTTTAAAAGCAAAGTGCTTCTCCTAATTTATACAAATACTTAATTATTCATGTCTACTTGGTAGCATTTTTAAAACATTTTTTTTTTAAAAATCTCTCTAACTATGAAACGTATATTTCAGCTACAAGAGTCACCCTGTTAAAAAAAACTAAGTCCAAAACTCTTTCGTAAGGACATGAAGTGGTTAAAACCTTCTTTTTTTTTCCTAAGTGTAAATAACGCAATTGTAATATATTCCCTTTAAAAAAAACAGAAACAAATTCAACCTAGCTTTTGAAAGAAACCTTTTGACTTGTGACGAAATTAGACAGATCGCTAGTCAAGCGCTCTCTTTCTCACGTGTCTCATAGAAATGGATATCTACTGAACGAATACTGGAACCCGGCTCACAAAGACGACTATTGTCACACATCGGCGCTTGTTAAATTTTATCCTCTGCTTCTTTTTCCATGGGGTGAGCTGACACATTGAAAGACTCCCTCAAAGAAAATCATTACCACAAGCCACTAAAGACTTTTCCCTTGTTATTATTGTTCCCTTTTTAAAAAAAGAAAAAAAAAACCTTGGCGTGTTATTTGAGGTGTGGATGGTAGAAAAGCTGTCAAAAATGAACTGATTTGCGAAAGTAACAATAGACAGTTCATATTTTCACTCCAGTGTTGCTCTACATTTTACGGCATTTCTTTTTTCTTTTTTAAACCCAACCTCTGTGAAACAGCTCGGGTTTCCTATTTAAGAACATAAGAAAAAATTATAGCGTAAATATATTATATGTGATTATGTAGTCTGATTGCATCATTTGACTGGCATGGCATTAAGTAAGTAAGTAAGTGCTAAGACAAAAAAAGATGTAAGAAAAAGAAAAAAACAGACATAAAGAAGATGACCAGGGACCAGACTTCTGTCCATGCCAATGTTATTAAGGCAAGCTAAGCCATACAGCCATTTCCATTAGATGACTGTGAGATCACCGATTCCTTCATTTCCATATTTACACAACCAATCGGAGAGCTCTGCTTTGGCTGTGGGGGCGTGGTCAGTCCTGGGAATGTGATGCTATGGCACTTGGTGCAGATTGACAGGCAGCGTGACAGGACAGAGTGCTTGTCTGTGTTCAGTAGTATGGCACTAAGGGGATTATTAAGCCCCTCCTTCAACCCTCCCATAATCCCTACTGGCCTTTACGTGTTCATTTGAGAGCTGCCCACCAGCTGCAGGATGGCGGACTTGCCAGCATTGCTTCAGTTGGTTGGTGGGACGTGACGGTGCTTCTGCAGCAAAGCAAGTTTCACCGTTCAACAGGTATGAAGAGCAGTGGCAAAGGTGAAGATGATGACTGACGATGGTGATGATGGTGATGTGCAGCATATGTGTCGAGTGGGTTAGCTACTTGTTCTTTTCTCTTTTTTCCCCTTCTTTCTCTCCACCTCCCTTCTGTTCATCTCGCCCACTCCTCGGCTCGCTCTCAATCCTACCACTCCAGACATTCTCTCACTTGGTGACCTAGGAAAAAGAGAAAGAGAAAGAGTGAGTGAGTGGCTTCCCAACAGGATGTTCCCATGCAATTATCACTTCGAAGCCACCGTGCCATCTGTCATCTTTTGCTTGTGGGTCATGCAGACAAAACAGCCCCCAAAACTCTTTTTCAAGCCGCTTGTCTTCGAATATTATTCTTTCACTATTATTGATGTTACACAAGAGCCCTCTTGTTGCTTTTTTCCTATCCACAACCATTAATAAGTCAAGCTTTTATTTTTTGGAGCTTTTATCTCATGCTTGTAACAGTGTACATTTTCAGCTTGACTAAACTGCCTGCAACTAGACACGAGTTAGAGCTTTGGGCCAAGAGCTCTATTGTTTTCAGTGTAATATCCCCCAAGTGCATACACACCAACAGACACTATTGTAATGAAATAACTGGCTCGGCCAAATTCGCGTTAACATCGGATTACGGGATTTAAAGCAATAATGCACTTCCGTGTTGAATTTCCCCTAATTGCATTAAATTATAGAGACTATTGTCTCTAGAATTATTTTCTTTCCCTTTTTAACAACAGCTTAGCTCTCTTAGGTGATATAAGCTGAGTCCTAAATGACATACTAAACACTATGCACTTACATTATGCACTATTTTAGAAGGGTAGCATTGTCTCACATAGAACCTTTTTTTATTAACCGGAAGTATAAGCCGGTTCCCAGTCAGCCAATGACGTCAAAACACATGTAATGTGAAGCTTCTACCTTGAAAAATAAATTACACGATGTGGACTCATTTAAAAGACATTTGTCAGACGTCTTGTCCACCAGCGTGTCATCAGCTATCTTGAAAACTTTCTCTCATCTAGTGTCAGTGCCTGGAAGCTCCACCCCCATTTGTAAAGGGGTGTAAAGCTGCAACTGTGCCAGTGTCCAACGTCACTTTTTCAGTCGAACAAGCGAATCATCTAGGTACTTTGAGTGCACTTCTTATTGTTGGAATTTTTGTGTGAACATGTTACTCATACACACGGCCATGAATAAATATATTGAGGCAACAAAATAAGTATATCATGTCCACAAGTTATTATACTGTGGCCACATGATAAAAAAGTATAAATGTCATACTTTCTATGTTTACAATTCAGCTGAAGTGTTGCAGTGAAATGTTTTAATAAGAATCATACTATTTTTAGGTAAACTATATGTAATACCTTTTCTTAAATCTGACTGGCCACATATTCCTTTTTGTAATGGTTAAAATTATGTTGTGAGGAAATGGAATAAAGTTGATGTCATACAGACAACTCTTGTCAATCAGGTCCCCAGTCTGTGCTCTGTAAAATACTGCTAGTCTATCTGCATGTTGCTCCTTACAAGATAACCAGGTTAAGTGTTAAGGGCTCTCTTGAGAGACTAAGTATTGTCAAGAGCGTGTCCTGAGACTTGCTGTCTTGCCATGGGCCAGGGCACAGGAGAGAGATTTAATTGGATATGTGTTTATCTGATCTCTGTCTAGGTTTGCACCAGTAAACTGCTAATGGATAATAATTTCCACACTGCAATTTCAGCAAATAGCTTTCAGCAAATGGCACAGCTTTCCACTTGCTTTTGACTTTCCTTTTAAAATGCTTTATACTCTAGTTTCTTGCTGCAGCATCTACAGTAGGGAGTGTAAAGGTTGCTATTGGATATTTGTAGATTTCTATACAAAGCATCTTAATATCGTTAATGAGATACATTACTAATATGTTGATAAGACTTTTAAACTATTTAAGCAGTTTTACTAATTCACTGGTGTTCAGTTCCACATATGGGCACTCAGTATAAACAAATGAATTATTTTAGCATTGCATATCTGATATAAAGTGAGTCAGGACTAAGGACTGTTGGCTTTCACTGTGAGACTTTCCTCTGTTGGGAAAAACCTTATACAGAATTTTAGTGGATGAAGATAACAGCTTTAAATTTTAGATGTTTATGAACTAGCACTTGGGGCATCTAAAAGAGCTGAAATGGGTTTGATATCAGCATTTACTTTAAAGATAGAAACATTCATTCATTCATTCATTGTCTACCGCTTATCCGATCTACACTCGGGTCACGGGGAGCCTGTGCCTATCTCAGGCGTCATTGGGCATCAAGGCAGGATACACCCTGGACGGAGTGCCAACCCATCGCAGGGCACACACACACACACAACGGACAATTTAGAGACGCTAATCAACCTACAATGCATGTCTTTGGACTGGGGGAGGAAACCAGAGTACCCGGAGGAAACCCCCGAGGCACGGGGAGAACATGCAAACGCCACACACACGGCGGAGGCAGGAATCGAACCCCCAACCCTGGAGGTGTGAGGTAAACGTGCTAACCACTAAGCCACCGTGCCCCCCAAGATAGAAACATTTGTGTTGAAAAAACAGTTTTTGTATTTTTTGGAACTTTGGCACTTGTAAGCCAGATAAAAACAGAATTTTCTTGCCTTATACCCATGTGCAATGACAATAAAGTTGAATCTAATCTAAAAATCTAAAATACAGAAAAAGTCCCTAAAGCCTTTAATGTGGCTACTTTCATATGAGCCATTACACACCACTGTGGAGTGTGACATGACAAAGAAATTCAATGCTAAACATGGACACAACAAAACAGGTGCAAATTCCATTTTTTGGCCTCTGGAACAAAGAGTTAAGCCACCAAGGCAAAGAAATACCATAATTCAAATGTTTATGGAAAATGGCTTATTCCTATAGTCGAACATCTAATAGAATTAGCTGATTGATTTTCTGTATTGAATTTATTAATGTGCTTATCATTAGTGAATGAGTTGAAACTCTCAGTGAGAATGGCTTTTATTCAACAAGCAATAGTTATTTGTCCAGTTAGAAATTATACATCGGTGACGACGAATAGTGTGATATGCTGTAAGCTATAACTGTGGTTGAGAGAGAGAGGAGATCATGGGGTCGATCCCTGGTTTCAATAATCCAAAGAATTTCATCTATTCCTATCCTTATCTGAAAATCTAGTGTCATTTGTTCATTAAGAAAATGTAGGCCAGTCCAGCCAGATGCAATCTACTCAAACACGAGAGTTTCTTGAACATGATAACCTTCCAACATTCAGAAGAAAACACAAGTCCTCCTGGCACTGATTTTGTTATTTTTAGCCGGTTGCACCCAAACACCTATTGTAAACTCAGTGTGCCCAGTTCCCTCCCTGCAATATGTTTTGTTTTCTTCCTATTTTTCTTTTCTTTTTAGGCAAGCAAGGTTCTGGCAATTACACGCACTGGCATAAGCAAAGTGTGAGTGCGTATGACTGATAAGAGGAGGAGGAAGGGCAGGAATGTGCTCATGAAAGGGTGCTAGATATCAGCTTGGAAATATCAGCGTGTATTACACATAATGCATGTGAGATGTGAGATCAGCTTCACTGCACCAAGAGTCATTATGGACTATCTTTAATCTTTAAAAAGATTACATTTTATAGATATTAAATGTGGAATTGTTGTGTCTTTTGTTCAACTAATGTCAAAATGCGATCAGTTCCTTCTTCCGTTTTCTCTGTGCTCTTAGAGACCAACAAATGAATCATCAAATTCTTTATAAGTAAATGCCACTGAAATTACACACTGCCTTAGAAAATTACTTTGAAAGCTTTTTGAAACAAATTAAGTGAGAGTGAAGTGCAGTCTAAATTTGTCTTACCTTTACTGCGGACGGCGATCGGGAGAGCTGCTGTGTCCTTGAGAAACAAAAAGACAGAAGACAAACATGATGAGATGTGACAGAAGCATTACACACCACTTTTTATCCATTTTCTCCCCAATTTGCATTGTCCAATTCCCACCTATTAGCTAGCCCTGCCCTGCATTGTGACAGCTACCATCCAAGAGGGTTTCACGTGCTTGCTCAGAGATATGCGAACTCAACCTACACACCACAACTGCCGCTCATGCGGATTTACAGGGCAGAGGAACACACTCTCTGCCCACATATCTGAGCCCACAGACACCCCTGACTAGCTAGTGCCACTCTGATTGACAGGGGAGAAAGAGGATGCCATCCCTCCAAGTCAGAGTGCGACTTCTTTCTGTCTAAACCCCTCACCACGGATAGATGTTGCATCATCCATCATCCATCCAACTTCTGATCTTCTGACAATCAATCAAACAAATACAAATAAATTTGCATCTCAGACCAAACTCCAGCATCTGGTCCAGTTTACCAGTGAACAATCCACATTATTCACTTTCATTCTAATATATATATATATATATATATATATATATATATATATATATATATATATATATATATATATATATATATATATATATATATATATATATATATATATACACATATACATTTTGTTTAATATTAATGTGACTCACATTTGTTCAGTCTGCTGTATCTCATAGGTAAGTTATCCATGCTGTGGCCCGATGGGATGGATGAGCCTCACACATTATTTGTGAGTGTGTGAATGTGCGTGTGTGTGTCTGTCTGTGACTGTGAGTACATCTGTGAGCAATCTGTGTCTTACTCTGTTCTATAAATGGCTCCCTTTTAGCCAAAAAAGACTAAAAACCAAGAAATAATAAGTCACAGGCTAGGAGGCAGAAATAGAAGCCATCATGCGAGTGAATGCTGTTCATTCTCCTACTTAAACTTTTATATATATATATATATATATATATATATATATATATATATATATATATATATATATATATATATATATATATATATATATATATATATATATATATATATATATATATATCAGCAAGGGTCAGCAACGACAGCAGAATGAACTGTTTTAAGTCCTGTAAGAGATATTTGTTACTTTTTTTTCCATTTATAATTTTATATTTTTGGGGGTAAAATGTTTATGTTTATTTACCCCAATTGTTTATGTTTATTCACCCCATTCTGATCACAATAGAAATGCGCCTTTAACTATACAATAGTGCCCTAAGAGTTTTAAAGAAACTTTATTCTCAAACTCCTCTCATTAAAGGCTTTTAGTTAATTTGATTAGATTCTCTTTTAAATTTCTCATTAAACATAAAATAATCCCATTTACAGCAGTTCAGGAACAGAGGGATTAATTTTAAACGTCCCTGTAACAGGAAAAGAAAGCTTATCTCTGAATGCCAATGCGACTGAAGGAGAGTTCTTCATAATATGCCGAGTTGTCAGGAATTGTGCTCTTCTCTCTGCTGTACATCGAGTACTCTCTGCTCCTGAATGTCACGAAGGTTAATGCGGTTAATACACAGGATGCGATGCAGTCGAGCCGCTAACCCACACCGCACAATGATGTGGTAATACAACGACCGCAGAATGACTGCTATGATGCTGTATGACTCCATGAGGGAATTGTTAACTTCTAATGGTCATATCTTGCATCTTTACAAGGTTTATGTCCTATATTAAGGGAATATCAATATCAAGGTCTTCATATGTATATCTACATCTAAGTAATAAATAAAGGCAGGAATATTGAATGAGCTCATTAAATATTTAAATAGCTGATGCAAGCACAACCAAGACACAACACAATACTGAGTATCTGCCATTATATATTAACTGAGTTACTGATTTAGTCTGATTAGTTCAAGCCCAAGTACCATGAAAACCATTGTGGGAAAGTCCTCTTAGCCTTTAGGGAGTCCACAGACGGGCTACAGAGGATAAGAATGCCACCCCATCTAAAAATGTCTCCAACCAGACTGGAAGGAAGTCATTTCAAAACGGAAGCAAAGACCGGAAGCTGGCTTGATAATAGAAAGGAGAGTTCTATCTGGAGCTCAGGGTTTTGAAATTCTGTTTGTCTTTGCCTTTTAAGACATTGGGACGCTTCACAGTCCACGGGGATGTGTGTTTTTGCAATGCACCATTTTTATTTGATTGTAAACATGGCAAGCTGAAGCTTTCAAACTTATGATCTAAGTGAACAAGCAGTGAATTATGTTATTGTGTACACTAAGAATAGCTTTAGTCAGCAGTGCAGTTTCGCTGACTTACAGCTCTTTCTCCATGATTCTTGTTTTACTAGACAAAATGTCACCCTGAAATTCCCAGAGCAATGAGCCAGTAGATCAGACGCGTGTTTTTCTGACCAGTGGAAGCTAGTTGCAGGCGAGCTCAAGGGCAGCTGTTATCTTTTGTTGCCTTTGCTTGAAATATGCCCTAAACTGAATTTTGTCCTTGTTAATACACTGACCGCTAAAACACAGCATAGGTTATTATTCTTGGGTTCTGCAGTGTGTGCAGCAGAAATCTTTTTGTTTAGATAGAGGCAAATTCTAATCTCTCCCTCATCCCGTTTTCCACTCGTTCATCCCCTTGGATTAGCTCCTCCACCTGAGGCCATTCACCCGTACACAAGCACTGCCAAGATCACCATAATCGCCATAGCAACAGCCATTTTTCTAGACTCCCGTTATGTGATAATAATGAAAAATTACCTCTCTGCTTTTTGCAGTGTTTGGATAAAATGGAGAGATCAATGGGATGGAAGACAAATGTGTGTGTATTGAGTGTCAGGGTTTTTATAAAGAAATAACGTTTGTGTTAACACATTTATAATTCAAAAGCCATTATGAGTCAGAGCAAAGGCACTCACAGTTTCTCTGCTTTTTCCCGGTCATCAAGAAAGAAGAGGGCAGTGGCGAGGAAGAACATCCCCCCAAGGACGATAACGAAGGGGCAGAGCATGAGGGCGTAGCCTAAGCTCAGGAAGTGCCAGAGCTCTGACGATGTGTAGCTCTCCTGCAGAGCGTCTGATATCTTAGGAACACACACACACACAAGAATATACTTTAAAAACAATGGCATAGCAATGGCATTAACACATTCTTTTTTTCTTCATCTGAATAATATGTGAGGGTATGAAAACACAAGTGTGTAGCAAATGCTAACAAAAGCATATATTGGTGTCTTTAATCATAGTTTCTGCTTTGTTACACTTCACAAAACTATGCTAAGGAGTGGTACTTAAAATCCTCTCATGCACTTCTTCCACGCACTCCACACAACCTGTTCAGTTCATCTGTTAGCATCAGCTTTGAAATACTTGCCCCACAGGGAAAAGAAGGGAAGGGAAGGACTGCTGAGGCTAGCGCCATCAACTGAAGTTCAGTATGCACTTAGAAATAAGTAAGTGTGTGTTCTTTGAACGTTAAGCAGGCTGCTAAATTGCATTAGCTGTCAGCCATTTTTACAGGCCAAGAAGGCCAGAGAGAGATTGTGAGATTATGTATGGCATGAATAACTCTTAAAATAATGTTCTTTTGTGGTAGATTATTCTTGATAGCTGACATCATTACACCGCCACCCACTAAGCCTAAGAGCGATTTCTTGGGTACACGCAGGTATTACAAATGAGGCATGATGCATATTTTTCACCAAGTGAAATAAGGCATTGTTTATATTTGGTGGTTCTGATAATACTGTAAATGTTCTCTACAAACCTCCAGGTTTTTTAAAGACTTGTTCAAAGACTGAGAATTGAGGCTTCAGTGTATAAAAAAATCGTTCTCTTCTCCACTCTTCATCCTGAAGAATTACCATGCGGTTGTTAAGATCTGATCACACCAACGTGTTTTTTTCCTACATTTCTGCAAGTTGTTGTCTGTATCCTGGAGCATTTTCTAAGTTCTGTGCGTCACTGTTCACTTCACACCACCATGTTAGACTCTGGAGTGGCGAGTCACATTTGACGTGGGATGCTTTCTGACCACTAACAGGGCTGATATGTGCAAAGTTTTCCTTTGCATCACTAGCCATGGCCATGCGTTCCTTATCGGAGGGGAAAGAGAGAATTTTACGGAAGCAGATGGTATGGATGGATAGATCTTTCAGCTACACAAAATTTGCTTCCAAAAGTGGAATTGCGATTCAGTGGTGATCCAATGTTTGTTTGTTTTTTAATGTTGGAATGTATCAGGTTGGTGAAACTGGAGTTAGACTGAACTTGAACTTTGACCCACTGAAGGAGATGTATTCCAATCAGTCTTAAGCAGATTTGTCCTCATTTCTAAATTAGTACAAAATTGCTAAGTGCTCATCTAACACTCATCTACCTTTGCTATTTTTAGAACTTTTAAATTCTGTTTCCCACAGGAAGCTGTGCATCCTTTCAGGCTTTGATTAAAAAAAAACTTTCATCATTGGGTTGCTAATTGTTCATTTGTACATAGAACAAAACTGCTTAAAGTGCCTAATGAGTCTCATTGCTGGATTAATGTGCTCGCTTTCTAAATAAATGTAGTCTTGGGACCAGTTCTGGCACCAGACATTATGAAGTCTCAACATGCTAACGGTGTAATAGCACTTTCTATCAGAGCAGAAGGGGCTAAAAAGGTGGTAGCTCACCATTTAAGGCTTAGCAAGGCAAGAGCCTGGTTAAATATAAATATAAAGAGTTCTCTAAGGCTCACACAATAAAATAATTAACATATATTATACTATGATTGATAGATTGCGCTGTACAAACCACTTATTATAGGCAGGTCAGATGTACCTGAGGGTTTGTGTGTGTGTGTGTGTGTGTGTGTGTGTGTGTGTGTGTGTGTGTGTGTGTGTGTGTGTGTGTGTGTCTAACTGGAGGTGGGTTAGATAATGAGACTATAAAATGAGACAGTTTATAAGGTTGTGTTTCTTTTTTTTCTTTTTTTTTTAATTTTCATTTACAGTATTTCTTGCATTGGGTAAAAATCCAGTATGCAGAAATATATTATGTCTTGTATAAGAAGGAATTAAAAAAAAACAATAGCCCTGACCTTAAGGATAGCTCTATGGTCAATAGCATGCATAGCAGGGGTTAAGAAGGTGTCAAGAGCATGTACAGGATTTGTTGTTTTACTTGGAAAAGCTTTCAGCATTCCTGTGCAGAATGCCAGGAACGCCAAACAGGAGTCAAAGGGAAGTCTGGCTCAATGCTGTGGTGTGTTTTTTCCCCCTGTTCTAGTGGAAATACCAGTTTACCAGTTCCATTTGTTTTGGGTTTGCTGCCTTAATGGCATGTTCTTCCCAGAAGACATTTTTCCTTTGATACTGAGCTAAACATAATGGCACTGGGCATTAAAAGCATGGCTAGTCTGAGGACCTATTGTCTTACGACAACGGCCAAAGAATCGAAAGGGAACCGTTTTGTACGTTTATGTCCTTGAACCTGCCGGTAAATGGCATTTACAATAGCTGAATCTGTGGACTCCTGGGACGGGGAATTATTGGAATGAGAACTTGCACTCTGGTGTATAAGATAGGAGCTCGAACCCTGTTGAACAACCTTTCCTTTAAAACATTTCCTTTAAAAACTCTCCAAACAGGTGCACTTTAAGGTGCTCATGTGAATTGGGACTACACAAGGTGTCTGCAGAGGGGTCTTCTGAACCAACACCTGAAAGCTCAGCACAGGTTAAGGATAAGCTTTTCAACCTCATTAACAGGAAACAACCTGAGCCGAATATCTTCATTTTCTGCTCATTACAAATTTGTGTGCAGGAGCGTTTGAACTGCATGTACTGTCTTTATAAGGCATCTTTGTTCTTTTAGCAGGTAAAGTGCAGCAATGTATAGAGCATGTGCTTGGATTGCAAACCACTGCAGTACCGCATTGCTGCATTAGACCTAATGTAATTTACATGCCATCGATCATGAGGTTTTCAGAGCATAGGAGCAGATTTGTGTGGGAAGGTTGGTAGAACCTTTGATCAATATTCATGGTGTGTGTGTAGTAAGTGTGTGACATTCCTACTCACCAGGCCAATGAGATACGGACTCCCTGCATCCCCTAGTAAATGGGAAGTGAAGCCCTGAAAGGCAACTGCAGTGGCTCTTCTGGTTGGTATGACAACATACTGCAGAGGGATGTAAAAGGAAGGGAGACAAAATAGAAGAGGTCAAGAGGTCAGCGTGTAATATCATAAATCCATCTAGAAGTGATATATAAAAATTCCACAAAATGAGTGGAGCCTAAGTATGCAGTAAAGTGTTCTCTGACTACACACACACACATACACACACACACACTCCGCAGACTGGAGTCAGCTGGTCTCTGCAGTTTGCAGGAAGTCCTAATTCATTTAGACCAGCTACCTTAATGATCTTTCTCTCTCTCTTCCACCTTCTGGCTCCTCAGTCCACTCCTCACTTCCTTCACCCCGATGTAAAAACACAACCTTTCTTCGTGATTGTTATTCCATTTCATTTTCCGCATCCACAAATTAACCTTGATCAGATGCAGCAAATATGCCTTGGGACCCCACCCAGCTCATAACAGCCCACCATGCTGTCACGTATACAGTCAAAATGATCCACGTTGCCCAAAAGATGTGCTTATATATCAGTCACAGAGGATAAAAACAGAGGATTTGTGTACATACCATTAAAATGTCTGCTGTTATGGCCCAGTTCAGGAAGAGTAGAGTCTCTCCTATAAAGATGCAGACCTACAAGGGAGAGAATATGCATCAATCATCATATACGTCCTCATCTACAGATCAACAAAAACCCTTCAGCTGAAAAAGTCCATTTGTCAGGTCCTTATAGGTCAAAGATTAAATTAGCTACTCTCATCCATCGAATTAAAAAAGAAAAAAAAACCTGAAACTGCTTTGGAATATGAAAACATGCAATTATGCTGTGGCTGCATTATTTGGAAACGTAATATTCAATTTTGGAGCAATTGAGCAGCATATTGGTTTTTTTCCTTAGACCATAAAACAGAGACAGACTCCCCACACTGTCTGCTGTTCACCAAGAAGCTGAACTTTGCAATTTGCAAAAAAAAGTTAAGTTGTTTCAACAGACAGTCTCAGGAGAAAAAGCAAAGAAGCTCTCGCAGCACAGCAAGTAACAAGCCTTCAGTTCTGTCTGCTTCGCCGGGCTGGGTAAATTGCTTAACATCAAATTAAAATGCAAGCATTGAGTTTCGTAAGTGATCGGCGTGTTGCATCCCTGAGCTTCATACACGGCTGGCAGCAGCCCGAATGCCTGGTGTTTGTGGAATCAAACCAAATGAGGATCGGCATCGAGTTAGTAGGGACTGTATTGGAATGTGACAAATGCTGTGGCCATGTCTGTATCCAGAGCAAAGTATTTGAGACTGGATACAATCAGGATAAGAGGGAGGAGTGTGTGAGTGTGTGTTTGTGTGTGTGCATGATCGTTAAGATTCAGACACCATGACTGACACAGACAGATAGACTGATACTGTAATCCCTGCTGGACTCCAGTTAAAGGATGAAGGCTGATCAGCGTGTCTGCAGACAAGATAGCAGCTGTCTCTGCTGGAAGTCTTTCCTCTTCTCTCATTCACTCTCTCATCCTCATTTACTATCTTTCCCTCTCTCTTTCTCTCGCTCTCGACCATCCAACATTCTTCGACTTCACATCTGTCACCATAACATTTCCCTTGCTATTAGAAAGTCTGGTTTCACCGTCTAGGATTTTTATTATAGCTGTAAACCTTCAGAGGTTTTACAACACTGCTGAATGCGGTCTTTCCTGGGTTCTTGGAACATTAAAGGTTCTAGATTCTAGGTTCTAGCAAAGGGATTCTCTTCATTTTAGGGATCTGCTAGATCCCAGGGGTTCTGGCAGACGAACAAACTTTTTTTTCTTTTGCTGTAGTGGTGGAACATGCAACCCATGACTATCTAAGTTCCAATTATAAAAGCAATTAACAATAAAAATAATTACAAAGTTTTGTTACAAAAACAATTATAACGAGCAGTAAATGTAGGTAGGATGTAAGCTGTATTTATTAGAAAGAATCTAATAATCACTGTAGTAGATTTAGAAATTATGGCAGTAGTTCGGTGAAAGTGAGAAGAAAGACCGTGTAAACTAAACCTGTATATCTAGAATATTTCTCAGCGCATGTTTGGGATCAGTTTAATCCATATTTCAAAAAGATAATACTTGTAAGTTTAAATAAAAACTCTGACAAGGAAATAGGAAATGCTTACTCTTGCATATCAATAGAAACCTCTGAGTTAACATATAATTGCTTAATAAATAGGCTGTATAAAACCTCTGATGCAGAAACATTATAATGAAAGGGTTAGCATTTAGATTAAATACCAGTGGACCACAGATATTACTAGTAGATTGTTCACTGATGTCAGATAATTACGTTATTATAAAATTAGAGTCACATGTTGAATGAAATGAACTGGATATAAAGAAATATTTAAATTATAAAGTTAAAACACGCATTTAACCTTCGGCTGCGCCCATTTCCGTCCATTTTCAAAGAAAGTAGTGGACTAAAATAATACAATTTTATATTTTAGACCTACAATTCCAGTCAGGGGTCAAAGAACAGGGAGATAACATCAAACAGGGCATATCCATAATCACGACGAGAAAACTCGAGCAAGGGTTAAAGCCAGGAATACACAGAACTCGAAAGCATGGCTTGGACTTAATGAGACTGAAAGGCATGACAAGACTTCGCAACTAGATAAAGACACAAAGGGTTTAAATGGATAGATACTCATCACTGGGCAGGTGAGGACACAAGAAAAAAAAACAAAAACACGGGGTCAGACACAAACATACGACATGAGCTCAAAACCAAAACATGAAAACCGTTTTTAAAATTTTGTGTTGTGAATTAATAGGGGGAATGCGTGACAGCTTCTATTTATTATTGAGTTCTTTTAATGACTTGTATATTTGATTATGAGCTGAATCCAAAATTAATTAGGCCCAAAACAAATAGTCTTTAATCACGTCGAATTGAATCCAATGACAATTTGAGTATGCATTCTGTAAGGGGAAAAAGCTCCAGAATAACAGCTTCATGACTCCAATAATTAACTTTTAATATATTTTTGTAAACATTTAAATGCTAGGCTTAATACTTGCTCCGAGAGGTCCTTGTACGGTTTATTTTACAACTTAAAGGGATCCAAAATATTTCTGGGTTAAGTGGGACATTTTAAGAACATATGATCTTTAGTGAAACGTGAATTTTTAAAAATGTATAAGGTTAATTTGCTTATGATGTATTTTCTGGAGAAGAAAATTATAATACTGTAGCACAATTTTTGCCTTACATGGGGATTTACATGGAAGTCAACAAAAGTTACCAAGCAGGTGCAGGCATTTTCCCTTTCGCTTGGCTCAGTGGATGTGGGTGTAGTGGCGCAATAATGTGTGTGGCATTCAACAACCTCAACAACACTTCAAGTTACTTCTTCCACCACATGACCAATCTACACTAACCCAATAAGCGCAATAAGGACATCTGAACTGAATATGAAGGCTTAGCCAGAAAGTGTTAGCATAAATCTTTCTAAAATTAAGCCTTAGTCATGGGCAGTTTTGTTATGTTGTGCTTTAGTGTTTTTACTTTATCTTATCAGTTTTGTTGCAACATTTTTCTGCCTAGGGTTAGGGTTAGATTGACAAATTGCATGATGCTTATTTTCTCTCCAGTGCTGGCTGGTACTTTCCTGGTTAAAATGCTTAACAGACCATTAAATATACCTCGACATCAACCACTGTGTTAATCTTACAGCGTTTCACAACAGATAATGGGAATCAGTGATGTGAAAACTTAGTAGTTTCATTCTATAAAACTTTCACGCTAAGGAAAATTGGTCTCAGTCCCGACTCTACCTCGACATGATCCTCTTAGTCGATCAATAATGGAAGGCTTACTTCCTTAGCTCAGGAATGACCTTATTTCAGTTCACGAGAGGGACAGGATAATGAGTTAGGAGTGGGTGTTGAGTGCCAGAGAAAATCACTGCTGAATGTCGGATGAGAAAAGCTTTAACACAGCTCGCAGTTACATCCCAGCATTTCTTAACTGCTAAAGTGAATATGCTTAACTCTTTAGCTCCAACGTGCTTATGAGCACTTCAGTGTGTACTTACGTATGCTCCTACAATGCTCTTCTTAGCCACGACGAAGATGAGGCAGATGAAGATGGCCGAGCCGAGCATGCTGACGGCACACACCAGAGGGTCGGCGCGCTCCGTCTTTTGTCGGCAGAAGCGTGTTGTCGCGGCACCGATCACCACACCGAGTAAACCCGTCACACAAGTGATAACCCCGAAGATCAGACTAGAAAAAGATTAAATACTGTAACCTCAGCCATTCCTTTTGGGTCAAGCCAATATTTAAACAAATATCATGAAACATTTAATCATATTTCTGAACAGATTTTAAAAAGCTGTGTGTAATTTTTGGAATATTCCACATTCCCCATCAAGCACCAGATCCACTGCATGACAATACTGTGATGAGTTTTTCTCAATCTTTAAATGTGACTATTACTGATTAATAGAAACACTTTTAGACATAACAAGCTGCACTTTTAGGAGAACAGAAACTCCAAATAGTGAAATTTTGCGCTGTATGTATTTTTAGATTTTGAGAGCGACCAAAAGTTCTGAAAAGAACAGGAATATTTGACAGTTTTGTACTTTTGTGGGGAAATTTGACGTTTGGTTACTGAGGTTTGGGTTAGAATTAGGTCTAATTAGGCATTAATTAGCTACATTAATAATTATGTAAATGGAAGGTCCTTAGAAACCTATTAAGACAAACCTGTGTGTGTGTTTGTGTGTGTTACCTGTCTTTGCTCACTGCAGTATCCTGCACTCTCTGAGCTCTGACCAGATACTGAGGGATCCAAATCCCGAAGGCCCCCGTTGCAAAAGATACGGCGGCCGAGCCAAAAGATGAGAACATGTAACTTCGGCTAAAGGGGACAAAAATGCAGACAAAAAATGAGTTTCTCTCATGTTTTAACTTAATTGAAGCCTAACTTATTTGGGCTTGATAGTCTGCTAAAAAAAATGTTGTGACACACACACTATTACACACTATGTCTCTTATCTAAATCTCTTTTAAGAATATGAACAGAAAATGAGGTAGTGAATCAGAGATGAGTGTTACTTTTTAAGGATAGCCTTCATGTCGCAGACCCATGAGGTGCGTGACCTCACGGTGCTGGGTGGCGGTTCCACGATGCCCCTTTTGGGTTCAGGAACAAACAGCAGGATGAGAACTCCAGCAGTCATTCCTAACACTGGAGACACCTAGAGAAAATTGAGAGTGGCTCTTTAGCTCCAACACCTGTGCAGTTGGAACATTTATTAAATGCAGAAAGCTTTTGAAGCTTAGAATGAGTTTTCAGGCTACTTGGGTGTGTTTTTATGCAGTTTAAATTGTCAGCTGCTGGATGTGCATGATGCTCAGTGATGCGTTGTGCTGAGCAGACTCCATTAAGAGCTGTTTCTTATTCCTCATCTCTCTCTCTCTCTCTCTCTCTCTCTCTCTCTCTCCCCATCTGTGTGTATTTGTGTGTATGTATGCGTGAATGTGTGTGTGTGTGGGAGCAGCTGCAGTCGACCAGTTTATTGTGCTGTTATCTCCTTTATCATCTTTTACCGTCTCACCCAGCAATGTGTGTATGAGTGTGTGCACATGTGCGCATGTTTCTGCAGAGAAGCAGTGCAGAGGGGTTCATCCTTTGTAAAAGCGAAAGCAATTCTGTCTGTCAGATTGAATCCTTTGACAATGCTTTATTCTACCGTAATATTGAGCTCTGGTCCCAGGTGTGTGTGTGTGTGTGTGTGTGTGTGTGTGTGGTGTGTTTGGGTTATTTGTTTACTCTCACTCAGTTACTGCATTAGGAATCTGCATAGCAGACAATGAGACAGAGCATGTGAGTGTCATCCACTTGACTGCTGCCGTTTGATGCATTACACCGTGATCCCGATGAGGAGCTTCAGGCTAATCTGGGCCTGTTACTCCTTTATTCGGAACACCTCATGCTTTTAGAGAAACACTCTGTTCCCCACTCTCACTCACTCTACTTCTGTCTGTCTTTGGGTTTCTTCACATCAAAGACAGAAGCTTATCAGCACTTCTACTCAACCTCACTTGACCCAGCATTTCTTATGTTGTCCTTCACAGACCTCAGACCAGTTATATGGTCTCTTCTTGAAGTCCAGGGCTAATATTTGGGTTGGATTAACTGGTGCACAATTAGTGCTTTTACACCAGGCATGGTACATTGTATTAATCTAAATCCAACACTATCCATCTATCCATCCCCTGCTCAGATACCTTTACCTGTTCATATAACAATACCTGGGAAACTATAAGGAGATCTTTAGAGATTATGGGGTTAGTATACAGTACTGATTAATTAACCAACTAATTGATTAGATACTTAAAGAGAGAATGTTAAGTGTAAACTAATGATTTTTCACTCCTTTTCTTTGTCCGAATCCTAAACACCGTCTCAACACTGTTATATCATACCCTATGCATGTACATAGTCTTAGTATATTTGAAATTGGCCATGATTTGAAGCTGATGTGGATTGTGGACTGCACCAACAATGTAAACATCAGGACAGGAAATAAAACTGGAATACAGAATTTAATGATTATATTGCGACATTGATTCCTAAACTTGCTTTAGCAGTCGCTACACCACTATTCAAGACTGATGTGCCATTATGTTTAGCATAAAGGACATTTAAACTTTTTTCCAAAATGGCGGTTTGGACCAGAGTATGTGACCCTGTCATCTACTGCATTTGACCAATCAGCAGACAGCACTATTTCTAGCTCCACCCACATTTCCTCTATACATAACTTTCAGTAACTGGGCAAGAAATGTGACTAGATTCAAAAAAGGGGATCAAGGATTATTACGTGCCTGACTATAACGTGGAAAACGTTTAGAACAACCCAAACTGAGTAATAAGTCAGGTCAAGGAGCAGTTCTTAAAAACACAATCAAAACTACAATATAAAATAAATAAACTGAAAGAAAGGAAGGTCAAGGTTCACATTCCACTTTCTGTTCCTGGCAAGTGGGGAAGGAATATGAAGCTTTTTTTCATCAACTCCTTTGTGGTTCTCTGCAGGTAACAATGTGGGTTATCCAAAAACAATTCACTCTAAGTTCCTGAGGTTTTCCTTACTGAGAAAGGAAGACTGCTCAGTTTAGAGGAGATCTTGTATAAACCAGCACAGAATGTTATTCCCTTCCCAAGTAGGATACGGCTCTTTGGGAGCCCCTGATCTTCTGATTGTTATTTTTCTACTTGTTTAAAGTGCTGTTGATGATTAACTGCCCACCCCTTCCATCCTCTTTTTTCTTTTCCAGTAGTCTTTTTGGCAGAGGGTCGCACTTGAACAATACAACTGCATGCTCCTGTTTGGACTAGCCCTTTCGAAAACAAGCAGCGGAAAACATTAGTGTGAGTCCAGTATAGCTGTCATATAACTCCAGAGAGGCTCTCTTGTCAGTTTATAGTGCTTCTTAATTCTGTGTGTAGTTTGACACGTCTTTAAGGGCACGGCCACACACTGCGGTGTCTTCTATAACTGTTATAGTCTGTCACCGCTCTTCACTAGAGCACAATAAGCTACTACAATGGAGTTCACCTGTTAACTTTAAGCACTCACCTGTTAAAGTTTATGGAAGGTTAGAGAAGAAAAAAACAGAGGCCCACTCAGTTAGGTGGAACGGACTAATGAAATAGCAAAGAGGGAAGAATCGGAGGCATTTCCATGGGGGCCTCTTTCCTTCACAAAATTCTGAGTTTAACTTTCTCCTGTTTCAAGGCTTTTCTGAAGGCTCCCTATAGTCCTCTTTTTCCTCATAGAGGGGACAGTCGATGTTCACTTAAGCACCTGAATAAGTCTAGCTCTTAACATGACACAGAAGGTATTCAGGGGTGTTGTTTTCAAAGAGCGAGGCGATATATCTAGGGTAGTGAAAAAATACCCAGAAACAAACCCGTCTTTGTATGTCCCCCAGCTCAATCAGAGAAAAGTGAAAGCCTATATTTGGTGGAAGGTAGCGTTGAGACCTGAGCATGGCATTAGTAGGGGGATTTGATACGTTCGGTGTGTGTGCAACCCTTGGGAAATAGCAGTAATATTAAACTAAAGTGCCTTGATTTGTTTGGCTGTCATTCATACATAGCTGGGATTCATCTACCTGCTTTAATCTAGTTTTGATATGTTTTTTTTTACGCATGCAACCTATTTAAACATTTACTTTCACCACCCATTTACTCATACACATAGATCATTTCACTTCAGAGAAAAATAGTAGGGAAGGTTCTTACCCTCAAAGCCCAATGCCAGTCCTGCGCCAGATCTTTAGCACTGGATCCCAGGATGTAGCCAAGACCACTAGAGCAAAAAAAGGGAAAATATTTTTTTGTAAGCAGAGAGCGTATTAATCAGAGGCTAAAGAAAACTTTAACGGGATTACACTATAACTTTTTAATTGTGCTGTACTCTTTTCATGTCTTTTGCATTGTTTTTATTCCGTGGCTTATAACTGGCTTAACCCCTGCAGTTACTGAATAACATGATAATGAATATCTCATCATTAACCAACTATTCTAAGAGGGATAAAGTGGCCCAAATTTAGGCATCGTCATTTTTTAAATTAAGTCTGTCTTGATGGTCTTGATCCAAAGTATCACCTTTTTTTTTAGGTCCATACTTAACTTGATGTTAATTCATACATCCATAAGAGATGTATTTCCTTTGTTCTTACAAGATTAATTAACTTTTTATGACTAAACACAGAACATCTCTATGCTTTGTTGAATTTGACAAACAGGGCATGCGTAAGCACTAAATCCACACTTTAAAACATCAGCAAGATCGTTTGAGAAAATGAACACAATTCCAGTCTTCGCTATAGAGAAATGAAAGTGCATGACAAAAAAAAAAAAAAAAAACAGCTCAGAGTACAGTAATAAAATCTGTTCAGATCGCAGAACATAAATATGTGGTAAAGAGATTACTGGTGTTTGTTCCTGCCTCAAACTCTTTTTTACTACTATGCTTGTCATCCATTTCTCCCCTCTGTTCTCCTGCTATCCTTGGAGAAGTCACATTAGGTGAAATATTCATACGCTGGGAGAACAGACTATTCTCAGGTCAGACGTTAAGCATACTAATGCCACTGGTAATGGCTCTGCATTGGTGATTACCTCCAGCAATGTGAGAGTCTCAACCATTGTTCATTAGAGACAGAGAGACAGAGACAGAGAGAGAGAGAGAGAGAGAGAGAGAGAGAGAGAGAGAGAGAGAGAGAGAGAGAGAGAAATAGAAAGTGAGAAAGCATTCTTATTTCAAACATTTTACACCGTGTGAATGATTAATGTTTCAGTTTGGCATTTCTATCTCCAAGCACATTCCGCAAATTCTGCACTTCCACTTAAAATCTACCGTCACCAGTGTTTACTGTATTCTATCACTTGTGTTCTATTTGCACAGTCCTTGAATTATATGTTATTTAGTGTGGGCAGCATTACACATGCCATAAAAATCCTTTTTCCATTCTGGTCGTCTATATATTTACAATGGAACCTCCTTTATGAAGGAACCTCCAACATAAAGCACATTTAATACAATGTTAAAAGTTAGAAGTTAGCAGACTCGACTTGGCTAGATAGTGATCTATGAGATTACAGAGATGATGGCACTGAGAATGAAATTTAAAGCTGTGGATGCTGACTTATTTGAGCAGAGTGTACAGGTGAGGGTGTGAGACATCTAGAAAGAGACACTAAAGTGCTGCTGCATCACACTCTTTTTGTAGAGATCATGCTTGGTATTATTGGTAACACATTCATTTTCTCATTTTATCTCCGCTCCATCAGCGCCGTCCCTTGCAATTTTGATGACAGTGTTTGTGAACCAGTTATAATTAGTCATGACCTCTAAATTCTTCATGAGCAAGTTCTGCTTGAGTGGAATTTGCTCACTCCAGGTGTGTCTCCTGATATCTGAAGAATCTGAGTCATGGCAGTTTGGACAGACCAAACAGTCTTAACGTTGTGTCCTGTTTACTCTCTGAAAGTTCAGAATTGCTCTATGCTGCCGTGACTGCTGAGGAAGCTTAAACATGCTCTGATTATGATGACTCTTCTGTCGGAATGACTAAATGGCTGTGCTTGATGCTTTCAGAAGTTAAAACATTTCCTTTTACCTTGTTTGTTATTTTGTCTTGTAAGTTTTCCACAGTGGGACCAGCTGCACTTCTGATCTTACCCTCGTTTTTACATCAGACATCTAGTGATCAACTCAGCCTCTCTGTCCACCCGAGGTGACTCACCCTCTAATTCTTTACTCCCCCTGACTCTCATCTACTCAGGAAATTAGTTCTATTAGCTTCTGAAAGAGGCTACTCTTTACCAAGGGAGCTCCTTAGTTGTTATCATAACTATTAAGCTTAATGATTAACCTAGAGGTGCACTTTAAGCCATGATGTCAAGTGTGTTTTAATAGTACGGAGGTACCTTTGCTAAGATCAAAACAAACATCCCAATGATGATATATGAAAACAGTGAAATTTATTAGAACAAATGATTGTACGCAGGAGCCAAATCTATGTGAGGAGTGGCTTTGAAACAAAACCAAGAGAGTCGCTGCAATTAACAAAATGAATTTGTCTGCTGACTGAAAGGTCATGCGAGATCAGCTGAAGTCGCTCCAGCACATCTCTCACTTTGCTGATTCACCAGACACCAGATAACCAGATATCATTGCTCTCAGAGGATAAAAAAAATTATTTAGATATCATATGCAGACAAACTGTGTAGTCGAAGAGGAGAATAGGACTAATGCAGTTCACAAAGGCGCAAACATGGGATTAATTCAATCGCTTTCAGGCCTACATTTGCCACTTTAAAAAGTGTTTAAAATGAGATTATGATCCTGAACTACAGTTATGATGCATCAGCAAACATGTATCTTCTGTAGACATAAAGATTTCATCTGAGTTTCACTGTAGTTATTGAATAAGTTGTTGTTGTGAATAACTTCTGACTAACTGAATAAAATGCTGTGGGTTTAAGAGGTAGAGTGAGCAATAACCTGATAATAAATTCTTTGATTAAGAATGGTTTGATGGTCTTCCCATTTCACAGCCAGTCCATTCATGCTTTTTTCTCTCGCCCTGTTTGGGTCAGAACATTCCATCTCCTTCATGCTTCCTGTTTTCCACATGGTGACAATGCACGTAAACCTCATTGTGTGAAATGAAACTGGCCAACAGACTGAAAAACAGGCTGTTTCAGAGATTTAATGGTGACAGAGAAGTTTTCCTTTCCAAGAGGAGAATCTATTTCCTTGTACGGGCTCAGACTCAAGACTGAGTTCAGTTCCTGGAGACGGTCATAATAACCAGGTTGCAGATAAACAATCAGTATGCCGGACAGGAAGTGAGGCGGCCGCGGTCATAGTTCCAGTTTTTGGCCTCTTATTGTTTCTAACGATGAATGCTTTGTTAGGTCTGAACCTCTAAGACCTCTATAGACCTTCAGGGCAGTCATTTGACATTTTCAGACCTTTCCTTTTACTGCAATCGATGTTTTATGGATTGTATTAGTAACCATGCTGTAAACACTGCTGGGAACCGATACTTGAATAGAGGAATGTTAATTGTGTTGAAACTTTTTTTTTTGTAAATTCTGAAATGGTCCAGATGGTGCAAACCACAGGAGTGTTAGTCATGGTTGGGAAGTGTAACTATGTTTTTAATTTTTCCATATGGCATATGTACTGTAAATGTTCTATTAGTAGATGTGCTATCAACTCATGTTCTACATTACATTAGTAGATGTGTTTTTGGTAGTTGGGAGGACACCTGAAAACCTGGAGGACACACACGGACACACGAGAAACAGAGAGAAACCAAAACTCAGGACTGAAGTCGGGGACCTTGGAAATGTTGACATGTGTCACATCTGTACATCTGAATGCAAAATTTAATGTTGACTAAATCTGCAGTGTGTCTGCTTATTAATGCAAGCCTCGTCTCAGAGGCTCCTATGGATTTAGGCATGGAACAATCCAACCGCATACATTGCAGTAAATGATGCTAAGCACTACAGGGAGATTTCATGCCAAACTCATCAATGCATGCCTTCTTATTTTAGACTCTTCCCAGTTTGTGCCTTAAAAAATGAAGACTTTTAGGCTTATTTACCTGAGTGAGTCATTCATGCAAATTTTGCCATGTCAGTCTCTGTTTGCAGGTCCTGACTGTCTTTGTGCCTTGTCGTCCATGGCGGTGACCGTACGAAAAAGGTGCTCTGTGCCACTGGGCTCAATTATGTGCATTTGACCTTTACTGAGCTGAGATAGCTGCGCCGATAAATGTTGCTGTCTAAGCCTGAATGTGGCAAGCATGCCTGCTTTTCAAAACAGCCTGGCTCAAAACAAAATCCTCATAAGAATGAAAGAAGAATGTCAAAAGTTTCGTAAAGGCCATGCCGAGTCTTTGTAATCTGACAACTAAAAATAGTCAACCATTTTTGTGGTTTGTATTCTTCCCTGTGTACAGACACTCACATAAGAAGGGAAGTATCGTACAAAAAAAGGATATGCTGAGTCACAAGAATCTTACAGCTAAAAATAGTTGGTGGTTTGTATTATTTTCTCAAATATGTTGCCAATTCAGTCACAGCCTTGAGAAGTACAGGGTTTTTCATTACAGTTCATTACCCTGCATGCATCTTTCCGCCTTGATTATATTTTCCCCAGCTAGGATAGGATGGTTTTTGCTTCACAAATTAGCATGTAACAGTCAGTGATGCATGGCACAGTCGCTGCTTTATCTCCAGTTCTTGAATAAACGCTCTTGTAAACTGCCAATGGTGACACAGATGGGCTGTTGTGCTTTGTATAAATACAAAAGCCGGTCAGACCTCACAGACACATAGTTTTCTGACAATTCTAATGCATTGAGAACTAAAGAAACTCTGCTCTACGGTACAGTAGGTGATGATTACCTTCCTAATGGGATGGCCAGGTAGAAGACAGAGAGCATCATGGTCCTCTTGTTGTTGGTGAACAGATCTCCGATGATGGTGGGGGAGATGGAGGAGTAGCTGGACTCTCCGATGCCTACCAGGCCTCTGGACAGGACAAACACCCAATAGTACTGCAAGAAAAGACAAGATGTTATAATAAGCAAGAGGATTTAGACAGATTTTAGGAGTCAGTCATTAAGCTACAGCTTCATATGTTATATATATATACATATATACATATATATATATATATATATATATATATATATATATATATATATATATATATATATATATATATATATATATATATATATATGTATATATAACCTACAACCTGACGTCCATTGGTTGTGTGCACCACACACAATGTTTTAACCTGTTGTACACAAATGTGGACACTTGCACTGCCATCTGTTGGTATTTATTTGTTCCTCCTAAATAAGAAATAAAAAATAAAAAATGCAAGCCAAACCAAAGCTCAGGTCTTAGGAGGATATAATATATATATACATACATATATATATATAAACTACATGTATATTTATAGTAATAGACTTTTCCTTTTTCAAAAACTAGACCCTTAATACACGTTGTCTCTCATCCACCTGATCTGCTTATTCAGCAATATGTCATAATAAATCTGATCAACATCACTAGGTGTGGATTTCCCAAGAAGAACCCTCGGTGCCGAGCTGAAGGACGATGACCTTTCACATCATCTTATTTTAAATTGGCTGAAAGGGAAGTGTTTTTAAAACAACAGTCGCTGCTCGCAATGATCTTGAAGAAGAAGGACATCTGGACAGTGCACTCTGACCCAGGCTTACTGGTTTAATGATCAGAGAAAAGGAAAGCAAGAGAGGAAGAACTCCTCCTTGCTTGGAAAGACTAGGTGGGGTGCAGTTATAGATATCCATGTGGAAATTCTGTGTGGGTGGTTTGAATATGGGACTATATACATATATATATAGATGCTCAGTGCTAAATATACTGTATTACTACTGCACAATACTCTCATTTATTTTTAATTATCTCATGTGTAGTGAATAACAAGCTTATTTTTTATTTGAAGAAACGTCACCTGTATATTCTTTACACCTTCTTCTCTTTTCTCTCTTTTTCTTTCTATCTTCAGTTCCTTTGTTCACACTCTGTAGTTTCACATACACACTCATTCTAATACTACTCCTCTTTCTTCCTGTTCTTCGTCTGTGTCCTCTCCACACACACACACAAATCCAGTGCATATTATGCCAAATGTAGGACGCCCAGCCAAATTTAACAGTGCTACAGGGAACAAATGTTAAAAATGTGGGATTTCTCTTTACGATGTTCACACTCTCGGAAGTGCGACATCGCTTGGGTTGGTTCACAAATCTACCTGAAGACGGATGCCACTTCCTGACAAAGAACGCAAACCTTTAAATGATCCAAACATGATTAATTTCTCCAGAGACAACTATCAAGGCTGTGTGCTAGTAACCCTCCAATCAGGCTTAGTTTAGTGATTGCTAATCCTAGCCTTGAGCACTACTGGACCTTGACACAGTCGATGGCGATTCTTAGATTCTCATGAGATTTTCTTTCTCCTCAAAAGAAGAATGTCCAGCATTGCCCCCTCACCCCATGCTCCAGTCTTTATCCTATTATCAGATATCCCTCTTTCCCCTCCCTTCTGCTTATCCCTCAGTCCATCTGACAGCCTTCAATATACCAGTGCAGGAAAAAAGGGTGGGGCTACTACTCTATTTTATTGTTGTGCGTTATGTAATTCCCAGCAGGTACAGAGAACTATTATGGAGTATGTGACAGGAAAGAGAGCCGCAACTGATAGTAAAGCTGGGCAAACCTCCTCCATGGGCACACTCATATCCTCCTATACTGATCTGGGTTCTTATAGCAGCTGCTGTGCTGGAACAGAAACAGAGTGAGTGAGTGAGTGAGTGAGTGAGTGAGTGAGTGAGTGTGTGTGTGAGAGAGAGAGAGAGAGAGAGAGAGAGAGAGAGAGAGAGAGAGAGAGAGAGAGAGAGAGAGAGAGAGAGAGAGAGAGAGAGATGTGTGTGTGTGTGTGTGTGTGTGTGTGTGTGTGTGTGTGTGTGTGTGTGTGTGTGTGTGTGTGTGTGTGTGTGTGTGTGTGTGTAGGAGCAGAAAGCTGGAGAGCTGCATTGCAGAGAGTGAGGGATGGAGGATTGAAAGAGAGGAGAGAGGGAGGAGGGGAGAATTGGTGGTGTGGGGGTGATACAAGTATTAAATCAGTAATACACACTAGTGGGAGCTGGATAGAGCATGAGCATGTAAATATGTCCATACATACAAGGGTTGTAATGGTCTATTCCTTTTGAACGCTTTTAAACAGTAATGAGTTTAACACTGATCTGGACGCAACGTTCAATAGCCATAGCACTACACTATACAGCTCTCAAGGCATGATTCTCTGTGAGTCCAAATCTTCAGTCTTGCATCAGGAAGGTTAAATACCATATAGCTTCCTCTTCCCTATTTACACTCAATACCAAGGGTTTAACATAATGATCCTGTATAAGAACATGCTTAGTGCACGATATAGCCTTTAAAGTGATATTTAAGAAGCATCCACAAGGAAAAGAGGGATAATAATCTAATAATATAAGAACACTGCAGCTAAGATGTACAACTATAATATACCATAAATTACAAATCAAAAGCCCAACCTAGGATCTCAAGTTGATTTGTGCCTTTGAGTACACAACATATGAATAATGTGAAAATCCTTGGAATTCGTACAGCTGAGAAAGCAGATAAATAATGACTTGAGATTAGCAGCTCCTATGACCTTGTATCACCCAAAATGAACACACATACACACACAAACACACTTTGTTTTTAAGGTTATGAGCCAGATTCAGATTAAACTTATATTTTTGCTTTTGAGGAACAAGACACAGTTCTGTTTTGTTTTGCTGAGTTCCTAAAAATCACGTCTATAAGCATGAGTGTGAAACATGTTCCACATGAAGTCGCACAAATCAGCAACCGCGCAGCTGCCTTCCTTAACCTTTTGTCAAAAAGCAAGATTATGATAATGTAGTTCAAAAATAAAGAAGACTGCTGCTGTCTAATTTCAGTGTAATCACCCCAAAACACTTTCTAATTAATCTAAAACAATTGCATGTAGATAGATGAGCTTGGCTTGTAGAGTTATATTGATTTGGCTGAGCTGATCTGCAGGGGTATGAGCAGTCACTGCAAGTTGGTGAGAGTTTTGGAGATGAGCTCATCAGCTATAGGGCAGGAGGTCAGTGTAGGGTCATAAATAGCTGAGATAGAGATATTCACACTAAAGGCAGAGAGACCCAAGAGGGAGGAATATCAGGTTTATATAGCCTTAGGGGGAAACAGATCAAGACAGGTGTTGTTTTTATATGTCATAATTTTTAGTAGACATTTTAAGTAACATTAAATTTCATTATTGGACTGACATTTAAATAATATTCGCAATTCATTGGAATATGTTGTATCTGTGCTGCATTATGGAGTGGTGTGAAGTGTTAAAACAGAAAAGTGGATTGTTATCCAATAACGAGTGTGGCATGTCTCAGCAGGCCACAACAATTCTTTCCACCATTTACATTCTTTCAAATTTATAAATGAGCGTCAACTTTTATCCATTTACGACTACTAGAGCATCTGTGGCATCATTTATTTCCCCTTATCATCTACCGAATAACAGCAATAAACATTCCCTCAGACCTCAGTCATTTTTTTCTTTCTGTTTACATTGATAACAAACACACACACACATACACACACACACTGACACCGGAGACTCCTTCCCTAAACACATATAACATCAATGAGTGTATGTTTTTCTTTGATAAACAGCATGTTAATGTTGATTATCCTGCCTATGCATCCCTCTGAATAAGTAATTATTATTATAGAAATAAGATGTTATAGCCAGTGGTATAATTTAAAGCAGTTGTTCTGTTATAGAAAAGTAATCAACACCTTCTGACCATTCCGATCTGACAGTCATAAAAACATCTTGAGGTTTGGTTTATGCTGACTGAAATACGGAAGCATGTACGTGGCCCTCATGCTAATGAATAAGAGTGTGTATGTTAGCCGTCTCTCTGAATGACTCTGAATGACGTGCCCTCTCTGAAGACTGGGTCACACACAACTCACAAAGCATGTTACTGTGTGCTGTCAATCCTGAAGCCTCAATCCTGTCTGAGTTTGACTTGAAGGGATTAGTAAAAAAAAAAAAAAAAAAAAATCCCACCCAAACTGTGATGCAGAAACCAAACCTATTTTTTTTTTTTTTTTTTTTTTTTGCATAAAACTAACAAGAACTAAAAGCTTGACTGTTGTGATCTACACAGGTGGTAGGCCTGATCACATTAAGTGGCTGCCAGCTAAGATGTAGATTAAACATGTGGAGTAGGGGGGAATAATACACTGCCAGAAAAACGTAGCAGGCGGTGATAACTGATAGATCTAATGAGTCCAGATGAAACCTAGTAAAGTATTTCAGTGAGCCATAAAGTAAATAAATGGTAATGTGTTGGTGTCCAATCACTGGGTTACATTTAAGAAATATATTTCTGGTAGTAAACTTGGTTGTCCAAGTTTACACCCTTGATTTGAGCACATTATGTGTTTCAACTGCACCAAATGAAACATTTATCTCAAGCTCAGACTCCAATGTGCTGGAAAAGAATTAACAAAAAGCTGCTGAGCATCTCAAGGTCACCTGATCCTAAAATCACATGAAAAAGGCCTCTTACATCTTTGGTGATAAAGGAGCTCAGTAATGTCACAGCCGACCAGAAGAAGATGCCGCAGCTCAGAATGACCTTCCTGTTAAATCGGTCACCAAGGTAACCGAAGATGGGTGCCGCCACCATGAAACTGCAGATGAAAACTGTGAGAGGGAAAATGAGAAATTTCATGTTAGCTACAGCACATATTTTTGTATTTAACACATAACAGCACAAATCATTCCAAATCAGTCAAAGCAGGAAACATGATAGATGAATAAACATTGTTTGTGCAGGTCATCAATCCCATGAACCATTAGAGAAATGATAAGGGAATTTTGATGTTATGCAGATCCTCCGCTATCCATCACACGTGCTACACTAATCCATTGTGGGAGGACGATTCAAGGCTTGACTCAGCTTTCCAACCCACTCCCCTCCCACAAACCCCTGCTGCTCTGTATCCTGTGTCCAAGTAACAGCTTTTTCAAGGTAGATACTTATGATCAAGTTTGTCAGAAGGTCTTGAAATTGCTTCTGTTCATGATATGCTTAGGGAAAGAAGAGTTCTCATTTTACCTTGTAGCCCTGAAATGCATATTTGCTCACGACGCTCAGATTACAATTGTTCTCTACATCCAAACAGTAGTCGTTACAAAAGTCCTGAGTGTGCAATGAAACCACTGCTGACATTTCGTTTCTTTTTTGTTATTTGTAGAAAGAGGGATCTCACACATGGAAATGAAACTCAGTTTACTAAAGACAAAACTAGGTCAATAGCAACCACACTAGATGCTTACTTGCGGGGTGAAGCTGAATAAAATAGAAAAAAAGAAAAGTATAAATCTGTCAATTGTCTGTACCGCTTATCCGATCCATCATCGGGTCACGGGGAGCCTGTGCCTAACTCAGGCGTAATCGGGCATCAAGGAAGGTACACCCTGGACGGAGTGCCAAACCCATCGCAGGGCGCACACACACACCTGCTGCTTTAAATGCATGAGTAAACTCAGCTTGAAGATAATCATATGTAGTCAAGCATTGGATTACTTTAAGTTTTAATTTTTGAAAATTTGAGTCCAATATCCAAAACTCGTCAAGACCATTGGAGTTAAAGAGAAGAAATAATTTCACATAAATTAAATATGCTATCCTATTTTACAGTGAATGAGAATAAATTTGATTTTGGAAAGTTCAGTATAATATGTTTTGAGATGAACTTTCGACCTTCCAAGCTTCTCCAAATGTGTTTAACACCAAAAAGTGTCTTGTTTCTAATTGGTCAGCAGGAAATTGCCTTACAGTGAAGTATCCTTGTGTTGGGTGCATATATAGTGTTCAAAGTTATCATCACAGATCATTCATTCATTCATTGTCTACCGCTTATCCGATCTACGCTCGGGTCACGGGGAGCCTGTGCCTATCTCAGGCGTCATTGGGCATCAAGGCAGGATACACCCTGGACGGAGTGCCAACCCATCGCAGGGCACACACACACACACACTCCCATTCACTCACACAATCACACACTACAGACAATTTAGAGATGCCAATCAACCTACAATGCATGTCTTTGGACCGGGGGAGGAAACCGGAGTACCCGGAGGAAACCCCCGAGGCACGGGGAGAACATGCAAACTCCACACACACATGGCAGAGGCGGGAATCGAACCCCCAACCCTGGAGGTGTGAGGCAAAACGTGCTAACCACAAAGCCACCGTGCCCCCCCACAGATCATTTAAATCAAAGTAAATGGCATCCTGGTTGTCCAGCAGCAGGATCCCTCACTCTCATTGCCACTACCTGGGTTCGATTCCCGGGAAGGGCGCTAACCCAGCCACTGAAGAGTTAACTCTCAGTGCCGGTCCCAAGCCCGGATTAAAATGGGAAGGGTTGTATCAGGAAGTTCATCTGGTGTAAAGCCTGTTCATGCGGTCCAATGATCCTCTGTGGCGACCCTGAACAGGGAGCAGCCGAAAGAACAACAACATTTAAGTCAAAGTAAATAAGAAACACTGTATATTAAAGCAATAACGTTCCAATCCTCTGTCTCTGTAATCCACCAAATGCCACTGTATGAGTTCCTGTGTTTCGCTCAGCCCTTCCTTTACTTCATCACTGTGTCATTAGTGTTTACAACACATCACCTTGACATCCCTAGGCCATCACCAGACAACATGAATACAGGTTGTTGTTACAGTGTATGTAATTAAGTAAGATGGGGATCTCCAACGAACTTCCTCCTGATACTCTCTGTGACTAATCTGTGAATAATGTGCAAAGTGATGGGCAAGGTATATATAGGTCATTTACGACACCCTGGACAGAAACTAAATGAATAATTGTTATTGTACTGTGGAACGAATTGTTTACATTCTTGCTTGACCTTGATCGGAGTTCTCTTGCTTACACACACCCACAAACACGCCCACACTCACACAAACACTTCATACTGTCAGTCTATAGAGACAAGTCAACAAGCTGTTCTCTAACAAGGACACAGAGTGTCATAGATGTGAAGTGTCACTCTGACGCAGTAGAACATAACCAGTGTCTCCACAATCAGCTGAAGGACACAGATTTGAATTTTTAATGGCTGGGGGTTGATTTGTATATTCCTACAAAAGTCCGCACAGTGCACGTTGTTTTTGGTTCTGAATGTTTTCCTTCTCTTGTCTGAAATAAACAATACGTAACGTAGCTAAGATAAGATAAGAGCTAATAAAGCTTGTTAAGTATGATTTCCCAGTCAAAGTTCAAATATAATAACCTTCTTAAAGTCATTCGTTCAACCAGGTCAGTTAGTTCATGTTAAGATAGCTAGCAGTGGCTGTAGCAGAAGGAATCTGATCATCCAAATGGCTTTTTTTTAGGTTTTAAGTTAGACAATATATTTGAATTAAAATCCTTTTTTGGTTAGATTTCCATACCAATTTAGCAGCCACTTCACTCAAGAACTACGCATGCTAAGCAGCTAGCCAGATAACAAAGCTAATGCTAGCAATAAACAAACCCTTGATGCATTTTAGTAACTTTGGAAACTGTTAGATCAATCACTAAAAATATGATCAGAAATATCAGGACTCTTCATGCCAACCTTAGAGAAATGGGAGCTAGCTTCCTAGCGGTTAACTAGTGACTTAACAGGAAGGCGTTTTTAATGAATTATTCATCATTTTTAATGGAGATAAAGGTATAGTGCTATTTCACAGACCATTTGCGTAGTTTCTTTGACGTTAAGAAATGTTTTTTAAATAGATTCATTGTTTAAAATCCTTTATTCAGTGGTAGCTTAAAAGGACCCCAGTAAAATGTGCAACTCTGAGATGTAACTGTACTAAAAAGTGTGCTAATTGTTTAAAATCACTATCCTTAATACTGGAGATTGATCAGTTCCTTGTATATTGTAAAATTAATGACACACAATGCTTTAAAATAGCATACTGATAATTCATTACTTCCAACTTCTCAAAACACTGCTTTGGATTCGTGATAACCTTTCAATTTTATGAGAAAAGCTTCCACAGTTAAACACGGTGCTGTTCTTGTGTTTTTGGTTGACAGATAATGGCATTTGGCAAACGAGAAATACTCTGATGTCCTCATAGCACATTTTCAGAAATAATGTGTTAAAATTGTACATTTGTTGTTACACTGTACTGTGGTTTTAACTCCAAATGTATCAAATGTGTTAAATGATCGACATAAAGTGGAACATTTTTCATCAAGTAATTCATATCCTCACTTTTTTTTCCTATTTAAGTGCTCCTATTTCTGTTGCAGAATTTTTTTTTATATAAAAAGTGCTTTTTAAATCAAAATAAATGTGAAAGATTTAAGATATTAAAGCAATAATATTCATATCTTCCATTTCTGAAAGATCTACCGGAAGGACCCAAATGAGTTCCGTTGTTTTTTTTAGCCCTACCTTTACTTCGTCATCCGTGTTAACGCAAGACAACATGACTACAGGTTGTTGTTCCTGTAAATGTCATGAAGCAAGATGGGGCTCAGTAGTGAATTTCCTCTCGATACTCTCAGTGACTAATCTGTAATCAATGTGCAAAGCAATGATCAAGGTATGTGTAAGTAATTTACATTTTGAATAGAAACTAAATGAGTAAATGGAATTCTTACTATAATATGGTAGGAAGTGTGCTTCCTCATAATTCTTTTATATATTGCATCATGGTTCCTATATATTTTGTAATGCCAAATGAGCTTAAATGATCTGTTCTGATATACTGGACTGCCGGGAAGCTTTTAGTCTGTTTTTTTGGATGAGATGCAAGGGAAAAAAAGGTTTTAAAAGTGACTATTAAAACTATTTATAATTGATGCTTTATAATTATTATGATTGATTATCAACTGATACTTTGAAAATTTTCTAGCATTTTTATACTGCGGTTTATTGCCTATAAAAAAATGTAATTGAATGTTAAATTTCACTGTTATTCAAAATTAAGCAGCTGCACCTGCTCTATGTAACTGCATCTATCTTTAAACTCACTATGCTTTCCACTTAATCATCTCTCAGACTCTACACTTGCACATGAGAGACTCTCCAGTAAATACTTGTGTGTCAAACTTAGATAGAGGTACTGACAGACAGAAGGAGAAGCGTTAAAAGCATGTTATCTGCCTAACCTCCTATTAACCTAAGGTCTGATGCTTGGTTCTCTGGTAATGTCCCTGATAATGACTTCAACCCCCTGTGTGCACTCTCATGGGGAATCTTGGCGACACAATAGACGTCTGAGATGAACGAGAGACGAGGATGATAGAAAATTGCACAATACATAACAGAAAATAGCTCCTAAAATATTCATGCCTCATTTTCTGGCACTGTTTAACAATGCCAGTGCATCAGTATTCTTTCAGGTAGCTGGGCTTCTTTAAAGTTTCAAGATTTGCATCACGGTCAGACTATCCCTAGATTCCCAGCTGTTGAGGAGTACTAGGGTGTTTCTCCTTACCTAAGCTTCCTAACTCCACAACAGGTAGTTACGCCCATTTTGGCTAAATGTCACAGACGTTGTTTCACTCTGAAAGTATGTTTAGTGTAAAATAGGACCGGGTATAAATGTGCTGGAGCTAAGCCACACTAATTAGAAAAAATCCAGAAATACAACAATTTTAGAACGTAATCATGAGTTAAAATAAGTCGGCACAACCCAGGAATGCTCTTGTCTTTCCACATTAGAGAAAAAGAAAGAAAAAGAAGCAGCTTGAGCACACACACCTTTTCTCCACCCACTCCGATCGAATTCTGCCTCACCAGAACAGGGCATGCATGCATAAAATATTTCTCGCCCTGTTTGACAGCTATGAGGAGACTGCTTAATTCTGGTCATAAATGTCTCCACTGTATCCTCCCTCACAGAGATGAACCTTAAATTAAAAAAAAAAAAAAAAAAAGGTGCTGATCCTTCTTTCTAGGTTGTTCTGACCTGAAACTATCCGACTCATTAGTACGGCTACCTACCTAGACACTAATCTTATCATTATTTCAGTAATAGCTCAGCCACTTGGCTGGCTTGACCTGTCCATCTAGTAGAGTTATGAAGGGAAATGTGAGGTTACTTCATTTCCATTCAACATCTTTTGACTTTGCTTTAACTCAAATTCTCTGGCATGAACACATCATAACAGATACCCTATGACGGTTTATGACCAGTTTATTATCAAATACTTATTTATGATTCCATCAAAGATGTGTTCGTTCATAGTCTCTGCATATGTGGCTCGAGAGTTATAAGAAGCCGTCATTAAATACATGTCACATGAGTGCTTTCCACAAGACGTCAACTGTCATCTTAGACATAAATGTTTTGTCAGTCTTATGATGCAGGATTCAAGAATGTGTTCCAGTTCTGTTTCATCTTAAAGCGATCTTTTGTTGTTAAAAGATTGCTGAGATCTTTCTAGAAAGATACAACAATACAGATATTTCCGTCACTCCTTCAGCTTTCAGGTTCCCATAGAATCAGGTTAAGCGTGATTCTGTTATGTTCTGCTCTGTCTACATTTTAAGCAAGCAGGTTTCAGTATGCTCCTTAAAGAACAATTAGATTGGATGGTAGTAAGGTAAAAAGGGCTATTAATAGTGCAGATGTCTTTTGTATGGAACTACCATACTCCTTACAGTCTTCCTGTTTTATGTAGAAAGTAGGCCATTGTCTATTTGGTTTATTTATATAATTGCAGCAAGGACCCACTGCTGTGCCATTAGGTTTGGATTAAATAAACACCACACACACACACACACACACATTCTTTGGTTTGGTGGCTTTTCTTGATACTCCTCTGCATCCATGCTTTCTTCATGTTTTCCGCATACTTGCTTATACATTCATGTAGTGTTTAATCTGCGTAATTTCTGAAAGCACTAGAAATAAGGAGGAAGTGGCTTTGATGACTGTAGAACAATGGACTCTAATAAAGTTTAGTTTTAAACAAAAATCAAAGGAGAAAAGTCATTGCAAGTTCTGGCCAGTTTGAGTCAGTTTTGACAGCACCATAATTCCTGTACACTTTACACCAGGCATATTTAACAAACATTTCTAAAATAAATTAATAACATTTTCCTGGACAACAGAACATAGGAGATGTTCAAGGATCCATGTGCAAAATGGACAAATCCAGAAATCAACTAAAAAATAGTAATAGTTAGAGAACTGATAGAGAAGACTTCGCAATGAGGTGATGCTTGCATCTGCCTATTTTATATGGGGGGGGGGGGGGGGGGGGGGGGTGTAGGTGTTGGCAGGGGCATTGTGTTATCCCGGTCTGATGTATCTCAGCCTTAGTGACTGCAATGGATTAATATAATAAAGCAAGAAATAATAATATAGACCTACACATTTAGAGAGCAAATGTAATTTGCATGCTCACATTGGCAATCAGGTTAAAGTTTTAAAACTAACCAGAATTACAGCCACTAACATTATTTTAGCATGATACAGCCAGTGTTAGGAAGCTTTTCTCCTTAAAGCAAAGGCTTGTATAAAAGCAAAGTCCAAGGAAAGGCTTGTATATAAGCAAAGTCCAAGCAAAGGCTTGTATACTTTCTGTCCATTAGTTACAGTATATTCTGTAGAAAACCTTCACTTGCTAAATTTTCCAAGGGATTTCTTTTTATTTCTGTAGTTACGCTGCTCTGACAGTGTAAAAGAGTCATTGTAATTACTTCAGCATTATCTGATGTGGATCTTCATCATACCAAGATGCCTGGACATCCCGTGACGAACTTAATTACTGTAAATGATTAGCACTCGTCCTGTTACTGGTGTGCAAATCACGATTATAACACCGCACATTATAATTACATAACTATTATTTCACACCCCTGTGCAGCTAATAAATGATGTTTGTATGGGTTTGGCATTTGATATCCCATGATACTTGTTTTTTTGTTTGTTTTTTTTTAAACACACACCTACTCACAAAGATTGTGTAATGACTGGTGTTTATAAAAAACACTTCGTATTACTGTTTCACCATGAGGTAACAAACACCATGGAATATAATGTATAATGTATTGCTTTAGCTTCAGGTCTGTGATCTTTCCCAGCATGCATTTCACTGTTACTTATATGTAGAAATATAAATAGACTTCATTCTGGAGTCAACTATGAGGACTCCTTTTAATCTGTCACCCTGCAGGGCGAGAATCTTTGTAATGCACAACAAATGCTGCAACATGCATACCTTTATGCTTAATCAACCTCTTTAAACTAACATGATACAACTTGGAGCATCTTAAGCTTTTTTCCCACAACGCTTGTGCCAGCTTTAAGCCGAAACTGGCATTGTTTCAGTCATCACCGTTGTAACACGTGCTGTATTCAAAAAGCGACGAAGCGCATAGCACACATTCCACGGCTCTAAAGGAAGGCTGGCTTGAATTAAAGCCATTAATGTAATTACACGATTTAAAGCGTATACCTGAGCAGGAGCGGGAGCTGATGAGATGATTCAGGGTATTTAAGCAGGGTGACATGCAGTACAGTGAACTCCATGTCTATTTGTGTTGTGTGGGTGTAGCTTTTTGGTTTTTGGCTAGTTTTAATCCTGGTGTATATTATTTAGGCAGGTTTTTTATTAGCATTCTCTCGACCTCAAATCCTTTGGTACATTTTGTTTGCAGTGATGCTGCAATTATAACATATGTTTGTCAGGAAAATCCTTCCTTTTCTGTAACTTTTATCCTAATATATATATATATATATATATATATCTATATATATCTATATCTATATCTATATCTATATCTATATCTATATATATATATATATATATATATATATATATATATATATATATATATATAGGTATGTAGGTTTAGATTAGATTTGTAGAAGGTGTAAATTCATTACTATAAAATCAACCAAAAACAAGAATAACGCTATAGGTGCATGTTGTGAGGTGTTCGTTTCTTTCTTTCTTTCTTTCTTTCTTTCTTTCTTTCTTTCTTTCTTTCTTTCAGTTTTCACCAACTGCTTACTTTGTGTTTCATCACCTTTATGCTTTCCAGTCTCTCTCAACTGTAACGCACAGCCTACACCTTTCGAACCTTCTTTCTGCTCTATTTCTTTGGAAGATTGATTGAAAAACATTTATTTAACAGTTGCATTTTCCTACAAGATTCTAATCTCATCTGACGGTCCATAACTGGTGTGATACTGGTGAGTGTGTGTCAGTATATAAGTGGGAGCTGCCATGTAGGCAGATCATGACTAAGCACACACACTCTCTAATGCCAGATTAAAGCCTTGCCATTTTTTTTTTTTGACATGTTACTATGACAACACAGGAGGTTGTACCTGCGTGTATGTGTGAATACATGCACGTGTATGTGTGGGCTTGGGTTATCTTCATTAACAATCTCACAACTGCACTTCTTTGTCCACTCATTCGCAATCTTGGAGAAGTACACTGAGTCACACAGCCATAACCTGGAGTGAATAACGGCCTGTTTTGTGTAGTGTTAATTGTTTTTTGGGGAGAATAGATTTGTGGGTGTTTGGGTAAGAAAAATATCATGACTAGGCACACAGATTGGAAGGAAAGCTTACAGGGAAAATTGTTCCAATTGTTTTTAACACTGTCTTGTTCAAATCCCATTGTGAAAAACCCTGTGAAGACACTAACACCTGACTGTCCTCTTTTCAGAACCTTTCTGTTGTGCTGGAAATGCCTACTTGTTTAAAGCACGTCCAAATTGAAGTTGTCAAGACCATGTTAAACACATTATTGATGGCTGGTGTTCTAGAGTTCCTCCCTGAAGACGCCTCAGATCAGTGAAAACAGCCCACTTGTCATTGAACTCAATGCACGCACACACACACACACACACACACTGTTCTGCCGTTCACTAAGAGATTAAAATCTCCCTTTTCATCTGTTATGAATAAACCACTGCCACACACGCTGGCGCTGAGGAGACTGCCGTGACTGAGAACAGAGCTAGCTGTCTCCAAGTCTGGATGAATTACTCAATGAAAATATCACGTAATTGCAGCAGAGATAAAGTCTGAACGAGGCTCGGGGTCTTCACAGGCCTTGTTTCAATATTTTACTTTCGTTAACATGTTCCTCAAAGAGATAAGACTGTTTGCTACTAATGGCTGTGGTCAAATATAATGCCATAAAATGAATCTGACCCTGTTTGTTTAGACATCCGGGTCTGAATGCTTGAGAGAAAGAGACAGAGACAGAGAGAAGGAGAGAGCTAGAGAGAGAGAGAGAGAGAGAGAGAGAGAGAGAGAGAGAGAGAGAGAGAGAGAGAGAGAGAGGGAGGGGAGACAGACAGGCAGAGACAGAGACTGAATGAAAGAGAAACAGACAGACTGAGTGAAAGAGAGACAGAGAGAGAAAGATTTCGAGAGTTAGACTGATGGAAAGAAAGGGAGAAAGAGAGACAGAGGCAGAAAGACAGACATTCAGACAGTGAGCAAGAGAGAGACAGAGACAGACAGAGTTAGACTGGATGAAAGAAGGGGAGACAGAGAGACAGACATTCAGACAGAGAGCGAGACAGTGAAAGAGAGAGAGTGAAAGAGAGAGAGAGAGAGAAACAGGCTGACAGACAGAGAATGAATGAAAGAGTGACAGACAGACTGAGTGAAAGAGAGACAGAGAGGTAGACATTCAGACAGAGAGAGAGAGAGAGAGAGAGAGAGAGAGAGAGCGAGAGAGAGAGAGAGAGAAAGACAGACAGACAGACAGACAGACAGACATAGCAATGAGTAATACTATATTCAAAGCCTTATGCATGCCTGGACATGTTTGCTTACTAACATTTGCAACTGTAAGCTGTGTGTTACCACATGTACATGTGTGTGTGTGTGCGCGCGCGTGTGTGTGTTCATAAACTGTTACAGTGTGAATATTCCAATGTCATGTGGTCTATAGAAATGACCGATTGTCAGCAATAAAATGCAGTGCCATAAATCTCTGCTCCCTCTGAACGTCTTGGTGCTTTATATTTGGGCAGCTATGTGCATGTTCCCTACAATTATATCATAGTAATTATGCACGTTTTTTCTAATGTTATTATCATTACCCTGAAGCTACATGCTGCCCAAGTCTATCCTCATTTTGTTTCTACTTAACACCCTTCTAAAAGATATTTATTCCCGGGTAATAAAGTGTGCTGAGTTACTAATTATACAAAAAAATCTTAAATGTATGTGGCCAGGGGACGTGAAATGCAATTTTCCATAACCCTCTGTGGCTAACTCGGTAGTCAGGATGGATTTAACAGCATATTCTGTGAAGCAATATATTCTTTGTTATAAGATCTATACTCAAGATGTAAAGGCTTTATTTATTTATTTCCTCCTGAGCAAATACAGAACTATTACTAACTGAGTAAGTTTAATTGTGTGTTGATTTATTGCATTTTTCTCATAACCCGCTGGGCCTTTGCCTGAGGGTTTTTTCGTTAAAACAAACCATGACATTCTGTCACCTTGATGAAAGCACAAAGCTTTTCAACAGCTGGTGAGAAGATGGCTAGCGGTTAGATATTTTTGAGAATTTTTTCCAGGCTTGACGGACACTAATGTAGTCATAGTATTCGGACTATGACAATTATCTAATGACCATCAAAGAGAAACCGCTCTGTTCTGGTTCAGTTGCTTAGAGCATTAATTCTTTCAAGTATTTAGACACGTCTTTGCTTAGAATAGGTACAGGACATGCACGTAAACAAACAGGTTTCTACGATTGATAAATGAAAAGTTGAGGAATCCTCTATTGGACCAGCAAAGAAATTTGATCCCATCTACCAATTATAATAAAAACGATAACAAATCTATGAAGCGTTTAAAAAATGTTGGAAGATTGTAGTTCTGCTGAAGAACCGAGATGAGTTTCGGTTTTCTATTTTATTTGGCTGTTTACCAAGAGACCAAGAATTTGTTATTAAAACTTCATAGCATAACCCCCCAGGGGTTCAGTCAACAAAAAAGGTACTTGCTCTTCCATCAGCAGTTTATTATACTGTACAGAATGTAGCTCTATTTATAATGTCTTACCTGAGACTATAGGCTAATCCGTTCTTTTTCATTTTTTTGTGTCCCTCTTAAACAAACGACAGCAAACAGAAGCTGCAGGTGCACATGCCAAGGCGGTTTATGGGAATCTCTCTGATTTGTTAGGAGTGTGTGGGTTTTAGATCAAGGTAGCTGATTTTCCCATGAATGCACTCTATCTATCTATCTATCTATCTATCTATCTATCTATCTATCTATCTATCTATCTATACTGTATATATACTGTATTGGGTGTACTGTATGACTGTATGCTGGAAATGAATGAAGCCAAAACAAACACATGCAGCAGAGCGACAGAGGAAATGGTGCCATTTTAGGAACAAAGCAAGTTCTATGGAAAATGCAGCTTTTCAAAAAAGATAATGGACATTTCTAATGACACCAAAATGTCTTTTGAACCTGCCAAAGGAGCTTTTGTTATTCCATAAACAGCTGAATGATGAATGTCTTCTATGTTTGTAGATTACTGAAAGGATATAATAGAACTAGACCCTTGGAGGATATAAACGTTCTTAAACCGGATTAATGGCTGGAGATCACAGAGATCAGAGTCATCATAGAGGAGTATAAAAAGATACTAAAGTAGGATTTTGTTCACAAATTAGTAATTTATAGCTAATCAACTGGACAAGTGGAAGATCCAATGTGCTCCATATGTCCCATGTCCAAGAAAAACTAATGATGCGGTTAAATATTGGCAGCTAAGAAAAAGAGCGCTAGTTAAGTAATTAAGTGCAAATAAGTATGAGAATGAATATTGTTTCAGTCTGTCATGTGTATTGTCTTTCTCTCTCTCTCTCTCTCTCTCTCTCTCTCTCTCAAATGAACAGATTTTAGATTTTTATTTTTGGTTATTCATATGGCAAAAAAATGAAAAAAGAAGAAAAAAAAAAGAAATTTCCAGTTGTGATTGTCAACATTAAAGTGTAGAAATATGATGTCAAAAAAAAGGATGTGGAAACATATATACTTTAAACATACATATATATATATATATATATATATATATATATATATATATATATATATATATATATATATATATATATATATATATATATATATATAAAAATACACACATTGTGAAAGAATTTTCCACCTAGTTAAGATCTACCTCGCCTCAGATGTGAGCAGTGCTGTGAGTGGAGGAATTGAGCAAGAATGAGCAGCTTGCTCAGTAGTTACAGCATTGATGCATCACTACGAATGCAAACAGCATTATATTTAACCATAATCACCAAATGAAAACTTTTGCTTTGCAAACAAACTAGGAGCAGAGTTTATTGTCTCTCTCAAGTTGCTGAACCAACACGGCAGCTCTGAGTTGTTGATCACATCTAGTAAATGATAAAGCCGTGTGTCATTTACTGATAAAGGAGGAGGAAAGGAAAGTTTGCAAAGGAAACCGTGGAAATCGGATAGGGCCCGTTGGTCCTACCACACTATGACTCCTCTTTCTTCTTTTGTATGAAAAATGATCTCGGCTAAATAGACATTTCTATGTGACGCATGGAATCCATATTTTGGAGCTTTTAAACAGTCTATTCTTCCATGTAGTTCAGCTGATGGCAAATCTGCTCTCTTTGGAGCTAGATCCCTGATTTGTGTGTGTGTGTGTGTGGTGGTGGGGGGTGCAAGATCTTTTGAACACACACACACGAGACTAATCTGAAACAGAACCCATACTAAGAATGACATGGCATCATATCACACAGGAGTTTAGTTATTACACTATTGCTAGTGTCTGTGTCAATTCTCTATCCACAGGGTGAGATAAGAGGACTAGAGTGATTTAGCACTTGATCGCATCAGCCTCTTCGTGCTCTAAATTGCTGCGAGCACTCATGTTGCCCTGATACGTTCACAATTTTTTTTTCCTAAGCAGAAGGGATGGCAAGGTTGAAGTGTGTGTGTCTGTGTGTGTGAATGCATGTGGTGCTGGAAGGAGATTCGGGATTAAATCCCAGTGATCAGTGATTACGAATATGGAGATATTACAGCATCTCTGGGTGTGTGTCAATCAGGCACACACCGATGGCATCATACACCGCTGATGACATCATCAGTGTGCACCTGACTGACACACACCCAGAGATGCTACTATATGCAGAGATGCTACTATATCAGTCATCAGATGGGTTGAATAATGTCGATCTGGCGAAGAATGAAGGTTCACCATGCGGTTAATAGGAGTATAAAAATGTTAAGTGTTTCCTTTTGGACTGAAAAATGGCTGGGTAGGATTCGCTTTGCTTTGCCAGAACATCACTTCTGTGTATTACTGCAGCAAATTTGATAGCTGGCCACAAATCCTGCAACAGTTACACAGTCAAAACTTCCAGATGGTTTCTATTACGGTTGTTCTGTATAACAGAATGATTTTCATGTTAATATAAATATAATAGTTAAAAAATTCTCAAATCTGATTGGCCAGAAGGTGTCTGGAGGTGTGGCCATTCTAATACATCATCACACAAGGACTTGAAGGATGCTGAGCATAAACAGATATTTGTATATTATATGTTTTAAAAATTCTCTGAGAAGCATTTTGGAAGGGGTCTCCAGTATCAGAGCTAAAGCTGGAACTAATTTTCTGACAAGATTGAGGATTTTGTGATTTCTCACCAAGATGATAAGATGGCTCAGTAAGCACCTGGATACCTTACATATGAGTGCTGGAGCTGTAGTGCAACGGATGAATCCTATAAGCAACGATGCTTATTTTGGACCTTTTCAGGCTCTTAATAAAAAACACTCAAACAAAGACATTAAGAGACTGTTGTCATATTTCTTTGACAAACATGTCAAAGCAGCTGAACTTTGCAAGATTTGAGCCTTTGCCCTGGAGAATCACGCCTAACAGCCCTGCTCTGTACATACCGCTTCATACAAACACACACATCAGCGCAGGCACCCTTCACATTCCACCCAGTCACTGTCTTCAAATCATTTCAACACATTTCCAGACTTCAGTACTCTCTGTTTCTGTGTCTAGGCTTCCCACGGCCATCATTTGATGAATGTGTTTTGCGGCGCAGGACTTCCCCGAGTCCTATCGGGCATTTTTTTTGGACTCGCTGGAATGCTAGCGAGTAAAAGCCATTCTCGGAAAACACCCAGACTGCAAGCTGCCAAGTGTTCAGGGTTAGAGTGTGTGATTGCAGAACACGTATATATGGAACTGCTGCTTTCAGAATGTGTGTGATAAAGAACAGCAACTGATCCTACAATAAATCCTAACCCCACACGCCACAGCGGAGGGGTGTTTGGTGTGTCAATTCTGAAGCATGTGTATACATGTGGATGAAGAGAGTAAACACAAATTTTGCACCAATTCAAGTTTATACACAAAAACCCTCAGATCGATAACTTGCGTGCATTTGACTGCTGGGAAATCAAATCTAGTCATTACCATCTCACAGTGGTCTTCCCGTTTTGGAGACAGAAATGGAAAATACTGTATTATGTGGTATACTATATTTGTTCCCTCAAGAATATGTTGCATTTTTTTGACAAACCAAAACTTAGTGACCAGTGTTTTTCCAATCCTAGGGACTGTTCTGGTATTTTATGGTAGCAGGACTGTACAGTATGGTATACTGGGATTTTTTTTTTTTTTTTTTTTTTCAAACAGGGTGCGGAGTGTTCCTTTTCTGTTATAAATATAGGAGCTATATATCTAATGATAGACCAATTCTCAAATAACAGAGCACGACAGTGTGTGTGTCTGTGTATGTGTGTGTTTGGCAGCAGTTTATAACCTAAAGTGGTTTGAACTTATAGACTAAAAATCGTCCAACTCTAGCAAAAGAGCGTGTACACAAAATTTAGGTGTGTTATTTCCACACAGACACACTTCACACTTCAAAGTTTAATAATTTAGCCATGAATGAACTATTAATTCAGTTCCACACTGAAACAACATGCAACGAAAATTTCATGCTAAACACTTCTTCCTTTGCAGACTTGCAGACAGATTTGTAATAATAACCCTGGTCTTTTTTTTTGCCACAAAGCATATAATTATTTGCATTATCGTATTATGGAGTTGGAGGTATGAAATCGGATGGAAAGGCTTGTTACAGAGAAATCTGCCACTCTGTGCCACTAGTGCAGCCACTCCCTGCTTTCCTCTCTCCCCTGACCTTGATGATGGAGTAAGCATACCGTACATGGGTGTGTGCCGTGTGTTGGGGCGTAGACCAGTCTTGTATTGATTTGTTGATGTACATGTCAGTCAATGGTGAATACCTTGGCAAAGCTACACTATTAAAAGTGTGTGTGTGTGTGCAAATCTAATGCTATACTGAGAACTTCCCTTACCTATACATTGGGACAAAGAGATAATACAGTGATGTTACATAATATCCTGCAGATTTCCACTGAATAGTTAGAAACGACATCCAAATACATGTGATAGTCCATCACATGTCCTTAAGAGTGATTCACAAAAGCATAACCCCTTTCAGACCTGGTCTATCTGCGTCACTGAATAAATTGACGATCCCTGGCATTGAATACGAAGACAAGCCCCGGCGTCTGTTTACTCCCCAAATCCAAGCAGGATAAAGAATCGATAAGACCACGCATCATTAGCTCTCACGGTCTCACTAAGTGCCCTTGCCTGTCTCTATTTTGCTCATTCCCTAAATCTCTCAATCAATTTTATTTTATCTCTCAATCACTATCCTGTCTCCCCTCCTCAGTTCTAGCATTTTTTTTTTTAACAAGGTGCCTATCGGTGGAAGTGTAACAGCTGCCAAGCAGAGACGATGAGACCGTGTCATGTCAGGCACCTAATTACAAGAACACAGAGGTCTGAAAGAAAGAAAGAGAGGGAGGGAGGGAGGGGAAAGAAAGAGAGGGAGGAGGGAGGGGAAAAAAAGGAGAGGGAGAGATGGAGAGAGGGAGAGAAGCAGCTGTGGTCTGTGTGTGAAAGGACAGCACAGCTGATAATACACAGACAGCTCCTCTCAGTCACAGCCAAAGAAATCAAGAACAGAAACAACCTCCATTAAAATGAAAACTGAGATTGAGGAATCTGTGACTAGGCAAACATACAGTAGAGCTACAGTAGCACGAGCTGGCTGTGTGTGTGTGGAGATTTCACACTTCTTGTACATTCTTGTGGACATGCTGAAACTCTCTTCCAAAATCTCCCTAGAATATTTTATTCGTATCATATGGAGCATTGAACAACCCTCTATCCTTACACAGAGTGAGAAAATCCACCTGTACCGCAATCACTCACCCTCACACTCACTGTATGACAGCACACACCCTGGCCACTGTAACTAAATCAGACACGTGTGTGTATCCCAGACGTATCGGCTAGACGGGCTGAGGTGCAGACAGTACAGAAGCCTTGTGTTCTGAATTGAACTGAACTCAACAGGCCACAGTGGCTCCGGACACACACAGCACACCCAGACACCACCTGCCTCCTTTCATTTAAGGCCATGACCTCTTGAACTCTGAGCTCTATGCAGGCGAAGCAGGTAACCTTCATTCGCAGGAGATGTGACATCAGAATTACAACCTTTTTGTAAGCAGTCAGACCTCCTACAGTTAACGTTTACTCACAGAGCCCAAAGTCACAGCGAGACAGTTTGGAAAATTGGTGGTGATTAGATTTTAACTGTTGTGGTTATTCATGTCTTCTATGTTTATTTACGAGTATTAAATCAAAATTAAATCCCCAATAATGTAAGCTGTGGTATTTTTAAAAGGTTCTTGTGAACCTAGCGCACTATATAAACACTAAATTATAGCTAAATTACTTTGGATGGGAAGTACACAATGATTTCTATTTTGGATCATTTGTGCTGCACAACTTTGTACACGTACACCATTCATTTCATTTCATTTACGGCGTTTGGCAGACGCTCTCATCCAGAGCGACTTACATTTTATCTGATTTTTTTATACAAGTGAGCAATTGAGGGTAAAGGGTCTTGCTCGGGGGCAGTTTGGTGGACCTGGGATTCTCACAACCTTCTGATCAGTAGGTCAATGCCTTAACCACTAAGCTACCACATACCCTAAACATTACAGCAATGCTGCTACTGGTCAATAATGCAAATTTCAGAAAAAGACTAGATGTGAAGTTTGAATATATAACCAACAAAACCATCGATGACGGCAAATTCTCTTAAAATGAACGTAATTTATCTCTTTAAAAAACGTCTCTTTCCTCCTTCCAGTTTGTTTCAAATGACTCTAAACTGAAAATCCCACCAATATAAAGCAGCGTCTACTCTATTTTGAAGCTGCTCACTTTCTCAAATACCCCTGTCTCTCATCAAACAAAAGGAAAGTTTTGACATTGCTTCAGGACAGTAACCTCATCCGCAGTCAGCCGTCTCCATTTTCCCATTCCGTCTCCCTATTCTTCCCTCTGCCCTCCTCCCCTCACCTTTCAATTAACCACAATGCCCTGCGGGTATCCTGGCTTAGCAGCGTGTTAGATCTGTTTTCTTAAGAGACCCTGATATATCCCATTCATTACAGAGCTGATGTCAGCACGACAGAAACGTGGCCTTTTCACCCTCATTGTAGTTTACCTCCTATCAGGGTTTAAAATCGGGTGTTGACAAAGGGACCGCCGGACTTAACTTGGTCTAACAGGCTTCCCAGGGTGTGATGGGAACGCCAATTTTCAACATAGTGACAAGCAAAGAGTCATGGAATGCTCATCATTGTGGAAGCTGAAAAGATGGCTGACAGGTGTGAACGCTACAGCCTAAAGCACATACCGTACTGATCAGGAGAGCCCATTTGGTGCGGATGAAGTTTCACGAGGACTGTCTATCCCCTAATGTCAAATGCAATAGTCCGGTGTTGCAATATTACATTTGCTTGGTGTCTGGCCATACATAACTCTCATAAATGGAGATCGTGAATCAGTGGAGCATTTACTATATCAGTACTATATCACTCACATACATACAGGTGTCGCTTCTTAGGGTATCTTTTATTGAGGTCAGGCGTATGCATGTCATTATTTGTTGTATGATCTCATGGCACCTGATATAAGGATGCATAGTGAAAACTGAAACCAAACATAACACATATTTGTGAGCTTTGAATAAAGGTCATCCTATAAAACCTTTTTATTATACCAGTTATTGCTTCATTAGAAGCTTTAAAGTGGAGAGTGTCTGTGAGTTATTTGGAAAGCTTTATTAAAAGTCTTTGGTATTTTGGTGAGGCTAAAACAGATTTTAGAGCAGTTTTAGATCATCTCAGCTGTGGAGGCCAAGTCAGGACCAGATGTGTTAGAAGGAACGTTCAGTCGACAGATTTGCTTCGGCAAGCAAGTCAAAAATAACATACAGGTCACTGAGTGGTGAGGGAGCAGAATGTTAATTAGTTAGATAGTAGCTTACACAGATTGCGATTGAGAATTTCATGGAAGCTATTTGCTTGCTTTAATCAAAAAAATAAATAAATAAAGCAATCAAAATATTTGTGCTCTAAATAATGCCTTTATTTACTGCGGATAAATTATCTTTATCTCCAGTTTGCTGTATCTTCAGGGCTTTTGTTTTTCCCTGTCAGTAAACCGCCTAAGCTAAAAACTACACGACTAAACGGATTTGTGTTCCAATAAAAGTAATAAAAAATACTCCCACATTGTAGTATTACATTTTCCACTTGAAAACAAAATGTTGTGCAGGGCAATCTCTATTTTCTATTACTAAAGGAGAAAAAAGGTTTATCCGTGACCTCTCCCAGACTTCAATGTTACACTAGAGTAAAAGACACACCAGAATTCCCACTCACTCACACACTCACGCATGTCTCAGATGTTCCCAGGTGACCCCACACACCCACACTCTACCTCTACTCTACACGCACATGCGGCCAGTGGCTGAAGCATACGAAATTCTGCAGAAGTGTGTGAGACTGAGGTCAGAGGGATCAGAGCTCATGCTCTGAACACACAAGCACACATGCACATTCTCCATCCACGCTACATTAAACCACACTGTATACTGCGAATTCATTTGTTACCGTCAGGACTTTTTTACACTTTTATATTATAGTGTACAGTGTACTCACCCACACACACAACTGAACTAGCTTGCATTACTGTTGCTATGATCCTTCATTACTATACATCAGTGCTCACGTTGTGTTGCCTTAGCAGCAGCATTCAAAGGTCACCGTTAACTGAAAAAAGGACGCCCTTTAGCACCATCTCACATCATAACTTTTAGCAGGTGACATTTGGTTTATTCGCTAGTGCTTGCTGGCTTGTAGGATCATGACATAATCCAAACTAGCTCATTCTAGCTGGAGTAATGTTTGCTAACAACATGGCTAGCTTGCTAACTAAGTAGAATGTTAGCTGGCAGCAAACTAGCCACAAAAGGCAGAAATTGTGTTGTGCTTTGTTAAGTTTTTCCACAGAATGACAGAGTATGAACCACAGAGTGGTGTCTGACATATCTGTTAAAACTTTAACGTAACGATGGTTTAGCGTGTAGCTAACTTATAAATGTTGCCTAGTTGCAATCTAGTTTTTATCTGATTCCTGCATTGTATGCCATACTGTTTTAACATTCTGGGAGGGTTTTATCATGCAGTGTTTATTTAAGACATATTGGGCAATTTTTGCCTCCCAACAGCCAAATAATCATCCAAACAAATGTCATACTGGCGTCCAACTAATCCTCGCTCTGCTGTGTGCAGCAAGTAGCCCCGCCACCCTGCTGAGAATGAACCAACAGCATGCACTCCCTGCTGGGACTGAGCCAATCACCAGCATCTCCAAGCAATCACCCAGTCAAAAGTAATAATAAGTTATCTCTCTCTGTATGTATCTGTCACTCTGCTCTTATCGTCTTCTTTTTAAAAGTGAAACTGTCCGTCTTTTCAAGTCAGTGTTTTAATAAATTCAAGTGTTTTATTGGAGACAGCTAAAATAAGCAGATATGAAAGCAAATGAAAACATTAAGCAACTTAGCAACAAAAGGCAATTTTTATAAGGAAATATCTTCCAAGCCCCTGTGGTTCAGATATTTTAATATCTTCAAAACAAATGAACTAACCTAACAAACACCATCTAAATTCGATCTCTGATTTCCCCTGGCACTACAAGGCATTATGTGTGTGTGTGTATGTGTGTGTGTGTGTGTGTGTGTGTGTGTGCGCGTGTGTCCTTAAAAACCTGTGTACGTGTGCATCTGTGTTTGCCAAGGTCACCAAATGCAGTCGACTCCCAGCATCCAATGGGATTTCTACATAACAGCTCTCTCTTACAAAAGCCTAATTGAGGCAGCCTGGGTCAGGAAGCCCAACCCAAACCCTCAGAATAGCCGTGCTTGTACCAGCAGAAATACCTGCTCCCACACCCGTTGTCTGGACTAAACACACCCATTGGGCTGAAAACTAATGAAAGTAAAGTCTTACTAAAATGGTTGTGTATTAACACAGTAAAACTCTATTCTATATTCTATAACTCAAAGTGTCAATCAAGTGTAGGGGATGGTACTTTTTTTTATGAAAAATTCAAAAAATCGTACCATTCAAATAAAAATTAATAAAAAAGGTTACAGTGTCTTTAGTTTTTTGCCTGAATATCTATTTGTCTCTTTAATATTTTTGTTACACTGCACAAGCCCTGCACTGTTGGATCTGCCACTAAATCCCCACTTTAAAAACTGAAAAAATATAAGAAATATATGAAAGCATTATTGATTTTACAAGCACACACTGGGCTCCAGTATAAACCTGGGCTTTCCTCACAGCGACAGGAAGCAGACAGCGAATTCAGACGCTCAGAATACACAGCGCTCCAGGATGACTTGTCCTGTTCACATTACTTTAAATAACATTCGAGGCAGTTCTGATACACTGTATGAATTCTTTCTCAGACTGAATATGTCACATTAATGACCCGGTTCAGGGTTGGTTAAGTTTAGTTCACAGCCTCCTGCTATACCAAAACGTAAGCTTTAAGCTCAGTCAATTACCCAGACATAGAGGGGGGGGTGGAAAGGGGACCTTTAGGAGATATGGAAGACCTTTTAGTTGCTCTTTTATCCTTTTGTCGTGCCAGTCAGTGTGGATTTAAGTAGCTCAGTGGCTTCTGGTAATAGGTCCCTTTACACATGAGAAGAGTGTTTCAGTATTTGTAGTGTGTGTGTGTGTGTGTGTGTGTGTGTGTGTGTGTGTGTGTGTGTGTGTGTGTGTGTTGTGGGGGGGGTATGTTTAGTGCTTAGTGATTGGTTGCAAGACAGTGTAATTATGGGATTTGGAGAGACTTACCTGTTTGTAGCAAGCCAGCTCCGCTATCATTTACTTTAAAGTGGTCCTGAATGTCTCGCAGCACGCCTGAGAAGGAGAGAGAGAGACAGAGACAGAGAGACAGAGAGAATCATTACTAGTGTCCTATCACATAACAACACAGAGTACCTTAAAGCTCCTTAATTAATTTACAATTCTGTCCAGTCAATACAGACCACTAACATTTTTATAATATAGTAAAAATACTGTTTTTTATTAAAGTCTTATGATGTCATTTTTAGGTCTTCAAGTCTCTAGCAAATTAAGAAGCAACATGGAAACCACACATTCGCACTGTAACTCAATGTCTGGCTATATAAAGTTGTCAAATATTCTCTATTCTCAGCAAATAAAAAATAACATCTGCTAAAAAACATATCTGCTTGTCAGAATAGTGGATTTAAGGATGCACTATTGTCTAGGCCAAATAAAACATTCCAAATGTTGTATTGCTATTACTCTATTACTGCATTACTGTATTACTGTATTCCATGACTGACTGTAGTTATGACTACACTTCAGGTAGCAGGATCAGGTGTATAGGATTAGGTTTGGAACTAAACCCCACAGGTGGGAAGATTTCCAAAAGCCCCAAAACTTTACTTAATCAGCTAAGAAATCCTGATTATGCCCCTGAAGATCTCAGCAGCATGGATCACTTGACACACTTCACAGGGCTTCAAATGTCTTTAACAGCATCAAAAAGGTTAAGTATTCAATCTTTTCATTAGGTCTTCACTAGCTCGCTTGTCCGCATCCAATAACGGACTATTTATAGCCTAGCTTAGGGGCTTTTTTCCCCCTTAAAAAACAAAAACAATTGAAGCAAGAACAAAACAAACTGCAATTGTGTGATTAGATTTGCGGTGTAGCTCAGCCAAGTCATCCCCAGTGTCGAAACCAATTAAAACCCATGCTGTTTAGAGCACTTATTTGGTGCCTAGCTGAATTTGTATAAACTCTAACAATGTTAATTGAAGACTAGAGATTTTGCTGGATAATTAAGTCATAATTTTGAAACTATATTCATTCAATGTAAAACATTATAGCACAATGAAATGATGTGGACTTATTTCTGCTCTTTAACTCCAACAGTCTTGTTTTGGATATTGAACTCAAGTTTATACGGTTTCAAATATTAAAACTTAAAGCAATCCATTAAAACTTAAAGTAATCCAGTATTGCCTATTTGTGACTTTCCTCATGGTTTTAAGGCAGCAGGTGAACTTTCGTTTTTCCAAGTTTAACCATCTTGAAATGTCTCAGTATTATAGTGCATTTTATTTATTTATTTCCTGTATTATTACACCTAGATTACTTCTCATTCCTATCATTGCCTGAGCTCTGCCATCATTTTGGTTTGTCACCAGACAGATAAAGGCACGGGCAGGTGGAAACTCGCTCTCGCAAGATACAACATTCCTGCGAAGCAAGACGCTGCCACCTGCTCGCATTCTCCCATAGCCAATCAGGATTTTCCGTCTAACGGTCACAGCATTAAGGTAGATACATTTTGTTCTGAGAAAGAGATATGCTTGTTTGGATCTGAGCCCTGCCGGAAATGAAGCATTTATCTTAAATAAATTTGTAATCACTCTATTATATCAATTCATGCAGCTATCGGCTTGTGATAATAAATAGAGTGTAATTTCTTTTTATTTCTGAATAATGGTCCATTCTAAAGAAGCTTTCCAACTATCCAAAGTCCTCTGGGTTGTCTAGTACTATTTTGCCTTAAGTTATTATCTCCAGAAAAAGGAAAGGGGAAAAAAACCCTTTCCAAAACCTGTTCTCATCCCCCTAATGGGTATCATTTTTGCAACTCCCAAGCTGACACCAGAACCAAGCAATCAACACCAAATACCCGCTGCAGGGGCAAGAAACATCTGTAGGGACAACAAAGTTCTTGAAAACTGATTTCTGTTCTAAAATAACACTTGCTGCCAGCTAGGGTCTGGATAACGCTGTTCAGACACGGTCCCTGTCCTTCTGTTTCTTGTCTTTGGCAGGTAGCGCTGTAATTAGCCAGTCACCCACCTCTGTTCGGTCTCGCTCTCAAATCCCCCACAGGGAAAGGGATCCCTGTGCCAGATGGTGCTGGATTGGCCGCCAAAACAGCACCGTACCCGCCATGCCTGCTGGTAGTTTGTACAGAGCATTATAGAATACCGGATGAACCAGCTAAAGCTATTCAATTTTATCCTTATTGTTACTTGAAAGAAAGATACTTTTACTTTCTTCAAAAGAAAAGCATACAATGAAGAGATCTGGAATGGTTTATTGACAAATTAAACCAAGTTTATGTGGTTTGGCATAAAGAAGGAGTCAATGTCAGTGCTCTGAATCATTCCGGACACTATCGGGTGCCGTATTAGGTGTGGCGTATCCGTATCTGTCTAGTGATACAAAATGTTTGCATCTTTATTCAGATTTAACTATGATGTGGGCATGACCTTAACTGTTTTTTCCCAGAGGTCAGAAAATGGAATTTACACCTGTTTTGTTGTGCCTGTGTTCATCATTGAATGTCTTTGTCATGTCACACTCAACAGTGGTGCCTAATGACTCATATGAAAAAGGACACTCAGGGCTTTTGTAGTTTTTCACAAGTATTTCTGTTTTTATCAAGACTACTTGGGAAAATATATTCATAGAACAGTTCCAAAAAACTTTTCCTTTCCACACGTTTTTTTTTATCTTCAAAGTAACTGGTGATCTGAAACTCAATTCGTTCTCTGAGATGCCCCAAGTGCTTGTTCATCGAGAATTTAAAGCTGTTATCTTCAACCACTAAAATTCGGTGTAAGGTTTTTTCCCAACCGAGATAAAACACAGGCCTCTCACAGAAAGCCAACAGAGTCCTGACTCATTTTATGTCAGACTTGCGGCGATAAAATAATTCATTTGTTTGTACTGATGGAAAATGTCTGATAATTCGATTTTTATTTTGTCAAAAGGGTTAAGAGAAAGTTCTAGGTTCCTGAGGAAAAAATGGACAACACACAGGAGGTGTGAAATGAAAACTGTCCGCATGGTGTATGAATTTTTTTTCTCACACTTCCTCAACCTCAGCTTCATCACTCCAGTCCATCGTTGGTCTCAACTATTTTTTTGTTAAACATTTTTGTTTTTACTTGTTTTTAAACAAATTTATTATGTTCTGTTTGTCCTTGGTAAAGGGGTGGAAAAGATCTATAAGTGATTATTTGTCTCATCAGCTTCATACTCAGGCACTTATGTAAGCGTTGCATGAAAGTGCATCTTCGGTCTACCAGATGCCCAATTGAAGAATAGTGCACATCCTGTTCATATCTGTATTATTTCCAATCCAGTATTTCATTCTATCAGTATTATATACAGTACAGTAGTATATTGTATTCTAATTATTTTCAATTTGTCCTAATATCTCATGTATTTTGATAGTCATCCAGTCAGCAACATTTGGTGCAACAGCAACCTGAATTATCTACCATGCTCATACTTGGCATCCAACCTTTTTTAGAGTGAATAAACTGGAAAAAAGGCTGTCTGAAACCTTCAGCCCGGCTGAAATGGAGGACAACAACTCTGACTGCACATTGCATCATTTCTGTATGGAGGTCAGCGCACTCATCGCTTGCCTGGCAGGACTAGCCATGTGTGGGCAAACAACAGCGGCATGCAAATGGCCAAACTGGTATCTTCGACCTTCTGCCATCTACCTCTGTTGCCATGGTAACAAAGTCCGGACATGCAGACCGAGAGAGGTCAGGGTTGACCGATGATCAGTGATACAGGAAGACGGAAAGGATTGTGCGTGGAAAATGCATAAAGCACTTTCTGTACTTTCTGTACATTACGGTCATGACAGTTATTTATTGCTACAGGTGACAGGTGTAATTGCCCCCACGGCTTTATGTGCTTCTGAACAAGTGTTGTTTGCAGGTGGTTATATCACCTGCATAGAGCCAGAAGGCTTTTTTCGGAATTTCTGTGGCAGAACGCAGATACCGCAACGCATACTTGCTTGGGTGAAAGAATGCCGCCCTGCCTGTTTCTGTCGCTTAATCATGCCGTGTAATTTCATACTCCAATGCAGAACATTGCTAGCAAGGTGCTGGGTTCTTTCCAGAGAAGTTATCTCTGTAAACAGTGTTCATCATTTTCTCATGTGCTTTGAAGAAGATCTGATCATTAAACAGTGATGAAAAACTGACCTTTGTTTCAGAGGTATTTTAGCTGATAGTTTAATTGATGTGCCTGTAATCTAGATTCATCCAGATTAATAAATGTCTCCTTTCAAAATTGTTTAAATGCTTCTGATTTTTAGAGCAACAGTAAAAGAGAGTCAGCTATTTTCAGTCCAGCTTTAGCGGCTAAAGTAACAGATCCATTTGTGCTTTGTATAAATGAAGCCATTATGCATGTGGATGACAAGGTGCTATTGATGATTTCACCACGTTGACTTGTCTCAGGGGATCCATGAATTGTCCGTCTGCCATCCACAGGTCAATACGTCGGTGAGAAGTGCACTTCACTGTCGCTGGGGGTAAAACGACATGCTTCTGGTGGCCTCAAAGGAATTTGTTCAAGGTCATGGCCAGGATATACATAGTTTTAGTTTAGTGATGTACCTATTACACATTAGTTTAGAAGCAGGAGTAATTGTGCCTCATGGCTGATGCATGCTTGATCCTATCCTTAAAAATGTACTTGCTTTGAAATCTGCCTTGTTTAGATGAAGCAGCCTGAAGTGAGACTGACAGTGAAGCAGACAGGATAGCTTGCGCTTTTACAGTTTGCTTTTTGTTATGAAATATCACCAGTCTCATAACCGGGAAGCCAGAATTCTTTCCCCTCTGAGGAGTCTTGACCAAAATGACATGACAATTTGTTTTCCAGGGCCGAAACCAAAACACAGTCATCAATTCGGCCTGGGCAAACACAACCGCCGCTCTGTTCTCCTCTTCGGCACTCCCTGACACAAAGGAGGGGGTTTTACTCACACACCCAAGCCTGGGTAATATTAGGGCTGACACGTCACTGTGTAGACCCCGGGGTCTCTTGAGCAGTCGTCAGACATGGAGAAGTACGTTGTAGGAGTAGGACAGACCTATTTTGCCTTCCCCCTGAGAGAACCGCAGAAACCCACACCCCCCCATCGTGCTATTTTCGAGAAGTAGGTTAGGGATAGGGCAGAGAGTTGATCGGCCTATTTACTGTGGTGGCGGTGGAGAAGAGACGAATCATGGATGGTGGAAGAGGATAAGGGAGTGTGGGTTAGGAAAATAAGCAAAACTTAGAGTAATCAGAAAAGAGAAGGCACACTGAGGTCAAACTGCATATGAGAATTCCTTGGCCGAGCATACGGTTCCATATCCTGTGTAAATGTAACGCTACGCTCTGCGGTAAGGAAATGATTCCTCTGCTGCGTGCTCAGGCATTTTCTCACCCCCGTTCCTTTTTGTGCTGTGAAACGATGGAGGGAGTCACAGCTCTGCTGCTGACAGAGATGCATCCTGCCTGCTCCCTTCATCTTTCCCTTCTCTCCTCTTCCATCCCTCCTTCTCTTCCTAGTCAAGCATGGGGCAATCCCTCTTGATGTGTCACAGGGATCGATATAAAACCCACAGCTTAGCGAAACGTGTGTGTGTGTGTGGTGTCTACGTGTGTGCATGTGTGTGTGGTGTGTGTGCAAGCAATTAAATGTGTTTGAAGGGGGGGAGAACAGCCCATCCCACAAATCATGGCCTGTCTCTAGCTCCTCTACAGTGAGCACACTATAAATGAGTGCAGCAGCAGAGAAAGGGCTGGCCACAAATATGCCCGACTGTGGTCGGCGGGCTCCTGACCGGCGGGTCCTTCCTCCTCCTGCCTAGCGCTGGCCACATGCCCGAGGCAGACAACGGGGAATGCATTTCCCTTTTTCCACTCCACTCTATAAACGCCCACGCTCTCCATGCAAACACGGTGCAGATGTGTGAGAACAGTACATGTGGTAAAGAAGAAGCATGTATGCGGTGTGTTACGGAATTCCTATACAGTTCTGCAGCAGACTTTCAATTTTACCGCTTTCATCTCGCATCACGGGTCTTTGCTATGTTGCAGATGTGTGTATAAATGATCGGAGATTGCATGGCTATTGTTATGGGGGGTAACTGCTATGTACTGTAGATAATTTATTAGTTTTCAGTGCACACTTTGTCATAATAAAAACCAAACCATATCCCAGGAGCACTTTATCCACCCTGAATGGAACACCAGTCCTTTGTACTACACACATACACACACACAAGGCATACACAAATACCCTCTACACCATCACGCCATGTGTAAATTGCATAATAATAAAAGTGCATCAATAAAATACACAAATTAACATTAGCCACTGACGTCCTAGCTTCCTAGCTATACCATAGCTTAAGAAAAGAAATAGTAGCGATTGAAGGAAGCAGATTCAACAAAACAAACAAACCTAATATAACTAGAGCGGAATCAGCAGCTGTTAGCGGACCTCCCTCGTCATAGCCGATCCATCAGACTTAGTAGTGGTTATCTTTCATCTTTATCCTTGAATTGATGAGCTTTTGCTCTGGTTTCCCACAAATGTTTTTGTGTCAGGCTATGATTAATCCAGATAAATATTCACTCCTCACATACAAATAACCAAACCACACACAGCAGACTCATAGCCACAGAAACAATGTCAATTTCTCCAAAAACTGAAGCAAAAACACAATACACAAACACTACACCTTCTATTCCAACATTCCTTTCCACTACCGGACTACTACTAAATATTTTATGACCGAAAAGCAACAGAGAGGAATAAAGCGAGAAAAAGTCTTCCAGAGATACCAGTCAGACATACAGAATAGCGTATCAATAATGTATACTCTTCAGGATTGTGAGCTAACTTCCCAAACATATTGCCATGCAGCAAATGGAGTGAAGCAAAGCAAAAGTATTCTGTATTCCCCCACTGACCCTTATCCAGCTGGACTAAGTCACCATAGATATGCTAATAGATGAAAAGGCTGCACTGCGGGTTTAATCACTTAAAGAGTGTTGTCTTCTAGACAGCTTTTAGCTCATCCTGCCAGAAAAATGTACTAGTGTTTCGTTAAGGCTGGAGAGACTGACCACTTTGGCATAATGAGATGACACATTAAGGGCGAGCAAGCAGCTAAGACGATGCACTGGCTATAATACAAGCGGTTCAATTAACATGTTTCAGCTAACACTGACAAGCATCTGATTGACCTCGTGCTAGCAAGAACACCAAACTGTAATCTCATGAGCCGGCCGGCGGTTAGCTCTGACACTAACACCAAAAAACTTTTATTGCTAAACGGAACACTTTTATCACCTGTGTGTATTCCTGACTGAAGAGTTTTAATAATCCTATTGCTCTATTGTAATTTTTTGAATATTACATTACAGCGCGCGACTGCGTGCTAATCACGAGTTTTTAAAGAGCAGCGTGTGGTGTGGGTGGGATTCACCCGGAGGGTCAGCAGAGCCCCGTTCTGAGAATAATTAGCTCTGAATGACGGACTGAATTGCTTGATTAGCTGCCTTAATCACTAGCATTTACATGCGCAGCGCAGGACGCTCGCTACGCTTGCTTTAATTAGCCGACATCTTTGAGCCAGTGCTTGCGAGACGGTAAATTGAATTGTCTAAAACAATGTGCTTAGGTAGCAACAGTCGTGGAATTACAAAGGGACTTCACAAGGCTTTACGTTTAGTTTCTTTGCCAAGGGATGATGAAAGACTTTGAAAGCAAATGCTTTGCAAATAGTGTAGTTTTTTTTTTGACCAGTCAAATCCAGTTATCAGACATCTGTTGATTGGGTGAGATACAACTACACAGAAGTTTAATTTATTAGTGTCTGAGAGAGACATCCAGAAAGATCGATAATAGCATCAAGCTTCAGGTTGAGGTGTTCTCGGAATTTACAAGAGATAGACTGGAGTTAGAATGCGAAAGAATCAAAACAGAGAAGTAAAGAAATGGGTAGGAGTGAGTAAGAGAGAGAAGAGAGAAGAGCTAAATTGGACAAGTCTGATGTTTTCAGTGTTGCCGAAGCTGGAAAAGCCTGAAGGCTGGTTTTTCAAGCTCAATTTAGCATCAACAAACTGCAGCCTTTACTCTGCTGTCAGAGCGGCCAGAGAAAGAGAGAGAGAGAGAGAGAGAGAGAGAGAGAGAGAGAGAGAGAGAGAGAGAGAGAGAGAGAGAGAGCAGAGGAGTGCAGGAAGAGGAGGAGAGGAGACACACAAGCACTGAAAAAAAATATACCTGTGCGGTTGGGATCAGCTACTGTTTCAGTTCCTCATTCCAGAATTGAGTCATAATCTGAATCTAACATTCCTGTCACACAAGCCTATGAAAAATATTTTTTGGCCACTCGAACTATCCCTTTCTGTGCGTCCTCTTCCAGGCTCATTCCTACAATTTTGACTGAAACCTATTAAATATTGCCCTGTTATTTCTTATAGCCACTTCCCGTTTGTGAAGCTCAACAACCTTTTGCCGCACATCTATATTCCTTAGTGTGTGGATGGCTAAGGGAATTTGGCCTGTGTGTTACCTGATATTTATACCCCCGTGAAACAGGAAGTCACGGTCGAACAATTTCCTGTTCATAGTCACCCAGGTGTCCAATTAAAAAATGTCAAATATTAATGGGAATATACTTCAAATGTATTTTACTCATACGAATTCCAATAATTCTGCCACAAATATATTTAACAAAGATATATTTTTAATTAAAACTGTGTTGTGGTTTTGATATTCATGAGAGTAGTAGTAGCAGAACAAAAGATCAAACGGTTAAATAATAAAGACAAATTTTCACAGCCTTTTTGCTCAGGGTGCCAATATTAATGGGGTGCGCTGTATATACATTTCACTATACACACTCTGTCCTGCTCCTGTTGTCTTAAGGTTAATAGCACCATAACCATGACGATGAACAAAATGAACTGTGATTGGTTGCTTTACATGTCAGTCAGATGTCGCCTTGGGCGGTCCTTAAAGTCCAGACCTATGCTGTTAGTCTGAAGGTCTGGCTACATGAGACTAAACCCCTAGAAACAATAGGGGGAAACATTCAGAGGTAGAAATGTCCTGAATTCTGACACTCCAGTTAATCCAGTTCATAATCCAATCCAGCTAATATAACAGCTCTTATCCAGAGATACATACAGGACTGCTTTTAATCCTGCTTCCACAATTATTATTTTCGTTCACATTTTCCTGCCTGATATATTTTCAAAAACAAATTTAGTTTCACTGAAGCCTAATTTACACAACTGTGACCCTAATCAAGCAGTTACTCTAACCAGGATTCTAGAAAATCATTGTGTAGCACTTCACATCGCACATTCCTGGTCCGGGTCAGAGTTAAACACCAATCCAACAATTAGACATCAATCCATCACAGGGTGTACATATGTATGCACATATTTAATGACTCATTCACGCTAATTTAGCATCACCAATCCACCTACGCTTACTCAGAAGAAGACCCACACACCCACACACCATGCCATCAAACACACACATACACAAGCTATCGTATTTTGTGGGATCCCATTCTCAACAGGCAAGCCTTTCTAAGTAAATAAATAAATGTGTGCTTCATTTTTTTTGTATCTATTTGTTTAAAACACTTAAATCTTTCTCAATATGATCTAAATATTTCCTTAAACGTCCTAAAGACACAGAATATTTGCAATGTCTCAGCTCCCAGGTCCTCTCATGCAGCCATATTTAAAAAGCTACCGCTCTATAAACTGGAATAAACTGTGGCTGTGACTTGGTCACTTTCCCCAGGTCACTGACAGGTACTGAACTCATTTTAATAGTTCTTGTGAGCCAACATCAGAGCAAACAATGGACTGGAAGACAGCAAGAGCACTAGAAGTAAGGATTAAAAGGCAGTGCTGGCGGTTTCTGATTATATGCACGACAAGATGCCAAGACTGAATCCATATCTGAATTAGAAACATATGTGCAGCATAATGCAAAGGGCTACTATGGTAGCTGTAATTGACTGTAGCGCCATAAACCTCCATTTCACCCCAGTCAACACAGACCCACATGCCGCTCTTGTTAAATCGGTGCCCTCGCTGGGGAAAGTGCTATTTCGATCCCTTCGCACAGTGCTCTTCGAGGGCCTGACTCCGGCTCTGCCATTTATCTCCCTTTCTCTTTCATCAATTTGAGATTAAGCTCATTTCTTTTCCAGCACGCTTTAATTCTCCACTGCAGGATGCACACCACAGAAACAGCATGTATTAGCTAGCATGCAGGAAACGATCTGTCGGAATATTTCACAAAAATTTGATAAAATCTGAAGGTTGAGGTACAGTCAGGACCAAGAGGTGGTATGGGCGTGTGAAATGAGGTGAAATGACGAGAATGCAGTGTTTATATTTCAATGTGCTATATGAGGTTGGGATGATTCAGAAATATTTAAGGTGATAGATATGGGTGGGATGAGAAAAGCGATTAGAGGCAATTGTGTGTGTGGGAAAGCAAAACAAGCAGTCTGGTGCATTCCGAACACTGCCACTGCTACATTCCGCAGCTGTGAGAACGAACACACAGACGAACACACACACCTTCACGGAAGCCAAACCCATTTTGTGCTTCCCGGTACAGACGTTTCGTTTCATTCAGCAGTGATTTTGTTTTTGGACACACAGTAAGTACATGCATATTTTTCAGGACTTAAAGGTGGATCTCCTTTCAGAACATACCAAGCTGAGTTGAAGAATTATTGGAATGCTGAAATCATTTGAGCATGACAGGAAGTCCAGGTGTGACCGTCCAGCCTCCGGTGGATTAATGGACTGAAATGGCAGGTGACTGGAAGCCAGTCTGTCCAGTGCACACCTGTCTCTAGAATTAACATTGTCCTGCTCCATTAACACGCTGATACCAGTGTTGAGGTAACGCTAATGGAATTTAAACCTGAGGAACAAGCATTAATAACATGTTATCACGCCCACGCACAGACAAGGATGTGTGTATTCGCAGGGGGAAAAAAAGAGACACTTCTATATAAATACACACCCTTAAACACATGCAGGACGTAGTTTGTAAACTTAGAAGGTAGTTGTTCTTTATTACAACAGCAAATAAAACAAAACGAATGTTTTTTTAATTAAAATTATTATACAAATTGCAGCTTAATTACACTGGGATTTTAGACAAAAACAAAATACATATATTTTTTTAATTTTTATCATTATTATTTAGGTTGCAGATTAATTTAGCTTTAATTCAGATTTTTTTTTTAGTTTATTTGTTTTATTTTGCTTTTAATTGATTTTTTTTGGCTGTATAGTAGGTTATATAATTAACATTTAATTTAATTATCATTTTATGTTACATTTTCCATGTTAGATGTCCATGTTCAGTTTTGTTTTATATTCTATTTGCATTAAATACCTGTTTTAGACAGACCTTTATTGAAACTTTTTCCATGCAGTTTTATATCATATTCATATCATATTTTTATTAGATGTCAAAAATATCTAAAATTCTGCCATTTTCAGGTTTTCTTCAGCTTTTTCCAAGAAATTCAAAGCAGCTTTCCATTTCCAAGATTGAAAATCTTATATCTGGTGAGGAGCAATTGCACGAAGGCTGACATTTGACCGCTTCATTAACAAATACATCAGAGGAGCGACAGAGGTTCAGGGCTGTAATTTACCCACAGTTCTCAGTACATACCCCTGAGACACTCCTCTGCACTTTAATACACTGCATCTATCAAGCTATTACAATAACTGTTACTCAGGGCAAATAAAATCATTCTCACACAGACACACACACACACACACACATACACACACACACACACACACACACACACACACACAGACACACATGTGAGTGTGATGACACTGCAATGACCGAAGTCCTAAAAGCGCACAAAGGCAAATTCACATATGAACAAATGCATGCTTTAACAAACAAACACAGGCATACAACAGATGCTAAGTGCTCAATATCTCTCTCTCTCTCTCTCTCTCTCTTTCTCTCGGCCTGGAGATAAACAGGCTAAATAATCCCTGGCTGCTATTGATTATTTACTCAGCGACTTGTGAACAACGGGCAAAGATGACACGATCTCTTCCTTTATAAAGTCTCGACAAACCCTGCCATGCTGGAAAGGTCAGTGTAAATATTAGTGTAGCCACCATGGAAAGTTTCCAATGGCTACTTTAAACTCCAAGCCAAGCTTTACTCTGCTAGTTTTAGTCCACAAATGTCTACTTGTTTGGAGATGATATTTATGGGATTGTGTGGAAGGCACATATATAAATAAATGACACAGGGCATAAATCCTGTCCACACACATCATCCACCCTGATATTACTGCAGCTCTAATCCAATTATATATCAGGCATATAGATTCGTAGAACTCGGTTTTGTATCTCTGCAATTATGCTGTTTAAGAGCTTCATAGATTTCTAGCCCTGACGTGACTCGGGTCCCAGGTCATCCCAAACACATCATGCTGGGGTCAGAGGTCATCTCTGATCTCATACAGCTCTGATCCATGGAACCTACACTTTCTCTGCACGATACACCCTTTCCCGCAGGTGTCCACGCCTCAGGGGTCACCTTATCCTTCCATCTCCAGTTCCTCCCCATTTTTCATCTGTCCATCAAACCTGCCACCTCGTTCTGTCATTTATTTTAACTCACACGCAAAAATCTGTGTATCCGTCCAGACATGCATCAAGCTAAAAGCAGACCCCTTCCCAAATACATCAAATACAACTACCTCAACAGCTATTGCTATAGAAGGAAATGAAGCAGCAACGCTTCATTTAAAGAGCATGACTTGGTGAAAGAGGAGCCCATCAAAACACAGCACACAAAGCACACTCCGGTTTCGCTGAGCCTCTAATAGCCACTGGGGCTTATTTTAGGATGATGGGTCACTGAATGCTTACACTTCTGAGTTTTTGTGAGACTGCAACTTTGTGAAAATGCTCAAATATGTCAGTGAGTGTCATGAGTGTGTATTTATACACTGGTACACACATATACATTGAGCTGAACACCTGAATGATGCCTGTTCACTTGGCTAGATCAGTTGTTTATTTTTTTCTTTACTCCCTATTTCTTCAATATAATACGATTTTTAATTCATTCATATTTATCATTATGCATTGCACAAATGATATCAGGCAGACTGAATAGAGATTGAATGTAAACCTTGAATCATTTTTTTTTCTTGAAATAATATTCTTTGTATTATTTTTGGTAGACGGTTTGCTTCTGTTTAGAAATATTTCCCATCAAATAAGACAATTTCATGCTCAGGATTATTAATAATGTCTAGAAATGGGCTGAACGGCTGAACAGTCTTATGTTTGTTTCCTCTTAATGAGGAATAAAGAATTAATTATTATATATTCTGCAACGTTTTCACTTGCTAAAATTTGAAGCATTTTCTTGGGAAAATTAGATCAAATTTGAGAGTTAAATATTATAAAACCTTGTAATATTTAAAAAAAAAACCTTGTTCTAGACCTATTTTTAAATAATGTAAATGCATGTGAATGGCAGGTGATTTTTGCTTCTATTCTATTCAGCATTTTCTTTTCTTAAGCAAAAAAAGACAGAAAATTGCCCCTCGATATCATGTGTAAACTGCATTATTTTACAGATATTGTTAAATTAGTACAATTGTCTAAAATCCGGTTTATAGATGATTCATTTTAGATGAGGAAGAGGAAACACTACACGTTTCCCACGTTCAAGATGTTTCAATTGACTGAGATAACATTTCTCTCTCTATCATTCAGACCTCCCGAGAAGGCTCTGGTTGTCAGTGAAAACGCAGTAGCGTGCCAGAACTAATGCTTACGGCGACCACAAGAAAGCCACACAGCCACAAGAGAGGAAGAGGCACAGCTTATTTCCAGCTGCTCTTACTTTCGGCAGGTCTCACCGTCAGCTAAATACGACCCAACAAAAACACACACACACACGAGATGAAAATCTCTGTAAATCGCGACAGGAGGAAGACCTCGGATTCGAAACCAAAGCTCGCCACCTACCTAGCCGTTCCCACAGCAATCCACATGCTATCAACATTATGTCACTCTTCCTTTCAATTACACTTTCCTCAAACAACAACAACCTGCAGACGTCTAATATATGTCCTGTATATATCATGTTAGACCAAAGCAGGAATGACAACATAACCCTACTCTGTGGAGTGGATTTAAAAAGCATGCAGTGGGTCCAAGGCATATGGAAATAAACTTTAGCAGAAGTGGAAGCCATTTGTTCTTTGAGAAGGTTCCAGAAAAAAGCTAGACAATCCCATAAAATCCAATTACTAAGACTTATTTTTTTTTGTTGGGTAGCCCTTTTTTAATACGTGGGGAACAGATAGAGGCAAGAAAGGAAAAGATTGAGGGCTGAAGTGGCTGCTGCCGACCTCAAAGTTTAATTCAGACACAGGCTGGGAATTTGTAGTGGGTGTGTTAAAAACACACAACCGTGACCTGTAGGTAGGTGTTTTTCCTTTCTCTACGTTGCTAGTTCTTTTTTTACTTCGCTCCACCCTGTGCATATTTAGGACAGACACGGAATCTGAGCCTAATGAGTGCAATTATGCAAGGAGTCACTAAAGCAAAAGGAAAATGAAGCGGAGTGTGTGTGTGTGTGTGTGTGTGGTGGGGCACAGGAGTGAGGAGCATGACGTAATGCAGCGCGCCTTGCATGTGCTGATAGGCGTTATCGCCTTCTCATGTCTTGGCAGAAGGAAACAGGGCTGGGGATGACAGCCAGGGCAAGTGTAGATGTACGTGTATTCGTGCGTAGGTGCTAATAGAGGATTTTCTCTCAGTGTTATCAGAAATGGCAAGTTAAACTGGACGCTAGAACAAATAGCACATGATGTCTCTATTCATCATGTCACTTTTCCTACTACATAAACACTATACAGCTACCAGATATAGGTATCCTCTCATACCACCAATGCCTCGAGAAAATCCTAATTTTAAAACATTAGATGCTGGTCAAGCACTTTCTTTCTGAATCAAAGATGCAGATAAATTGCCAGACATGGGGAAGGGGAGCGTCTGTAGATCAAATAATTTTAAGTGGCCACTTCCTTCCACTTCTAATCCCAGATTATCTGGATGATAATCTGAGTCTTCACCAGGGGGCCTACTCTATGTCTGCCCTCAGACAATCTTGCCAGCTCCCAAATTGCAATGTTACAGAAGCCAAACCAAAAAGGTAATCACTTTAAACAGTTCACAAACCTTCACTTCATCAGGTTGATTTATCTGGCACATTGGAGGTCATGCTGCAAAGAGAGAAAGGGATGGAGGGGGGGGGCAACGGGGAAATAAAGCAGACTAAAAAAGCGTGTAGTGTGGTGTAAAATCTACATCTGTATACACACTCGCGTGCATACACACACATAGACATATTTACTCAGCTCATATTCCACACGCACTCACACAGCAATCAGCTCACAACGCACTTATTTTCCATTTCCTTCCTTAAAAAAAGCCTTTGCACCACGAGTATTTACCATGTGGTCAAGCGCCAAATTAGAACCTCAGTGTACCTCGCATCCCTCGCAGGTACCAATTAAACACCAAACCACAAAGTTTACAGAGCCAAAAGAAAAAAGCAACAAGATTATTTCTGTTTTCTTTTTTTTTGACTGATACATAGGAGATTTGTTGTTTTTTTTGTTTTGTTTTTTTTTAGTAGGGGACCAAATCCGCAGAACAGGGAGCACCATGCAAGGCGCTTTAATTGCTTTTTTTCCTTGGCGTCGTCACAGCTCATAAAACGTCCTCATCTTAGAAGAAATGCCTTGTAAAAAATTCATACCGGAATAAAATGGGTATGACTTTGTTAAAGTGTAAAAGGCTCATGCAGCATTTTTGTGGTACAGTCTGCCACCGTGGACGCTTTCTTCTGTGGGGTGCAATAACAGCTTGAACCAATATGAGATTTACAAGCTCTGAATGTATTGGGTGACTTGTGTTTGCATGACCACCAGAAGAGTCTTTATTCTGTTGTGTGTCTCTGTACATCTGAGATTATAACCACAACAGCGTGAACCAGTCTCTCTATTCCTCTGGAGTAATCATTCATCTTTTTACCGGCAATGTAGAGATTCAGACATGAGGTCAGGGATTACCTCGAAATTTTCCCTAAACCCTGCGCCTCTCCTTCACACACACACACACACACACACACTGGTTTGAGTCTCATTACATTGATGCTCTTGGCAGTATGACTGCAGTGGAAATGATTGAACAGAGATGGGGAGGAGATTTCTGTCCCCCCAAGCACACACACGCCCTCTTCAACTCACCCACACACACACACACATGAGTTGTCAGGCTCAACACTGCAGGATGGCTGCGTCAACCCTCTCCTCTCCTTTCTCAGCCCTTCCCACACATGTATACACACAACCACACACCCTCTCCTCATGCATAATTCATGAGCAAGGCAGGGAGGCATAGAGGAGAACCCCAGCGCTCGACACACCGTGCGATACACAGCTGCAGCCCACAACACACACACACTCGTGCACACACTATTCACACTTCACACACCTTCTTCTGCTGCAATCTCACTGCAGTCCTCAACATACAGCCCTCGAAATCTCTCTCGTTCTCTTTCTATGGCTCTTTCATTACAAACTCCAGCTTTCCAAAAGTTAAAAAGTGCACTGCTATAAATAAAAAAAAACGTGACTAATGACATAACGATTTTCTCAACACATACACCTTATCTACAAATGTTTTCAGAATGGCTGACATAACCCTAGCTTTGGAGATGCTGAGATAAGATATGCTTAAAAAAAAAACCTTCTTATTCCTCATTACATCTACTATACCCTGGTTCTCAGAAGTCACATGACCGCTGCAGGCATTAATTCAATACTTACAGTGATGCTGCCAGCCTGTTTTATTTTTCTCACTACACAAATAAAGGATGTAGGTTGTGTTTATTAATTACATTTGATTTCTATTGGATTGTACAGCCTGTGTTTAGTCCTTTGGGCTCTACAGTACATTCACAGCTTTTGTTTTCTGTACTCCTACAAGCACAACTTGTGGAAACGTTTCCTCTTCTAAACTTAGACACAACACAATCCTCATTGCCATTGGATAATGTCCATTTACTGTCCATTTCTGACCAGCTGTGCAGAAATAAACGTACGTATGCATGACCTATACTACAAATGACTGTATTATACGTTGTTGCCTCGCAATAGATATATTATTTCTCTGAATAAGCCCTTTGTACAACCATGACTGCTGCTGATTTTAGAAGTTTTACAGCGGCAAGCGACTTAATCAGTCTGTGGTCCGTGTTATTGACTTTGCCACAGCAACGAGCGACCACAACAGAGACAGTGACTTCAGGGACAGCATGAATTTTTACCTTCAGAATCCCAGCGCTTTTTTTTTTTTTTTTCAACCAAATAATAGACTAGATTTGGGTGGAATAGAGCAACCACTTGAGCTCCAGTCTGAGAACCTATATGTAGAGGAGAAATACTGCAGGTCCTGTGCTGACGGTGTATATAAATCTACATCTACATGCATTTTATAAGCAAAGTCTGTTTTCTGGATAGTTAAGAAGAAGAAGAAAATTAGAATAACTATAATTATTTAAGATGGTCTCACTTAGTGAAATGAATGAATGAAAATTCTTCATTCAGACACAGAAAAATAACATGCTTCAGAAAACAAATTCAAGTTGAAATCATGTGTTCAAAAAAAATATGGTCCAAATTTTTTTCCTCTTTAATTTCTTGGAAATTAGCCCATTAGTTATTTATGAAAATGACCAAAGCCAGCTGGCACGCCACCTAAGATCACCATCAAATCATTCATAAATATGCACATGTTAAATGAGCGGAACAAGCCTTTTTTATTTTATTTATTTATTTTTATAAAGCAGTATCTTCTAGTTCACGCAGTTGTCGTAAAGTAGCTTCTTGCGGGCGGTTTCTATGGAAACGCCGTTGCCTGCTTCAGCGTTAGTTTCAATATTCATCCGTATTTAACTGTCTTTAACCAACTTTAAGCCAAAGTGTCTGAAACAGATAACCAGATCACAATCCTTTATTTCCATATAGACCATCTTGTAGCAATTAATCTGCATATCGTGCCGACAAATTGCCAGCAAGCACAAGTAGCTAGCAATTATTTTATAAGCATTTTTTGCGCATAGAGATTTATTTGTACATTGTATGACACCTGGGCGTTAAGTTTAGATAGACATAAGTAGTTTTACTAAAGCATCCTTATACAAATAAATATAGATTCCTGTACGATGATTTAATCATAAGCTAGAATTACCTGATCTCCTTGCTAATTGATGCGCTCTCTCTCTCTCTGTCCCTCTCTCTCTCTCTCTTTTTCTCTCTCTCTGAAATAATTAGGCATTGTTTGCTCATGACACATCTAACCTGAGTTTCGATCCCAAGACGTTTGTTTTGGGTTGATGAAAGATTCACTAAAGTCAGATTATTGAGCTGACATTGCGCAAACTTAGGTCAATATCCTGTCACTTAAGTCTTTTAAGTCGTTCCCGATATCCCACCGCGTTGATTACATCACTAGAGACTTCAGCAAGAATAGCAACAAATGTATCACGCTGTATACTATTAGCACACTGAGTGACTTCCTCATCTATGAAGATGTTCATTCAGTTCATATATATATATATATATATATAAGATTTTGCGGGGAAAACGCAGAGCCCTGGTGCATTCCCGTACGCTCCACATCCACACAAAGAAGAAGAAGAAGAAGAAGAAGTAGAAGAAGAAGAAGAAGAAGACGTCAGTCAGCTTCTTACCGGCCACCGTGTATCTGTCCATGTAATTGAGCACGTTGCCGAAGCTGAGGATCCCGGCTGCGGTTGCGGGAGAGCGGCACCGCATCAGCGCGGCGCGGAATTTCTGGCCCGGTTTGCACGCCCGCAGCTCGGGATTCGCCTTGATCGCGGCGCTCACGTTCCCCGAGAGCGTGCGCACCTCCGCCGTGCCGCTGCAGCCCTCCAGCTCGCATCCGTCGCTTTCCACACACATCTTGTCGCACGAATGATCCAGCGCAGAAGATCTGACTGACAGTCCCTCAGGTACGGGGAGGTGTAGCGCACAAGACGGAAGAGAGCAGCTCTTTCCAGGCACTTAAAAATAAAATTAAAATTAAACAAAGCAAACGAGATGGAGAAAGAAAGAAAAAAAAGTGCTAATGTCGGAGTGGACAAGTCAGGCGTGTGAATTCGGCTCGCCGAGCTCGGTTCATGTTTCACCGTCAAATGCAGTGACAAGCTCACGCTCCTCTAGGCGGTTTTACTTCGCGCTGTCATACACGAAGGAGGCGGCGTCGCCGTGCGAGGAAAACCCCGCCCCCTCAAAACGGTGGCAAAGGCACCTGAGGTGTCTGGAGAATGTGGAGAATGTCGACTTTACATACAAGAATGTGTTTTGTGCGCTTTGTCTTTTCCACGCCCGTGTTTTTTTTTTCCATAATTAGGTTTAATCTGAGTAAACCTGATCTAGCTAAGAATTAACAGGAAGTCTAATGTGCGATGGAGATTCCAATGTACTTACTCATACGCTTGGTAGCCACTTAAATAGCCCAGATACACACATCTACCTTGTACTTTACTTATTTGTCAGTTTTAATCATACATACATTTCCATTTTTTTTCATAAAGTGCTCTGATTCAGGTTTTTATTTTTCACGCATTCATTCATTTTCCACATGGATCGTTTTATCCCTGCCAGTGTCCTGCTGGATCGATGCCAGTGTCCTGCTGGATCGATGCCAGTGTCCTGCTGGACCACTATCCCTCGAGCACTGAACACGGGGTGAGAAAACCCTCTGATTGTGATACCAGTCCATCACCAGGCACCATGTGCATACGCACGTTCGTATACTCACTCACACTTAGGGGCAATCTAGACTAGCTAATCTACCTACCGGTATGTTTTCTGGGAGGTGGAATGAAACCAGAGAACCCACTGGACACACAAATGGAAAGTATGTGAAACTCTGGACAGTAGTCAGTAGACTAGATTTCATGATCAAATCAGGAATCCTGGAGCTGTGAGACAGCTGAGCTACATGCTGCTTCACTATGCCGCCATGTTAAGTTAAATCTTTTGCTTAATAGTTATCTCCCTCTTTGTAATATTATCTTCTTTTTCTCACTTGCTTCTCCTCACTAATGACTGAAAAAAATCATGCAAAAAAAAAAAAAGCCATTCCACCAACAGCTACATCAGTGTTCCTGGCTTCAACTAGAAAATGATTATGCATTATGAGCATTATGGTTAAGCTGCATTTTACAAATCACTAATTATTTCATAACGATGTCAGTTTTCAGTCTCTAATATGTGTTGTATACTTCTCAACAAGTTGCTTAGAAGTGTAACGTTTTCTGAGAGCTGAATATAATGAGCGATGGAGTCTATAGGCTGAGGTATCTTTTTAACTGCTGTGAGGTCAGTTGAGAAAGATCATCATTGATTGCTGGGTTTAGGAATGCACGTCTTTCCACATAGGATACTACAATATGCCACCACATGATCAGAATGTCACTGTTTCCATACTGAACATGTGGAAACCCCCAAATCTTTCAACACTAACCAAGGTCCAGACCTCATAACTAGTTACAGCCATAGTCAGCACGTTCTCCATTAACAGAGTGTAACCACCACAGGACTACTGGCTGCTAAATATTATTTGGCTAGTAAATAATAATAAATATTATTTGGCAATTAATATGAAGTGTGTGTGGAAAAAGATAAGTTTAAAGGTGAACACACACACTTGTGCTGTATGTTGTTCGGCAGTGGTCCTATAGTGGTCCCTATGGAGTAGAGGAAAGCTTACCAAATGTGTGTAGCAACAGATGAGCATATAATCTTACTAATAAAGTGCTCATGTCAAAAGCTATTGTTTCTCCAGGTTTGTGGTGTAACACAACATCTCTGTTGTGAACATGGTACAAAGATCTACATGAAATGCAACAGTTGCAAACCTCGGATTAGTTTTAAACAATAACGAAACCTAAATATACAAAATATCAGCGTGTAAACTTTCACAGCAGTCACAAGGGCATGAGTACAGTCCAGATGTTGGTATGTCATGATAAGTGCACATGGGAACCGTAAGTTCAGACTTCATACAATGTCTCAGTGTGCTCCTTTTCCATTTACCAAAAACGCTAACTTTATATAGTTCAGAGCCGAATTAGCATGGCCACTCGAATGGAATGGGTTTTCGTCTAAAGCTCAGTAAAAAGATTCAAATCATAATTGAATCAAATTGCAATTTCAATCAAGCTAGAACTGTTATCATGATTGTAAATAAATGTAGATTGTTTTCTTTTAATGGAGCATGATTCCTGACTTGATATAGCCAAGAAGCTCAAACTGTTATTTGATTTTAGTTTTTTGTAGAAATTCTGTAAATTTTATAGAAAAAAATTCCTAAACCATAGTTTTTTCAGTCAGTCAGATGGTTGACAATGACTCTTATAGCTGAAGTACATGAAGTAACTCTCGATCATCTTCAGAGGATCATTAATCTCCTACACTGATGTGATACTGATTGAAAATCATAAGTGGAACTTTGCAAACAGTTGTGTTGAAATGTCAAAAAAAAAATAAAATAATAATAATAAGTATATAAATGCATCCAGAATCAATACATTACACCACATTTATTATTATAGATCATACAACTTATCTTTCTCTCAAATCGGTCCTTTATATGCTTGAGTTGGACAGTGTGTGCTGGCAATGCTTCGAAACAAAACGCCAGAAAGCCACTCATGTGAAAAGAAACTGAAAAGAACAGCTACGGTGTGCTTCACTGTGGTTAACTCTCTGTTGGACATCACAGGCTAGTGTAACCCAGCTGCTTGGACTGCAGCCCATGCGTATTACACAGCGGCCTTGCTGAGCAACACGAGTCTGTCTTTTCGGTTAAACTTTAAAGGAAATTTGTTTGAGGCTCAAATCCAAAATTCAGCAGTGTTAGCCCAACACAGACTATAGTTTGCTTGAAGTAATTGACCTCACAGTACAATCTTTTTGATGTTTGGACGGATTATTGATTATTCTGTTAGACAGATTAAAGCACAGCAGAGCTGCATGCTCTCGTGCACATTCACATTTTCCCTCAGGAAGACAGAGTTGTTTGTCCTGGTTAGTTTTATATATGTTGTCATTTTGAGTTTTGGTTTTAACACTCGTTCTCAGCTTCATTTTGTAATTTAAACGCTTTCATAATGTCTAGCTATGGGGCTCAAACTTGTCTTTATGAAAGAAATGTAATCATCTTCAGCACTCTGGACAGCTCATGATTAATATCATTAAAATGCTTTATTTATTTGCCTTTAATAAAAGCCATTCATGCAATCTAATGACTTATGACATTACATATTACAGCTTAACACCGATGAGCCTTGGAATGAGTCAGAATTCTGGTAGACATCATCATCATCCTTTATATGTATTTTATTCTCCAACAATCTTAGTATATTTACAACCACATGCTATTTTTAACTGTAAGCATTTTTTATTCTAAAAAAAATGCAAAAAAATGTATCAAACCAGTCTAGTCTGGCTGGTGTGAGATCAATTAATCTTCTTCAACAAAAGGCGTTGTTAATCCTCACCTTCCAGCGAAACCCATTCATTACGGAAGATCAAGTCAAGCATTCATATCAGTTAACGCATCTTTTGTTCCGTAACATGGCTTTGTTTTAATGATTGGAACATCATGTCTGAATGTAAGAACGGGAACAGACAGAAGTGGAATGAAGTCTGTGAGGAAATGTGCTGTATGAAAAAAGAAAAAATGAAATGTTTATTTGTTTGATCACACAAAAATATGAAGAAATGAAGCGATGTGGAGTTGGTGTGGAGCTGTTTTGAAAGGAACTGAGTAAGACTGCTTATAATTATTAATTATAGTAGAATTACAGTTATAATTACACTCTCATTCAATAAATTAATAAATAAATAAATAAATAAAAAGTGGATAGTAAAGGTCTAAGGTGTTATGTTTGTGGGAGATGTGATAGTTTAGTGTTTAAGGTGTTGAACTAGTGATGGTTGTGAGTTTGAATCCCAGGTCCACCAAGCTGCTGCTGCTGCAGGGATCCTGAGCAAGGCCCTAAACTGTTTAAATTGTAAGTCCTACTCTCTACCAAATGCCATAAATGTATCTTTAAGCACCTAGAAAATTACACATTAGTGTAGTTTTATTGCTTTACATTCAAAAGCAATTATAGTTCAATTATATACCATAATAAACTTATAATTAACTTAGGTACACCCATGTTAAAAATAAATATTAAAGATGGAAAAGATAAGGACCTGGAAAGGAAACACTTTAAAACCTCTTTATCTTGAAGTGAAGGTTAACATTAGTTTGTTTTAATGATTAACATATTGCCCTTGTTTCATTTCTCCTTAAAAGACCTAATTAAACCGATCTCATTCCCACTGTGTGTCAGAGATCTAAACTGTTTTTCCATCGAGATGATGTTGACACACCAGATATGGCATGGCCTAAAACAGTGTTTTAAAAAGACATAGTTAAAGTTGACCTTTTCTTGCTTCCTCCTCTACTTTTGGATCTTTTGAAAAAAAAAAAAAGAACAGCATGCTTCAAATGAAAGATTTAGCAAATGATAAAAGTGAAAATGATCATTTAGATGAATCTTGACAGCATGGCTGTGTCGTACGAAGGACACGGGTCAACAACTCCAGGAAACAGGAAGAGACACCAGACATATCATTTTGGAGGCAAAAGACAAGGATTTGGAATCCTGTTCACTAGGAGTTCATAGCAATTTCCTATAGTCTGTTTGTCATGGTTAAGTCTTAAATGTGATTCAACATGCTATTAATGAGACAGTTTGATTGTTTGAAGTGTTTCCATTTTACATCAAATGGATAGATTTGGTGTATATTTGGTGTATATTTGTTCAGCTAAGGGCTTCATGCTCTACATCGGTATATCAGTATATCAGTGGCATCAGCAGATGGGACTGATCATACTTTATGAGCGCTTGTCCATTCAACAGTACTTTAACACTGCAGCCTTGACAAAAAAAGAACATGACTTACATGACCTGTGATTTGGGGAGGAAAAATGGAAAAGTAAAACATGACAAATTAGACATTGTGGCCTTTGACCTCTAACCCCTTTGTTCTACAAGCACATTTCCAGTCCATGTGCCTCCCTGCTGGCCTCATGAGGCTCCACCAGTAGCTTTTGTATGTATAAGTCATAAGTGATAAGCCAAAGCAACACACGCCTCTGGGAAGATCAAAGGTTATATTTGTGTGTTTGTGTGCGTGTGTGTGTGTGTGTGTGTGTGTGTGTTTGCTGTTTTGGATAACACAACCTAGTTATTATCTTAGAAGGAAGCCTCTGTTTTGTATCCTAAGAAATGATAAGTGTCATAAACATGGAAGTGCTCAGTCCACTTTGAATAAACTTGAAATTCTTTACTTCCACTGAAACGTAAATCCTTGGAATGAAGCATCAAGCAACTTCACATGCAAATCTTTATCCTAGAATAGACATTTATATACTTATTTATAATTTTTGGTAGACTTTACAATAGCTTTTGTTTTCAATAATACTACAGTGACAATGACAAGCACATATTCATGTGTTATTTCTCTTACATAGTAACAGATCATACACAGGGACTTGTATGGTGGACACTCCACCGAGTCTATGGACTGTTGTTTAACTAAGAAAAACAAATAATCTTTGGTGTAGTGAAGTTTTCCCTCAGGAGATGTTTATTTGAAATTTATGCAAGGAGTCTCCGCTGTCAGTTCTTTGTAATAGTCAGTAAGTGTCCTGACATAGGACACAACAGTCTTCAGGACAAAGCTAAAAACTGTCAGTCTCGTTTACTTCAAGATTGCAAAAGAGCCTGCTGAGCGAACAACTATTTATATCTACTAAAACATAAGCAAAAACAGGAAGTAACTTGTCTTGTGGACATTTTAGAACATTGAATGTAACTCTAAACTCTTAAGAAGAAGCATTCAACTGATATGAATTACTGCAAAAAATCTTTCCTTCACATACTCCAGCTTAGGAAGTTGGGGTCAGAGTACAGGGTCAGCCCTGATACAGCACCTGTGGAACAGAGAGGGTTAAAGGCCTAACAGTGGCAGTTTGCAGTGCTGGGATCTGAACCCCCAACTTTCCAATCAGCAACCCAGAGCCTTAACCATTTTTTAAACAGTGCAATGTCCATACACTGATTTTCTGTAGTGTTTATCCTACACTGGGTCACAGAGAACCTGGAGCCTATCCCAGGGGACTCAGGACACACAGCAGGGGACACACTGGACACACACTCACATTGCATGCACACTCACACACCAGTTCAAATTTTGATTTGATGCCAAATCAAATCAATCTGTTGTGTCACACAGATGAGATAGGTTCCTTTTTGAATCTAAGTTTCTTCCTAATATCATCTCAGGGAGTTTTTCTTCAGTCTTTCTTCAGGTTTTACTCATTCTGGATAAAGATCTAAACTTTTAAATTTCTATATTTCTGTAAAGCTGCCTTTTGGCAGTGTCTATTGTTAAAAGCACTATATGAATAAACACTGAATTGCACTGAACTGAACTGACCTGAATTCATTTCAATTCAATCAAAGGATGGACTTTATGGTCCAATCATGCAATCATTTTTAAACGTGTGATATGTTCACATTAGCATGTAAAAAAAATGTAAAAGCTGTAAAAGGATATACTTTTAAAATCATCTTTACACAAGAAATATCTTGAATTACCTGTTACTATAGTCTAGTGTTGAAATGTTGGATAAAACCCAATAAGAATAACTTAAATTAGACTTTCTTTCACATCTTAAAGCCTTTATTGTTAAGAATCTTTGACATATACGTTTTAATTTGTACCTACAACATATTAGAAGTTTAACAAGTTTGGAATAATTTGGAACACTGCAAAAGATGGAGTATTCCTTTTAATCAAAACAAATCGGGGTAGTAGATCTAGATTAAGAGAACAAGACAAGGAAAATGGCTACAGCTGGAGAGACATGGAGCACTAGCTACCCGCTCCTATTGATCATGTATTTCACTAAAGCCATGTCTGAAATGTCTGAGTCACAGCTCAGTAGTGTAATCTTGTAGACTGTAAAGCAGCTCTGTAATGTATGTGGATTAATATTCAGTTTCAGACAGATTGCATGGATGCCATTCCATTCCATCGAGAAACAAAAAAAAGGTTTTGTTCCCCTTCATCTGATCCTGATGATTCATCTGTGTGATTTTCCATGTGATCATCATGGCCTGTACATGATTTGTGACTGACCTGGAAGTGTCATACTGCTCTATGCTGAGCAGCAGGTGTATATGATAATCATTGCATCCATAAATTTACAGTGATGATAATAAATCATGATATCGCCATTTACATCAGTGCATTCCGCTGTTAGGATTCTCTGAAGCTGAGCCAGCTGACAATTTCTGACCATTTTCAACAATTTTGTGGAATCAGAGAGGAAAAGAGGGTTAAAGTGGAATCTTCATGACTAGTTTTGATTCAAAAGTAGCTGGATGAAGGTCTTAGATGTAGGGAAATAATCTCACAATGTAGAGAAAAAGTGTTTTTATTGGTAAAAGAAGTAGTAGTTTTGGGTATCTACATTATAATGAACTTATAACATTCAATATTTCAAGGTCATTCATTCATTCATTGTCTACCGCTTATCCGAACTACTCTCAGATTCACGGGGAGCCTGTGCCTATCTCAGGCGTCATTGGGCATCAAGGCAGGATACACCCTGGACGGAGTGCCAACCCATCGCAGGGCACACACACACTCTCATTCACACACTACGGACAATTTAGAGATGCCAATCAACCTACCACGCATGTCTTTGGATTGGGGGAGGAAACCGGAGTACCCAGAGGAAACCCCAGAGGCACGGGGAGAACATGCAAACTCCACACACACACACGGCGGAGGTGTGAGGCAAACATGCTAACCACTAAGCCACCGTGCCCCTATTTCAAGGTCATTTGTTTTCAAATTAATGTATACTAAGGTCTAATGTTTGTGAATATGTTTTTGTGGTAAGAATTTCAGTGTTTACTGTAAAAGGACAGAACATTTATAATCAAAGAGTGGAGGAAGCTGTATTCATTAAAGGAATATTTGTCTCGTCAGTCATCAAAGGTATATTAGAAATTTACAAATTCAGTCAAAGGTCTTTATAAATTGAGCTGTAAGTCTGTATAGTTTGTTATTTCCAAAATAAGAGTATTTCTCTATTTGTATATTTTTGGGTTTAAAGCTGACCAAAGGTTTTGTTAGGGCAGGATGGCTATAATAGCGACATATTTCTAGAGGCTATCACAGTTGTATTATGCTATAGAAGACCAATCTTATCTGTAAAGTTCCGGTGTGGGTAGAGGATTTCATTCCAAACAAAAAGAAGCAAACAGAGTCTATTGAAAGTCAAGATCAACTGATTAAACAGATCAGAATCTCCTGCTGAAGATGAAGCTCCTGCTTGATTGCAGTGAAAACCTGCACACACACACAATGGCTTTTTGTGGAACAGATTGGACATCTAGTGTTCTAGTGAATTTTAAAGTAACCTCATAACAGGCAGCCAACAACATACAGTCACACAGCATGTAGTCATGCAGCTTGTTTTTGACATATTAACTCTGTGTGAAAAAGCAGGTGTGATCCCTGTGTAAAAGGGAAGATAAATCATTATTTAGGGTTGAAAATATCCAGAGAAATTCCAAAACATTGGGAAAGCATTTGCAATGGAAAAGGTCAGCATGGTGAACACACATTCCTGATGTAAGGACAACATCCAGTCCTTTATCCCTCTTTTCCTCTCCCAATTGATCTTACAAACAATAGATCTGTTCATCATACACTTATGCTTAGCCGTTGCTTGTGGAATTTATAGGAATTTAATTTAGATTATTTGGATGAATATTTTTAACGTTTCAACCCGCTCATTAACTATCTTGTTTCGTCTCCGCTAAAAATGTTGAGTACAAACATGGGGGGAAGTGTAACTCTCACCCCAATGGGCCTCTATGAGTGTTGGTGCAGTTCCTGGTTTTGCAATAATAGCTAAATGAGTTACCAGCAAGTGCTCCATAATTACTCTATATAGGCAAAAAAAAAACAAACAAAAAAAAAAAACAATATAATGTTGGCTTATATCTGCAAACATCAACATTTAACATTTAATTTAAACATAAAATAAATGGTAGTTAAAAAAAAATAAGTTAATTAGATTCCTCAGAATGTAAAATATCTGGATTTGTGAACAAGAAATTTATAAAAATTTGTTAAATGGCTGGAAGGCACTGCTCCTTCTTCCCATATGGATGAACCGCCACCTTAATTCACATTATATAGTCATATATTTTACTGTATTTTATATTTATTGTATTTTATAATCTTCTATTGATTTTATTATACAGTTTATTTATTGAATTTAACAACTGCCCTGAAACTTTCATTCTGTTTTTGAGAAACCTGGTTCTCCTAATTGTTTAATCTGTACAGAGACACGAGTAAACAAAAAATCTATTGTAATTTTACATACAGTACACATGTGGTAGATAAAGATTAGATTAAAAAACACCGGAGTGCACCTTTAAAATGGTCACTCCACAATTTCACACTATGCCTGTGATCTCTGGCGCACGGCCTCAGTTTTTAATGCATTTGGCTGTACAATAAAACCTCTAAAGCCGCCTAAGATGCATTTCAGTAATGAAAAATGACTTGATAATGTCAAAATAGTTTGAGTCAGTCTACCCAGACACTTAACTAACCTAATTAAAGATGGAAAATTGTGCACAAATAGTTGTTTTTCAGTGAGTACTGTCCATTTCCTTGTGACTAAACCTGGTCAGTATATTTTGGGCATGTTCCTCGGGAAAATTGTTTTTAAAAACAAGACTTGTGCAGACCTATAATGACGCACATGGTGGTTGAGGCCACAGTTGAAGTTGGATACGTGAATGCAGGACGCTCAGGCAGGCTGGACATTCCGGGCTTTTTAGCTGTCAAAGAACGTCAAGGCCTTTGAATAGTAAATAGCCTCTGAGTCAGCTGAAATGGACTGTGCATTAGAAATTGGAGGAAAGAGAATGCCAGAGAAAGGTGAAGTCTGTATGAAAGCCAGAGCTTGATGTTGAATATTATCTTTAAACCTATACCTCCAATCATTTCTTTTGTTTCTCTCTATTTGTTGTTGGTCTAATCAGTTTCTTTTTTTTTTATCCTCTCTCTTTCTCTGTCTCTCTCCCTCATTAGCATGCTGCTCAGCTTCTCTTCTCTTCTCTTAGCTGTAGTCTTGTGTGTGTTTTTGTGAAATCTAGTCAGCCCTCTTGGATCAAAGCAGGAGGCCTCAGGCTGACACCCTCAGTGCCCCGTTGCTTTCTTTTTTATGCCCTGTCCTCCTGCTGGCCTCTTTTTTCACCTCTAATCTGAGTCTTTGCACAAATGAAGCAGAGGAATTTTGTGCCTCTTAAACACAGTGATACATCTAATGCGTTATTAGCTTTGGCACATGGCTTAATATTACTCTCTGTTATACTTTCAACGTTCATTATACCTTCACATTTTCATTTAAATATAATAAAATATTCTAATATTTTTATATCCTGAAATTCTATAAATGACCACAGCCCAGAGCCTTATCTTTACCTTTTTTTTTTTTTAAATCTCCATTTTTTATTCTCTGTCTGTCTCCTAGACTTTCACTGGGTGTGATGTGTCTCAATGTGAATTTGTCCCTAACCCTGTTGGCCCCTTTCCACCATTTCTTTCCTTCCTGTGAAGCACAGCCCCAGCTCAGGACAGCAGATAATGCATTATCATTTCTTTTTGCCCCACTGTGCTATGAGCTGATAAATGTAGGCCCCTTTTTGAACTCACGTATGAGAGATCTTTTAAATGTCCTTCCAATTTAAATGTCCTCGCATAGTCAGTACATACTTTATCGCACGTAAACATAAAATGTACAAATACATTAAACATACTGTATGCTCAGGGTTTTTTTTTTTTTTAACCAAAACAAGATTTGGAGCCACCCAATTAGACTTACACATTAATCCCACACACACTCAGGGCAGCACATGCATGTTACATAGAGTTTGAAAGTGGAAACAGCTGAAAACAGCCAGAATTTAAAGATCCGTTTTTCAGTAAGTAAATTTAGACACTGAAACATAAACACCACTAAGCATTGGTCAGTCAGAAATTTGGATTCCAGATAATATATTCAGTTCCTGTTTCCTCCCACCTCCCAACATCATACCAGTAGCTGTGCATGTGGCGTTTATAACCTTTTAATGCATAAATTATAATTAAAGCTAGAAATAATATCCAGATTGTGTAGATAGCATTCTATTACTTAAAATTGTATTTTCTTTTAAATTTTCTTCACTTCAATTATTTTAAAATATGAAATAGATTGTCCATGTGTAGGAAAATCATGAGTAAATAAAGAAGAAAATACTAAACCTGAAATAATAAAAAAAATATTATTATTATTATTATCATTATTATTATTATTATTATTATTATTATTAATAATTTTTAAATAATAATAATAATAATAATAATAATAATAATAATAAAAAAACAACAACAACAACAACAACAATAATAATAATAATAATAAACAAAAATTGTTACATTCAGATGTAATGTTGATCAGAATTTTAAAAATATATAACTTTTGAACAACAATTTTTTTTGACCAGTTATGCCAAGTGTGATACTGCTGATTTGATTGGTTGAAAAAAAAGTTAAACAAAAGGAGTGCATTGAATTCTGTTACATTTTCCAAAAAAAACCCAACAAAGCTAACACTCATAAAAATGAGTGCATAAGTATGCACACTATGCATGAAAGTTCTTCTCAAATCATGAAATTATGTCTTCACAAGAAATGGAATATTACTGCAGAAAATTCTTGCTTCTAAGTGTAAAAAATTCCAAAAACTTAGCAAACAAATTCATTTATTTCTAAAACATATTAAACATGCAAATTAAAATTAAAATTTACTAACAAAAAATTTTACTGCTTAAAAATAGTGGTATTTTTTTCTCCAGAACTTTTTCTCCAGCTCACTGTGGTTGTACTGTTTGCATCACAATTGTTGTCTCAAGTCTATCGTTAGACCTGAAGTGATGAAAGGTTAATATTATCCCAAAGGAGACTGGAAAGATGGTTGTAGTTTTATACAGAGAGACAGACACAAGGAGTAATTTATAAATGTTTTTCTTTTAACTGACTAAAAAGATCCTCTAGTTCCCCTCACATTCTCCTCACCCATACCAGCTCTGCTCATAAACATATACAGCATTAATCATGTTCCCAAAGACTCACTTTCAGGCATTCCAGTCAGCTCATTAGTTTGTTCATTGTTCCACAAGCTTCCAGAGTCCATGAGCTGTCTAAGACAGTATCTCAAGATGGGACGGTCTAGCCAAAAGCCACAGTTATCTCTGTCTGCAGCAGAACTGGCCTATACACTCTCAGATCCTGTTTAAAGACAGCCAGTCTGACCCATGCCACCTTTGCTCTATTTGGTTTCTGATAGCTTTCAGTGGGTCAGATTTTTTTAAAAAGCACACACTCTCTTTTAGATTAGCTGAATGAATCTGTGTGTAAGGACTTTCCACCGTAAAGCACGTGTGTTCTTGGAGTAAGCATCATCCGGGTCTGCAAATTTCACCTGCATAGTGTTTTATCAGGGATGATACACTCATATTTTTTGTGAAACAGCCAGAATTCTGTAACACATGATACACAAAATGGATTAACTGTACAGGTCTGGTCAACAGATTATCTACCTGTAGTAGATAATGTGAAGTCAATGATACATTTCTGCAAAACAGCACAATATAGTGAGATTTGATCAGCGATAATGCACAAGAAAACCTCATCATGCTCCACCCCTTTTCTGCACAGTGGCCTTGTCAACACTCGTTTCCTGTTTATCGTTTTCAAACCTGTGTGTGTTCATAGCCCATAAAGTTGAAAAAGTGTTACTTTCCACTTCAAACGTTTTTCAATTTTGACATGTTTTAGAACGGGATGGAGTTATTCTTGCTCTGGAGTTGTGGTTTAGACTGGGCACACAGATCAGAGATTAGGTTACAGTTTAGTTTAGATGCTAAGCCACTCATTTTCAAGACCACAAGCACTAGAATGGCTTTGGGAAATGGAAGGTTTATTGGAAAGACTTCACGTTGACGATGCTTATTGGATAAATTCACTTGATAGGAGCTTAAAGCTAGTTTCTGTCCTTCTGTTATTGCTAACTTTGTACTGTTTGTCTTTGTCTTTCTCTTTCTCAGCACTACTTCTGGTGTTAAACAAGTAACAAGGTTTTTGAGGATTGAGAAGGTGGAGGGTTTTGTTTTGCATAGAATTAGCAAATACACAACATTTGGTTAATTAGCATCCATTCCACCGTCTTAAGAGCATTCCAACGATTTACTGAAAATGTATTTAAAAATGAATCTTTCACTTTGAATCTTGTATTTTTTAGTAAGAACTTTGTACATTAAATTAAGCAATGTTACATAAAATTAAAGGCCCTACTTTTCTTCTTCCTGTGATCTGCATGAAATTTGTATGATGCAACTTAATATTATTTACGTACTTATAATATTTCTGATATTTTATAGGGATTAATGCTGAGTAAATGTTGGATTAAAATGTACATTACATTATTTGACTAAGAATGAATGGAAATAAAAAAGCATGAGATGTTGAATTCACAGATTAATACAGAATTATGATCATTTCTGAAGCATCTTAATGTTTATGTTACCTAATGTGTAGTTATATTATGTAAAGTTTAGTTAAGTAAAGTAAAGTTTAGCCAAGTTAGCTAACTGCTAATAATCTAGGTTAATATAGGCTTTATAGTATTAAACATTACTAACGCAAGTAAGTAATTAGGATGAACTTAGTAATAAATGTATACCTCAGTGCTGTTGAATTCTGATTTGTAAGAAAAGTGTTGATAATTTTTCTATACGAGCAGCTCTGACAATAGTTCTGTCTGTAAATTCAAACTTACACCAATCAGGCATAACATTATGACCGCCTGCCTAATATTGTGTTGGTCCCCCTTTTGCTGCCAAAACAGCCCTGACCCGTCATGCACTGTGTATTCTGACACCTTTCTATCAGAATCAGCATTAACTTCATCAGTAATCTGAGCAACAGTAGCTCGTCTGTTGGATCTGATCGCATGGGCCAGCCTTCGCTCCCCATGTGCATCAATTAGCCTTGGCTGTCCATGACCCTGTCACCGGTTGACCACTGTTCCTTCCTTGGACCACTTTTGATAGATACTGACCACTGCTGACCGGGAACACCCCACAAGAGCTGCAGTTTTGGAGATGCTCTGATCCAGTGGTCTAGCCATCACAATTTGGCCCTTGTCAAACTCGCTCAAATCCTTAACCATTTTTCCTCCTTCTAACACAACAACTTTGAGGACAAAATGTTCACTTGCTGCCTAATATATCCCACCCACTAACAGGTGCCATGATGAGGAGATAATCAGTGTTATTCACTTCACCTGTCACTGCTCATAATATTATGCCTGATTGGTGTATATTATATTCATATTTATATTATATTTAATATTAAAACTCTCGATTCAGTACGTTATCATTTTCTATAGTGACAACCTAGACAGGGACTTGTGTATCTGGCACTCTACACAAAATCTACAGCTAATAATAAACAGTTTTTCAATGTGTTACTATTTAACAGAGAGAAAATATCACTAATATGTTTCTGTAAGAAAATGTTTACTTAAATTTATGGGAGGAGTCTTCGGTATCAGCACTCAATCATTTCTTGCAGTTAGCTTTGTGGTTTCTGTCTAACATGACAAGCATTTTTTGTATTTTTTTTTTCTCATATCAATTTCAAAGCAATAAGATAGACACTGGTGTGGGAAAAATTGTTTAGTGTGTAAATGAGAACAGAACTTCCTCTTTTTTATTAATAACCTTATAGTGTTATGTTTAAGAGGAGTCAAATAGTGTGTGACATGCTGTTATAGGGACATAAGAAGCACTTTTTTATATAAGCCTCATACAATGAAATAATGGCATTTGTGTATTTATAATTATTTATTGTTAGATTGTCAGAATTCAAAAAGCTGCACACTCACACACACACACATTCAGAGTGTTATTTTAGTTACTGTTGTCGGAGCCAAGGGGCGTCTGAACTGCGCAGTAGCATTGCAACTCTTATGACCTCTTTCCCTGACCTCCCACTTCGCTCTTATTTTAGCCTGGAAGTCATACCGTCTGTGCACAGCACCAGTGAGTGCTGGACTACTTCCTCATTTCAGAACACAGCATGCTTCCATACACCAAGAGTCACTACACCTTTGTTTTGTTGGGTTTTTTTTCTTTTTTCTTTTTAAACATTACTCATGCATTAGGACAAATATCCAGGATTTTTTTGGCCCGTCTCTGAGTGTCTGGCTGACTCAAGATCACTGCATGCGCTCTACTGATGTTCCATCATCCGACATGCAGTAAACACTAAAATACAATTACAGACACACACACAGGAATGTCATGGCTTGGTGCTTTGTGGTTGAGCTGCCATGAATCAACAGTAGCATCTTTCTTGCTTTACTAAACAAACAAAAAAGGCAGGAGGATTCAAGCCACAGAAACATGACTGAGATGTGTATCTTTAAAGGGAGTGGCTACCACACATGGCTCAGTCGACTTTTTTTACTAACACAGGAGGATGGAAAAGTCTTTGAACTAGACATATTATATATATATATATATATATATATATATATATATATATATATATATATATATATATATATATATATATATTTCAGTGGCGGACCATCAGGGCCTGCAAGGCCTTCTCTGCTGGCCTAAAAAAATATCTGAATTACAAACTGATGTTAATTATATTTTGTCCATGAATACTTATTAAATAATTCCAAATGGTCTGTCAGCTTCCTTTCATAGTTTTTCCGATGGTTGCGCTGCTTCCAGACATGTATTTTTGTATTAAAGCATTTAACCAATCACATTTCAGCCATCATTTGTTGCCAGGCAGGGTCAAAGTCAAAGAAGTCTGCCCGGAGGCCTTCACAATCCGTTCTGCGGGCCCTCTAACACAAAATAAATGTCGATGAAACTTTTGCTTCAACCAATCAGATTTTGAGTTGGTGTCACCTGGGCCCTCTAGCAGGCGTACGGCAACGTCACCATATTCAGACCCGTTGATTGGATGGGATCACGATGGAACTGAAGCGCACGGATAATCTGTACAACAGAGTAATTGAACTGTTTTTGAGGAAAGAGAGGAGGATGGATTTTGTTTACAAATAATCCGAATTTTTGGTGAGCAAAACGTTGCGATTTTCCTAAATAATATTGCAAGTTTATGAGGTTATTATTGATGTTTTTTATGTGTGTCGCGGCTGTAGCTGCAGTAGGAGGAGACTTGTTCACCCCTGGTTTGTCTATTCAATAAAGGCATTTATTGTGGCTACAGGAGTTATCTATCTGCGATGCAACGGCTCTTTATACTGTATTTCTGCATATTAAGATGGTTTTTATAACCATAAATTGGTTTTTGAGGGGCGGGTTTATTCAGACGGAGCACTACTGAAGGCCTAGGTGTGAAATGCACGGTCCGCCACTGATATATATATATATATATATACAGTGGGGCAAAAAAGTATTTAGTCAGCCACCAATTGTGCAAGTTCTCCCACTTAAAAAGATGAGAGAGGCCTGTAATTTTCATCATAGGTACACTTCAACTATGAGAGACAGAATGAGAAAAAAAACCCCCAGAAAATCACATTGTCTGATTTTTAAAGAATTTATTTGCAAGTTCTGGTGGAAAATAAGTATTTGGTCAATAACAAAAGTTCATCTCAATACTTTGTTATATACCCTTTGTTGGCAATGACAGAGGTCAAACGTTTTCTGTAAGTCGCCACAAGGTTTTTACACACTGTGGCTGGTAGTTTGGCCCATTCCTCCATGCAGATCTCCTCTAGAGCAGTGATGTTTTGGGGCTGTCGCTGGGCAACACGGATTTTCAATTCCCTCCAAAGATTTTCTATGGGGTTGAGATCTGGAGACTGGCTAGGCCACTCCAGGACCTTGAAATGCTTCTTACGAAGCCACTCCTTCATTGCCCGGGCGGTGTGTTTGGGATCATTGTCATGCTGAAAGACCCAGCCACATTTCATCTTCAATACCCTTGCTGATGGAAGGAGGTTTTTACTCAAAATCTCACGACACATGGCCCCATTCATTCTTTCCTTTACACGATCAGTCGTCCTGGTCCCTTTGCAGAAAAACAGCCCCAAAGCATGATGTTTCCACCCCCATGCTTCACAGTAGGTATGGTGTTCTTTGGATGCAACTCAGCATTCTTTCTCCTCCAAACACGAGTTGAGTTTTTACCAAAAAGTTCTATTTTGGTTTCATCTGACCATATGACATTCTCCCAATCCTCTTCTGGATCATCCAAATGCTCTCTAGCAAACTTCAGACGGGCCTGGACATGTACTGGCTTAAGCAGGGGGACACATCTGGCACTGCAGGATTTGAGTCCCTGGCGGCGTAGTGTGTTACTGATGGTAGCCTTTGTTACTTTGGTCCCAGCTCTCTGCAGGTCATTCACTAGGTCCCCCCGTGTGGTTCTGGCATTTTTGCTCACCATTCTTGTGATCATTTTGACCCCACGGGGTGAGATCTTGCGTGGAGCCCCAGATCGAGGGAGATTATCAGTGGTCTTGTATGTCTTCCATTTTCTAATAATTGCTCCCACAGTTGATTTCTTCACACCAAGTTGCTTATCTATTGCTGATTCAGTCTTCCCAGCCTGGTGCAGGTCTACAATTTTGTTTCTGGTGTCCTTTGACAGCTCTTTGGTCTTGGCCATAGTGGAGTTTGGAGTCTGACTGTTTGAGGTTGTGGACAGGTGTCTTTTATACTGATAACGAGTTCAAACAGGTGCCATTAATACAGGTAACGAGTGGAGGACAGAGGAGCCTCTTAAAAAAGAAGTTACAGGTCTGTGAGAGCCAGAAATCTTGCTTTTTTGTAGGTGACCAAATATTTATTTTCCACCATAATTTGCAAATAAATTCTTTAAAAATCAGACAATGTGATTTTCTGGATTTTTTTTTCTCATTCTGTCTCTCATAGTTGAAGTGTACCTATGATGAAAATTACAGGCCTCTCTCATCTTTTTAAGTGGGAGAACTTGCACAATTGGTGGCTGACTAAATACTTTTTTGCCCCACTGTATATATATATATATATATATATATATATATATATATATATATATATATATTAAGAAAGTACAGTCCTTCTCCCTGTAGAATGGTGAATTTTAATTAGTTTGGAGACGGCCTTATAACGCTTCACAGATTGATGAGCGGTAACAATTGCATCTCTCTTCTTGGCAAGAAGTAGACACACACCTGAGTGCCAAAAGCTTTGCTTTTATTGAAGTTGTCACACTTTATGATGATTAAATAACCTTGTGCATCTCATTAGGAGAAGCCTGGCTGCTTATTTATTTCTTAATGATTGTTGAAGTAGGAAGCTTACTTTTTTCCTACCTGGGGTCTGAATGCTGAATTACTTTACTGGGGGTTGGATGGTGGGGGGCATATTGAAATCTGTTTCCATTTGTAGGTTTTTCATCATCTGAGGGTATTTATTTGTTTATAGAAATTGGCGCAATCCACAATATTGTTATTTAGGCCCATAGGATTAAAAAAGGGTGTACTTTCTTTTTCTCACAACTGTATAATCACACTGCTCATTTTTTTTCTTCTATGTTTTGAATGACCTTTTATTTTCTTTACAATCATTGAGCAGTTTCATATTGCCATAAGAAACAAAAACACACTTAAGTCAGCAAAAAAAAGTGTGAATATCTGGGTCATCTCTACCAGAAGAAAGAACCAGACAGACTAAATATAGCTGGGGAGGCAGGGGGAGAGAGAGAGATGATATACAGGTAAAGACAGTCCAGGAGAGACACCATTTTTCTATTAATTTAATAATTAATGCTACTTTCCTCAAGTGATTTCCTCATACAGTGATAGCTATCACAAAACCTCAAGCAACCGCAAACCTGATTTCCTTCTTTAGAATCGAGATTCTCACACTAATTTACTTCCTCTTTCATCTCCATAGTCAAACAACCTCCAGATATTGCAGTATGATATACACCGATCAGCCATAACATTATGAGCAGTGATAGGTGAAGTGAATAACACTCATGATCTCCTCATCATGGCACCTGTTAGTGGGTGGGATATATTAGGCAGCAAGTGAACATTTTGTCCTCAAATTTGGTGTGTTAGAAGCAGGAAAAATGGGCAAATGTAAGGATTTGAGCGAGTCTGACAAGGGCCAAATTATGATGACTAGACGACTGGATCAGAGCATCTCCAGTGTGTCCTGGGTCTTCCCTGGGGCCTCTTCCCGGTGGGGCATGCCTGGAACACCTCTCCAGGGAGATGTCCCGGAGGCATCCAAAACAGATGCCCGAGCCACCTCAACTGCTCGGAACGTAGATTGACTGGTAAACCAAAACTGCAGCTCTTGTGGGGTGTTCCTGGTCTGCAGTGGTCAGTATCTATCAAAAGTGGTCCAAGGGAGCTTCAAAAAGCAGATATATACAGTAGGTTACAAAGCTCCTCTTGAGTTCCAGAGTTAGAGTTCCAATTAAATTTGATTAAATGTTGGCCATCTTCCTCCCAAGCAGGGCAACAGAAAAGGGTTCCCAGTTCCCAGTGACTCCACAGCCATCAGAGACCAGGAGCCAAAGAAGCAAGTTTTCTGTGTGGGTGGGCTGGTGTTACTCTCTCCCATGTCAATCACAGTAACCCTAGCCAATCCTGGTGGACTGTGAGCTTGTCTTCATTTTACCCAGCTGTCGTATGATAAAGAAGAACTGGAGGCTGGGTTAGAATTGACAGGTGACTAAATTTTCATCTCCCAAAATTTCATCTTATTAATACTGTATTATCATACTACTATTTTGAGGGGTTTTGTATGTCGCTCTGAATAAGAGCCCCTGGCAAATGCCAGAAATGTAAATGAATGTTTTTGTGCTCGCAGGCAATTGACTAAGTGGATTCTAGAGACATTATATCATTATGCAACATTATATGTAACACACATACAGTACATAGTAAATAGGAAGTCATTTGGAATTTGGCCAAACTTAAATAAGGTAGGTTTCACATGGAATAAGAAAAGTCAGAGACAAGAAAGCATTTGAACATATGTTATGATAAAATGACAATAAATTGTGTGATAAAATTGGGATATTAACCAATAATGACACCAGAAGTGTATTTGAAAAGGATATGACTAGTTAGCAATCAAACCACTATTACTGAAGATTGCTGTGCTATATGAACTCCACCTATATTGTCTGTCTGGTGCTCTTGATACCCTGGTACAAAGGGTTGGCAAATGTAATGAATATTCAATAAATATGATCAATTTGGTTGGCACAGTGGCTTAGTATGTTTGCCTCACACCTCCAGCGACCTGGGTTCGAGTCCTGCTCACTGTGTGTCTGTGGCGTTTGAATGTTCTCCCCGTGTGGGTTTCCTCCCACAGTCCAAAGACATGCTTCTAGGCTGATTGGAGTGTCTAAATTGCCATGAGTGTATGTGCCCTGCGATGGGTTGGCACTCTGTCCAGGGTCTGTCTTGCCTTGATGCCCGATGATAGATCGGATAAGCAGTACAGACAATGGAAAGATCAATTTGATAATTAAATGCATTATTCATTCATTGTCTACCACTTATCTGATCTATTCTCTGGTCACGGGGAGCCTGTGCCTATCTCAGGCGTCATTGGGCATCAAGGCAGGATACAGCCTGAACAGAGTGCCAACCCATCGCAGGGCGCACACACACACACACACACACACACACACACACACACACACACACACACACACTACAGACAATTTAGAGATGCCAATCAACCTACAATGCATGTTTTTGGACCGGGGGAGGAAACCGGAGCACCCGGAGGAAACCCCCAAGGCACGGGGAGAACATGCAAACTCCACACACATGGGAATTGAGGCGAGAATTGAACCCCCAACCCTGGAGGTGTGAGGCAAATGTGCTAACCACCAAGCCACCAAGCCACCATGCCCCCCATTAAATGCATTAGAAAATGCTAAAACAAGTCAAATTATTGATACTTTTCCTTTAATTAAACCTCTTCCGAACATCTAAAACTCTACCTCATTGCCAAATAATGTGTTGTACTTCCTTAAGATAATCATAGCAGCAAAATCTGTTGCCTCACACCATTCTAAATAACTATATCCAACTAAAATCGTGGAGTAAAATGAAAAGAGTTGACAGTACTAATTGAGAACATCTGACATTTAGGTAAATGGTGGCCTCCAGTGTAAACTACGTTAACATAAACTATCCTGGCTCAACAACACAAAAGTTTAACCACATTGTAAAATAAAGTTTAACCACACAGAGGCAAAACTGTGAATGTAAGTATGATTTACTGTTTTCAATCTACGATTTAGTTTCAGTTTGAGTAAATGGAGCACCTTAGCAATACTTTTGCTAAGTCAACTTCTAAATACAGTATGTCATATATGCTAGAGATATAAGGTAACCTTGTTACATTTATTCTTTATTCTCTATGTTACAAAGTAAAAAGTAATCATGCATTTAAGCCCAGAATATTGTACCATGTGTACATTATTTAAATTATTTAATGCTGCAGCAATGTCTGAGACAGTGGAGACATATGAGCATCTCTGACCAAAATTCTCAGGTATCACTAGTCTTAATGTTTCACAGAAAACTGTCTGATAATGATCTGCAAAATATGTGGAATTATCGTCTACTAATGTTTACTAATCCTTAAACAAATATCTTTCTAGCCAAGATCCAACTTCTTCATTATCCTGAGCGATATACATCTATAGGCTGTAGAAGCTGATGATTCTACAGGTGTTGTTTCATATCATTTGCAGATCATTATCAGATAATTTTCTGTGAAACATTAAAACTGGTGATGCCTGAGAAATTGAGTTGAAATTGAGCCCCTCCTTGAACCGCCACCTTATTGTGGTGGAGGGGTTTGAGTACCCGAATGAACCTAGGAGCCACGTTGTCAGGGGCCTAGTGCTCCTGGTAGGGTCTCCCAAGGCAAACGGGTTCTAGGTGACGGGTCAGACTAAGAGCGGTTCAAAACCTTTATGGAATTAAAATCAAGGACCGTTATGTCGCCCGGACTGGCGTCACCGGGGCCCCACCCTGGAGCCAGGCCTGGGGTTGGGGCATGCAGGCGAGCGCCTGGTGACCGGGTCTTTGCCTGCGGGACTCGGCCAGGCACAGCCCAAAGAAAAGACGTAGGCCCACCTTCCCGTAGGCCCACCACCCGCAGGAAGGAGCATAAGGGTCCGGTGCAGTGTGTTTTGGGTAGCAGTCATGGGCAGGGGCCCCGACGACCCAAACCCTGGACAAAGAATCTGGCTTTTGGGACATGGAATGTCACCTCACTGGGGAGGAAGGAGCCTGAGCTGGTGAGGGAGGTTGAGCGGTACCGGCTAGAGATAATTGAGCTTGCCTCCACGCACAGCCTGGGCTCTGGAACCCAACTCCTTGAGAGAGGTTGGACCCGCTTCTTTTCTGGAGTGCCCCATTGTGAGAGGCGTCGGGCTGGGGTGGGCTTGCTTATAGCCCCCCAGCTCAGCCGCCATGTGCTGGAGTTTTCCCCGGTAAACGAGAGGGTTGTTTCCCCGCGCCTTCGGGCCGGGGATAGGTGTCTCACTGTTGTTTCGGCTTATGGGCCGAACGGCATTGTGGAGTACCCAACCTTCTTGGAGACCCTACGAGGGGTGCTGGAAGGTGCTCCGACTGGGGACTCCATAGTTTTGCTAGGGGACTTCAAACGTATTGTGAGGGTCTGTTGGGAACGTCTTGCTGATCCCTCTGTTAGGGGGGTCTTCAACTCCCACCTCCAGGAGAGTTTCAACCAGATCCCGAGGGAGGTTGGGGACATTGAGTCTGAGTGGACCATGTTCTCCTCCTCCATTGTTGACGCAGCCATCCAGAGCTGTGGACGTAAGGTCTCTGGTGCTGGTTGCGGCGGCAATCCCCGAACACAGTGGCGGACACTGGAAGTAAAGATTCCGTCAAGCTGAAGAAGGAGTCCTATCGAGCCTGGTTGGCTTGGGGGACTCCGGAGGCAGCTGAGGCATACCGGCAGGCCAAGCGAACAGCAGTCGGGGTGGTCTCGGAATCAAAAACTCGGGTCTGGGAGGAGTTTGGTGAGGCCATGGAGAAGGACTATTGGACGGCCTCGGGGAAATTCTGGCAGACCGTTCGGCGCCTCAGAAGGGGTAAGCAGCTCTCTGCCAACACTGTTTACAGTGGAGGTGGAGAGTTGCTGGCCTCGACTGGGGACATTGTCGGATGGTGGAAGGAATACTTCGAGGATCTCCTCAATCCCACTGACACGCCTTCCATAGAGGAACCAGAGGCTGAGGACTGAGAGGTAGATTTATTCATGACCCAAGCTGAGGCCACTGAGGTAGTCCAGCAGCTCCTTGGTGGCAAGGCACCGAGGGTGGATGAGATTCGCCCTGAGTACCTTAAGTCTCTGGATGTTGTGGGGCTGTCTTGGCTGACACGTCTCTGCAACATAGCGTGGCGGTCAGGTACAGTGCCTCTGGACTGGGCGACCGGGGTGGTGATCCCTCTTTTTAAGAAGGGAGACTGGAGGGTGTGTTCCAACTATAGGGGGATCACACTCCTCAGCCTCCCAGGGAAAGTCTATTCCAGAGTACTGGAGAGGAGAGTCCGACCGTTAGTCGAACCTCGGATACAGGAGGAGCAATGTGGTTTTCAACCTAGTCGTGGAACACTGGACAAGCTCTATACCCTCCACAGGGTGCTTGAGGGTTCGTGGGAGTTTGCCCAACCAGTCCACATGTGTTTTATGGACTTGGAGAAGGCTTTCGACCGTGTCCCTTGTGGCATTCTGTGGGAGGTGCTCTGGGAGTACGGGGTCCACAGGATTTCATTGGGGACCACAGGATTTCATTGCTGATTTTTGCAGATGATGTTGTCCTGTTGGCTCCTTCAAGCCTGGACTTACAGCATGCACTGGGGTGTTTAGCAGCAGAGTGTGAAGCGGCTGGGATGAGGGTCAGCACCTCCAAATCAGAGGCCATGGTTCTTGACCGGAAAAAGGTGGCTTGCACCCTCCAGGTTGGAGGGGAGGTCCTTCCTCAAGTGGAGGAGTTTAAGTATCTTGGGGTCTTGTTTACGAGTGAGGGAAGGATGGATCATGAGATTGACAGACGGATCGGTGCAGCGGCAGCAGTAATGCGGTCTATGTACCGGTCTGTTGTGGTGAAGAAGGAGCTGAGCCAGAAGGCCAAGTCAATCTACGTTCCTACTCTCACCTATGGTCATGAGCTCTGGGTCATGACCGAAAGGGTAAGATCCCGGACACAAGCGGCCAAAATGAGCTTCCTCTGTAGGGTGGCGGGGCGCTCCCTTAGAGATAGGGTAAGGAGCTCTGTCACCCGGGAGGAGCTCGGAGTAGAACCGCTGCTCCTCCACATCGAAAGGGGGCAGTTGAGGTGGCTCGGGCATCTGTTTTGGATCTCCCTGGAGAGGTGTTCCATGCATGCCCCACCGGGAAGAGGCCCCGGGGAAGACCCAGGACACGCTGGAGAACCTATGTCTCTCGGCTGGCCTGGGAACACCTCGGGGTCCCTCCGGAAGAGCTGGAGGAAGTGTCTGGGGAGAGGGAGGTCTGGGCATCCCTGCTTAGACTGCTGTCCCCACGACCCGGCTCCAGATAAGCGGAAGACAATGAATGAATGAATGAATGAACATTAAAACTGGTGATACCTGAGAAATTGGGTCAGGGATGCTCATCTGTCTCCACTGTCTCAGACATTGCTGGAGCATTAAATAATTTAAATGATGTACCCATGTTAAAAATATTCTGTGTTTCAATGCATGATTACATTTAATCATGTACATTTAAGTGAGTACATGTTCATTATTTTTCACCCCTGCCTAGGCACAAGTACACTGTATGCTCAAGCACCGGAATTGTGTCACAGATTTTCACAAACTGTTTCACAGACTGTACCTTCAGTCTTCATTTTGATCTACAATTTACATTTAAGGCATTTAGCAGATGTCCTTGTCCAGAGCACCTTACATTTTAGCTCATTTTATACAACTGAGCAATTATGGGTTAAGGGCCTTGCTCAGGGGCCCAGCAGTGGCAGCTTGAAGGAACAATTTGAAGGTGTGGTGTTGCTTTCGGCTGCTCCCTGTTCGGGGTCGCCACAGCAGACCTACTGGTCCGCACAACAACTTGGCACAGGTTTTACTCCAGATGCCCTTGCTGACGCAACCCTCCCATTTTTCCGGGTTTGGGACCAGCACTGCATCCAGTGGCTGGGGTTTGGGCATTGGCTAGGAATCGAACCTGGGCCTTCTGCAAGGTAGTCGAGAAACGTACCACTGAGCCACCAATGCCCTTGAAGGAGCAATTTGAAGGAACTACAAAAATGAGACTACAATTTGTTTTTTTGTGTGTGTACTCTCTCAGAAGCATCTGTAAAAAGTGCACATTTTCTCATTCTTTTAAATGCCAGTATTTTTCCCATTCTGGCCTTAAAGCAGGCATACAGACGGAATCCTCAGTCTTTATTGTTAATGTCATGTTGGAATTACTTTGCCATAAATATCAGTAGAATATAACAAAAGCAAGCAAGCTGTCATCATTTATGTCAGCCAAAGATCACATACCTCTCCAAAGCTCTTTCTGGAAGGCTGGTGTAATTGGATCGTGGTGTTTCTCTATGGTCAAGAATATTTTTAGGCATTGGGATCTTTGTAATTACCCCTCTGTGTCTGTTTGCCTGTATTCTGGTCTATGGCTAGCATAGACAGAGAGAGAGAGAGAGAGAGAGAGAGAGAGAGAGAGAGAGAGAGAGAGAGAGAGAGAGAGAGAGAGAGAGAGAATGATTGGGTACTGGAATGATAAACAAATCATATATGCTGCACATACTCTGAGTGATTGGAAAGCTGACCTCAGCTCAAAGCTTCCTGCTTCTACATTTCATAGCAAAGGAAACCAAAATATGGAAACGTCCATATTGCTGCCAAAGGTTTGGCGGGACATTAAACAAAAATATGTGCTCATTTGCTAGTTTGTCACTATATTCTGTTTCAACTTCAATACAGCCAACTAGCTAACTGCAATGTTCATGATTTAAGCTTGTAGGTTCCAGAATTCGATTAAATCTTAGGTTTGGTGGTTAAAGAAAAGAAATCCAGTACAATTTTTAGCATGCCTATGTTGACTCAACCTCACTTTTTGAGGGAAACCTCTTTCACTAACTGTGGGGTTTTTTTTACCCCTTTTTTCACAATTTTAATACTTGAAAATTCCTACATACTACCTAGTTTTGCTCACAGGTGCACAACAGCGTGAGAGTGTGACGACTACCGTATGCTCTGTCCAAAAAGTACACTGATCAGGCATAACATTATGACCACTGACAGGTGAAGTGAATAACACTGATTATCTCCTCATTATGGCACCTGTTAGTTGGTGGGATATATTAGGCATTTTGTCCTCACAGTTGATGTGCTAGAAGCAGGAAAAATGGACAAGCGTAAGGATTTGAGCGAGTTTGACAAGGGTCAAATTGTGATGGCTAGACGACTGGATCAGAGCATCTCCAAAACTGCAGCTCTTGTGGGGTGTTCCTGGTCTGCAGTGAAGGAACAGTGGTGAACCGGTGACAGGGTCATGGGCGGCCAAGACTCAGTGATGCACGTGAGCAGCGAAGGCTGGCCCATGTGGTCCGATCCTACAGACGAGCTACTGTTGCTCAGATTGCTGAAGAAGTTAATGCTGGTTCTGATAGAAAGGTGTCAGAATACACAGCGCCTCGCAGTTTGTTTTGGCAGCAAAAGGGGGACCAACACAATATTAGGCAGGTGGTCATAATGTTATGCCTGGTCGGTGTACGTTGCAATAATAACGTCAAAGAAATGTATTAGTAGAGTTATTTACCATAAATAGGTTTGGTCAAAATTATGTCAGTTTTGTGAAAGGCCTACATATTACACACTGCCTTCCAAGATTATTATTACCCTTCAAAAATGAGCAAATGCATAAAATAGACATTACACTCAAATTAAGAGAGAAAAAAGAGAAACTATTTGTTCTCATAACAAGTACTCAAAAGTACTCAAACGTATTCAGACACACCATCACCATGATCATCACACCTATTCAATATGTGGGTCTGTTTGACATGACAATGCCCCTGTGCCCAGAGCAAGGTCCGTTGAGTAGCCTGCACAGAGCCCTGACCACGTGAATGAACTAAAGTGACTATCCCCATAGCCATATTTCAGATTCTATTGGAAAGCCTTCCCTGAAGAGTGGAGGTTTTTATAACAGCAAATCTGGAATAGGATGTTCAACAAGCACCTATGGCTATGATGGTCAGGTGTCCACAAACCTTTGGCCACATAATGGAGTTAATATATAATAAATATTATTTTTAGTGTGGAAAAATAAGAAACATCTAAAATATCTGCAAACCTTGTTAGACATTATCTCCAGTAATGTTATTCCCTCCAGGCTAGGAAATGCAAAATAAACATTTGAAGGCTGCCAATAATTATGAAAACAATGTTTCGTAGGAACAAAAAACTTTTTGTGTTTGAAAGGCATCTCTCTTTATATCAAATGTCCCAATACGCCTAAGCCCACAACGTTACATACTACATGTGTTATTCTGTTTATCTATTATTTTTAGCTCATTTTTATGAAGGGTGTCAATAATTTTAGTAGGCACTGCATATGGTAGCACAAAGAGGCCAGTGTCGGTCGCTCTGATCATGGGTCAGAGAAACACCCAGAGAACAGAAACAGATATACTCTATCAGATTCCAAACCACAGATGGTTATGGCATCGTCGGGATCCAGAATCAGGATCATCATCTAAAGGGCAGTTCAGTTACTTTATTAGCTTGAGTGAAGTTTGTTAAATGAGCACTTGTGGGGTTGATGGATTCAACTGAGACAACTGGATTGAGTAGAACCTGCCCAGAAGGTACTGCATGAATGGTATGGACAAGCACTTGGGGCATCTCGGTTTAATATCACCATTTACTTTAAAGATATCAACGTTTCTGTAAATATATTTGCCCCTATAGACTAAGTAAAAATAGATATACCTATGAAAAACTACAAATCCTTAAAGCCCTGAGTGCTTCAGGTGCTTGAATAGTAGTATGGACAACGCTGGCTTACAAACTCAACATCAAGACATAAAATGTTGCTACTGGTTAGAGCTTTAAATAAATCTTTTCTTAACTATTTAGTTTGAGTGTATAGGGAAGTGCTACTGAGTCATGCATCTAATAAGCTGAGCTTTACCTTAGGGCAAAATGAAGAAGGAAATGTTCCGGCTTTATTATGTAAGTGAACTAGCTCTACTTGCAAAAAATAACAAACTAGTTTTATCATTATGCTAAGTAATTTATTTCCTTTTCCCCCATCCATAGATCACGGTCAAACATATGAACTCTTCATTATTGTATAAATATGTTAAATAATGTAAATATGTTAAATAACATACAACTAATCAAATACAACTATTATTTTTTAACATTAAATGTGAACATACTGTATGTTACAGTAGTTATAACAGGTGTGTTGTGTTTATTGTCTTGTACTTTGTTGTCCATTTCATCAACACTTTGGCGTCGTGTGCTGTCAGTGTGTTTCACTGCTGTCACTTCTGTAATATTACACCACGGCATTTATGACCTCTGTTTTTTTCTTCCACCGTGTAATTGTACACTTAAAGGTAGGATTAATGTTTAGCGAATGTAAAAGTTATAGCTTCCAAAAAAAACTGTGGGAAGTTTTTATCCTGTTCAAATATCACCAACAAATCCTTGTTTTTTTTTTATCCTGCCATCATCTGACTGGGGTGTTGAGCCAAAATGAATCAATCAAGTTGGAGAGCCAGAGTTGCTTAGGCAAATCTTGCTTATGTCCCACGAATAGTCTAGAGCTGACCCTGATGAAAGCTCTAAACTTGCACTGGTTTATATCTGCCCCAGCATGTTATGTTACTTCTACACTTAATTAACAAAGGTGAAAACATCTAATCAACACAGCAGGTCTGGAAGCAGTGCATGAGAAATGCAGCACATATCAAGTGCCTCTGCACAATAAATAGAGTTGCTTTCGGCTGCTCCCTGTTCGGGGTCGCCACAGCGTACCAACTGGTCCGCACAACAACTTGGCACAGGTTTTACGCCGGATGCCCTTCCTGCCGCAACCCTCCCATTTTTCCAGGCTTGGGACCGGCACTGCAACCAGTGGCTGGGGTTGAGGCATTGGCTGGGAATCGAACCCGGGCCTTCCGCATGATAGGCGAGCAACCTACCACTGAGCCACCAATGCCTCCTCTGCACAATAAATAACGCTCCATATTTTATTACATGTTTAGCAGGCTTGGGGTGTGAACCATATTTAATTCAGGAACATGGGTGCTACATAAGATGAATGTGGGAACCTCAAGTCTTGTTCATTGTAGAACTGGCTAAATTTGTTCTGACTGGCTAAAATTGTCCTGAATGCGTTTTTTTCTTGTTGTTGTTGTTTTTATTTATCAGAATGGTTATTTTTATTTTTATGCACAGCTCCCAAGCTATATTTGAATGAAAATATAGGTGTCAGATGATACACCCTCGCTCGCTTTACTCCCCTGTGGCCTTCTAACCCACATACAAGCCCAAGCTCAGGCTGTATATATATAGAGAGCGCAAAGTTGGCATTGGCACGCTTCCACCTATGCCCTTTGTGGTGTAAATAGACAAGAAGCATGATGTCATAGCCCTTCGTGTGTCTCTGCGGGCTCTCTGTTGGCAACGGGTGATGTCACGTCCCACCACAGCAGAGGGCAGATAAGGCAAGGAGTGGTTCCTTCCTCCCTATAGAGAGGGAACATTGATAACAGCGCTGTCATGGAAGTTTATCTGATACTCATTCTGCCAAATATGGGCACTAAGTATAAAATATATATAAATTAAAATCAACTATTGTGAACACAGATTTAGTTGGAATACAGGTGAATGCACAGGAACAGGCTTTATTTCACTATTTGAACTATTTTATTCAAATCTGAGACTAGTGTCTTATTAATGCAGGGGTTCTGCAAAGAGACAACAAAACAATTCTATAAAGAAATGATGCTAATATAATAAATAAAGTATATCAGAATACAAGAATAAAAAAGTATTTTACAAAATCTATATCAAAAGCACAAAAACAGGTATATAAAAATGTTTAAATACCTTTTTAAAAATGAATTTCATTTTTTTCATTGTTAAATTTAAATTTTTTAAAATATAATATAAATTCAAATTTAAAAATGTAAATTATTCCAATGTACATAAATCAAAATACAACAAACTCAAATTTTGAATTAAAATATTTTGAATTAGAATTTTTAATTTTTAAAAGAATAACTTGAAAAAATGCTTCAGTGTTGTTCAACTTTGGAGTGTAGTGTAAGTTTAAAAAATCCTAATTGACATCAGACTTATAATGGAAGCCTTAAACCAGTTGTTACACTTAAAAATAAAATATTATAAATATAATATAATAAAAAAAATACAACCTTAAGTTATTTATAAAGCAAGCTCCAGATCTGTATAATTCATCTTTTGGAGCTGGAGTAGATTTCAGAGGGAAGAATATATCTGTGGCCATATATCTAATGGCTTGTGGAGACCACAAAACATTTGAGAAAAAGTAAAATAACCTGACTTTTACTTTATTGTTAGAAAACTGAATAAAACTTTTAAAAAACAGCTTCCAATGCAACTTTTTCCCAATCTTTTTTTTTATTTTTATTAAAGTGTATTGATGTGAGTGTTATTATTGTACTGTATTGTCTTAGTTCTGTGGTTTTTTATGGAGCACCATGGTCCTGAGGAAACGTTGTTTCATTTCACTGTGTACTGTACCAGCTTTACATGGTTTAAAAGCAATTAAAGGTTCTTGACTTGACTTGGTTGTAGTTTCAAGGTTGCATTATTCTGTATAGTGGCATCGTTTAACTGTTTCCTGAAAGTGCTCATGAATGAAGTGTCTTCGGAGTAAACAGGTTTCCGGTCATATATCAGTAGATGGAAACTCTATATGTTATGCACTACAGGTGCAGTACATGAAGCAAGTATTCAGTTATGTCGTCAGGGAAAGTGCTCAAATGTTTCTTAAAATAAACTCGTCTGGCGGATTAGTGTTAGCATCCCTGCGGTGCGGTGGTGCAACAGGTAGTGTTGCTACCTCACAGCTCCAGTTGCTGTCTGAGTCGAGTTTCATATGTTCTCCTGTGTCCGTCTGGCTTTCCTCAGGGGTTCTCCGGTTTCTAGCTACCTCCGGAAACATTCCAGGAGGTGGAGTGGCTACGTTAAATTGACTCTAAGTGTGAATGTGTTGCACTGTGAGGGACTGGCATCCCATCCAGGGTGTACTGTATATCTGCATCATGGCCTCTTCCGTGTTTCTTACTGTGTTTACATGGCACAGATGAGTTTAGTGACACATACAGTGAAATGTCCCAGTGTGGTTATAGGAAAAATAAGTACACTTCTGGACCTATTGGAACACTGCTCGACCAATCAAATGATGATGGCTAGCTAGCTCACATTCATTTGTACTTCTGGTAAAATTAGCATCCCTTCTTTCTTTTCATGTCTTCAACTGAAGAGATTTCATATTCTCAGCCAAAATTTTAAGCCAAATATTCCTGAAAAGTATCGTTTTCCATGTCTGCTCATGAGATCACTGTAGTATTGTAGGAACTGTATCAATCTAGGAAGTGAATTTTACATGGCAAACACAGATAACTGGAGTAACACATGCAGTGAAATGTCCCAGTGTGGTTATAGGAAAAATAGGTGCACCACTGGACCAATTGGAACACTGCTCGACCAATCAAATTACCGGACCAGAAATATCTAACTGTTAATGTTATAAAATGAAATGTTGTTTTTTATAAATTATAAAATGTTGTTGTTTCTATAATGGTTTCTATAAATTGTGTGTAATTTTTCTGTTTTATCAAACATTTGTGGAAGGAGTCATCAGTGGCAGTGCTTCAAGAACTCTTCAAGATGGAGGGGTTTGAAGTTTCACACTTACATGACCAGCTGCGTTTTTATGTCTTATTAACTTTACAAAAGAGAAAAAAAGAAGAGAGATGTAGTAATAAAACATAATTGTTCAGAGTGGTAGCATCAGCCTGCTTCATTTCAAGCCCCATCACACCATCCAGGTGTTAATTATTTTCCTATAATATCATGCTTGTGGAAGAGTATCATAGAGGCAGAAAATGCAAGCGCAGCCATTTCTTTTAGAAAAATGTCAAAGAGACAAAAGAAATGTAAGAGTATAAACCAAAACATTAAAACAGACTTATTAAAACAGATTTCAAAAAATTTGCTGCATAAACCAAACACATAACTGAAATCAGCTTCTGAGTCGAGCAAACATTCAATCTCAACAAATTTAGCTTCAACTATCGCTAAATCCGTTGATTCCACATGTTTTACAACTCGGAAACTCTGAAAATCCCACTCGTAATTACGACTTTGTATTGTGTTGCCATTCATTTGTGTTCAACTCTTAAGCACCGTAATTCCAACATGGCTTGAAGGCACCATTTTATCACGGTGAATCAGGACACAGGTGAGGGCGATTTGGGAGATGTGAGAAGGAAGCGTGTCGGGGATGATGGGTAATGTAGTTCAAGTGCAAAGCCATCATGCACATAGTAACAATTAATTAAAGTGCTGTGACACCAGAGTGTGTAGAAATCTAAACAGACAGAACACAAATGTGCTCAATATGGAATGAGTCATTCTTTGTAGATGAAATGCACAAATTTTTGATTTTAAAGCATTTGGGTCTATGAGCATAACTTTTGGGAATGTATTGCGTATGTTCCATCTGAGTTCATGGTTGCGTGTGTGCTTGTGCATCAATGTGGAATGCGTACTATTCCTACATAAACATTCACCATGTCCTTTCTTGCCTCCTTTGGCTTGGCTCGCTCCTTTTCATTGATTGGTGCTCTGAATTTATTAGCCATTGTGACAGCTTCCTGCCCGGTCCAGGAGGGAAACGCATAAGCGTCCAGATAAAGTCCTCAGACAGCGCAGAGGCACACAATGCCCATTGTGTTGTGATTACAGGTCAAACTCTTAGCCAAGTGGAATGTTGTCTGAGAATCTTTAACATGCGTGCTCATGAGTGTGTTCGCAGGCAATAGTTACATAGTTATCCCCTTACTCATAGACACTCACAGTCCCTGGGTGAGAACTTTCGGAAAATATTGGGCCCGCGGTCAGAATAACAGGCGAAGGAGAAGAACCGGGATGGAGAGAAGAGGTGGAAGTGTGTTACAGAGAAACGCAAACAAACAAGTGAATTTGAGTGGGTGACCTTGACCTTTTGGCGTAATGGAGTGTGAGTGCCATGTTTTGAGGAAACTTAAAGACTAGAACAATGGACTGATGGGTTACATAAAGAAGAAAACATTCTGTGTTATTGAAGCGAACAAAACAGCAAAGGAATCTGTTTCCTGAGTAAGTCAAAAACAATGATTAATGTCTCACTTGATATGGGTTTGGCCTGAGAGTTAATCCTCAACCTTGCTCTTGACTTTTCAGGTTTCCGTTCAGATAGCTTTAGGTGTTGAATTGCATTTCATGACAAGCTAACCTTGAACTGCTGTCAGTTACATGCAGTTTTGAAGGACAGATTGCTCCAGGCTGGGATTGATGAGCCCTAACACACTGCACTGGGTCTTTCTTACCTAAAGGGTACGGATTTGGGGGCAGGGAAGGCACTGGTTCCAAGATACGAACAAACACACACCAACATCCATGGGGCTTCTACGAGAAAAGAATTGATAAAAAATAAATTATTAAGTCAGTTCCACTTCAGAGAATGACATTTTGAGACTAAAAATCAAAACACATCATTATCATGTTATTGAGTTACCTTTTAACTCATCACATGACTTTAATGGATTTAACCCTTGTGTTCTTTTTGGGTCAGAAGAAACCATTCAAAATCTTTACTTATTGTGAAATGTGAAACTTTTGCTTGCTCATTTTCTCTACTGAGTACGGAAAAATTTACTTTTTTTGCACTTTCTATACCCTCTTGGTCTCATGGGGTGGTGGTAACTCATGTGGTTAAGGCTTTGGGTTGTTAACCAGAAGATCAGGGGTTCGAGCCCCAGCACCACCAAGCTGCCACTGTTGGGCCCTTGAGCAAGGCCTCCAACCCACCCTGCTCCAGGGGCACTGTATTATGGCTGACCCTGTGCTCTGACCCCAATCCCCAATGATGGGATATGTGAGGAAAAGAAGTTCACTGTGCTGTAATGTATATGTGACAAATAAAAGCAACTTAACTTAATGACATTTTGAGCAAAGTGGTAACATAGCAAAAAAAAATAAAAATTACTCTGTCACATGACCTCTGTGATGTAATTGCTTCTACCGTATGTAGGTATGAAAAGGTTTATAATAAATAATTAATAATAATTATATATTACTCATTGTGTCAGCTGCCCAAAGTCAATATGTTCATAAAGAGTGTGTGTTGCTTTCGGCTGCTCCCTGTTCGGGGTCGCCACAGCGGACCAACTGATCCGCACAACAACTTGGCACAGGTGTTACGCCAGATGCCCTTCCTGACGCAACCCTCCCATTTTTCCGGGCTTGGGACCGGCACTGCATCCAGTGGCTGGGAATCGAACCCGGGCCTTCCGCATGATAGGCAAGAAACCTACCACTGAGCCACCAATGCCTCAATATGTTCATAAAGAGTACATTGCTAAATAGTGAACAAACCTTTAGGGTTTAAACACAAAGTTTTAAGCACAAGGGCTACTCCAAACCTGGCTGACTCACAAGTATAAATGAAGTCGACTTGGACCTGAGCTCTATGTAAAGGGTCTTACAAGGTCTATGTAAAGGCAGTGTAAAGGTCAGGAATATTAGAAAATATTTTATAATAAATAATCAGAATATCGTTGGCTTTTACATATTTAAATAATGTTCATGAAATAAATCTATACTGAGGCAGTAGAACTAAAATTTTTGAGTATCCCTCCCTTATACTCCACAACCTCAAATTTTCATTCAGTTTCCTGCCATTTTTCATTTCAGGTAACTGCATAATGTGCAAAGTCTTATCGCTAACCTGAGAACAGATTTTTAATTGACTTTATCGGGTAACTTAATGAGCTGGATTGTGCAGACCTGCAAAGGAGAGACATTAAAAAGTCATTAAGACACAAAAATGAATCACATTACAATTTACAATGGTTTAAACAAAGAACATTGCCTCATTTTCTGTGTTTATTGTGTCTTGGTACAGCCCAGTGTCTGTGTGCAGGTTGCTGCTGACCTTAAACTGACATTAAGCTGCCATCTAGTGGTGATATTTTTGCCATTACAGAGGTTTTCCCATTTGAGGGAAATTTGAGTGGCAACGAGGTAAAATACACCGATCAGCCATAACATTATGAGCAGTGACAGATGAAGTGAATAACACTGATTATCTCCTCATCATGGCACCTGTTAGTGGGTGGGATATATTAGGCAGCAAGTGAACATTTTGTCCTCAAAGTTGATGTGTTAGAAGCAGGAAAAATGGGCAAGCATAAGGATTTGATCGAGTTTGATGAAGTGCCAAATTGTGATGGCTAGACGACTGGATCAGAGCATCTCCAAAACTGCAGCTCTTGTGGGGTGTTCCCGGTCTGCAGTGGTCAGTATCTATCAAAAGTGGTCCAAGGAAGGAACAGTGGTGAACCGGTGACAGGGTCAAGGCTCATTGATGCACGCCAGGAGTGAAGGCTGGCTCATGTGATCCGATCCAACAGACGAGTTACTGTTGCTCAAATTGCTGACGAAGTTAATGCTGGTTCTGATAGGAAGGTGTCAGAATACACAGTGCATCACAGTTTGTTGCGTATGGGGCTGCATAGCCACAGACCAGTTAGGGTGCCCATGCTGACCCCTGGGCATGTGAGCATCAGAACTGGACCATGGAGCAATGGAAGAAGGTGGCCTGGTCTGATGAATGACATTTTCTGGATAGCTGGGTGGGTGTGCATCGCTTACCTGGGGAACACATGGCACCAGGATGGGAAGAAGGTAAGCCGGCGGAGGCAGTGTCATGCTTGGGTCCTACCATCAGTGTGGATGTAATTTTGACACGTAGCACCTTCCTAAGCATTGTTGCAGACCATGTACACCCTTTCATGGAAACGGTATTTCCTGATGGCTGTGGCCTCTTTCAGCAGAATAATGCACCGTGCCACAAAGCACAAATGATTCAGGAATGGTTTGATGAGCACAACAATGAGTTTGAGGTGTTTACTTGGCCTCCAAATTCCCCAGATCTAAATCCAATCGAGCATCTGTGGGATGTGCAGGACAAACAAGTCTGATCCATGGAGGCCCCACTTTGCAACTTACAGGATTTGAAGGATCTGCTGTTAACATCTTGGTGCCAGATACCACAGCACACCTTCAGGGATCTAGTGGAGTTCATGCCTCGATGAGTCAGGACTGTTTTGACTGCAGAAGGGGAACGAATATATTAATATTAGGCAGGTGGTCATAATGTTATGCCTGTTCTAAATATATATATATATATATATTTGAAGCTTGGTGAATCATCTTTCAGTCTGTCTGCAGGTGAGTGCTGATAATCAGATGTATGATACACATGATCATATAATATTCACATCAGGAAACAAGGTTTTTTGGCCAAGAAAATGTTGCCACAATGACTCAGATTCATCTGAGCTCTGTTTACCTGTAAAAGCCAAGGCCACTGCATTGCACTTGGAAGGAGACCTTGTCTTGGAGGCAGGCAAAATTTATTGAAAACTTCCTCTAAAGGCATTGCAGCCTGGAAGGAAGCACAGAAACCTGCCTGCTAGGGTGCATGATTTTGTATAAATGCATAAATCTATTCAATTCAATTCAATTTTATTTGTATAGCGCTTTTAACAAAGAGCATTGTCTCAAAGCAGCTTTACAGAACATAGGAAACAATAAACATACAAAAAAACAGTCCTAGATGTTAGACAAAGTTTTCCCTAGTGAGCAAGCCTGAGGTGACTCAGGCGACTGTGGCAAGGAAAAACTCCCTTAGATGGAATTAGGAAGAAACCTTGAGAGGAACCAGACTCAAAAGGGAACCCATCCTCATCTGGGTGACACCGGAGAGTGTGATATGAACAATGTCTTTTCTGCATTTGTTGTGTGATGCAGATACAGCATGTGTAGAATGTTATGTGTAAAATGTCCACATAGGGTTGGCAGTGCTGCTTTGAATACTCCAGTCCTCAAAAAGCAGAACCCAGCTGGAGCTGGTCCATCTCTGGATGCCACAGGAGCTGGCACAATCTCTGTGTGACTCGGGGGTGGGTAGAAGAAGGGAAACAAATAGAAAGGAATTAGCGTAGCTGCTATTCATAATATTAGCAGGCACTAGATGGTGATGTGCATTTAATCAGATGTATTGGAGTGCAAGGTTATGGGATTTATTAGGTGCATGCCTGGCTAAAGAGATATGTCTTTAGTCTACGTTTGAACTGGGAGACTGTGTCTGAGCCCCGAACACTGTCAGGAAGACTGTTCCAAAGTTTAGGAGCTAAATACGAAAAAGCTCTACCCCCTTTTGTAGACTTTGATATTCTGGGAACTACCAGAAGTCCGGAGTTTCGAGATCTTAAGGAGCGTGATGGATTGTAATGTGTTAGAAGACTGGCTAGATATGTGGGAGCTGAACCATTTAGAGTCTTGTATGTAAGTAGTGCTAGTTTATAATCAATTCTAAACTTAACAGGTAGCCAGTGCAGGGATGATAATATTGGGGTTATATGATCATACTTTCTTGACCTGGTAAGGACTCTGGCAGCTGCATTCTGGACTAACTGTAGCTTGTTTATTGAAGATGCAGGACAACCACCTAATAATGCATTACAATAGTCCAGTCTGGAGGTCATGAATGCGTGAACTAGCTTTTCTGCATCAGATACAGATAAAATGTTCCTGAGTTTGGCGATATTTCTGAGGTGGAAGAAGGCTATTTTTGTAATATCGGAAATATGTTTTTCAAAGGACAAATTGCTGTCTAATATTACGCCCAGGTCTTTCACTGTAGAGCTAGTAGTAATAGAACATCCTTCTAAGTACAGGTTGAATTGTGAGAGCTTCTGTGTACTGATTTTTGGACCAATCAGTAATATCTCCATCTTATCAGGATTTAGTAAGAGAAAATTATCAGTCATCCAATCTTTAATATCTTTAACACACTCTGTTAATCTGGACAGTTTAGATATTTCATCTGGTTTTGATGAGATATATAACTGTGTATCATCAGCGTAGCAATGGAAACTAATCCCATGCCTTCTAATGATGTTGCCTAAGGGAAGCATGTATATTGAGAAAAGCAGAGGTCCTAAAACTGATCTTTGTGGGACCCCATATTTCACTGGCATTACACTGGACAGTTCTCCATTTAAATCTACAAAATGGTATCGATCAGACAGGTAGGATCTAAACCATTTTAATGCCTGACCCTGAATACCTATGTGATTTTGTAAGCGGTCTACGAGAATGTTATGATCTATAGTGTCGAATGCAGCACTAAGATCAAGTAAGACTAATATTGAGATGCAGCCAGGTCTGAAGCTAAAAACAAGTCATTTGTGATCTTAACTAGTGCAGTTTCTGTACTATGATGGGGCCTGAAACCTGACTGAAATTCTTCAAGGATAAAGTTTTCCTGTAAGATGGAGCATAATTGAGTAGACACAACCTTTTCTAATATTTTAGATATAAAAGGAAGGTTTGAAATCGGTCTGTAATTTAATAAGTCATTAGGGTCTAGTTTAGGTTTCTTAAGAAGAGGCTTAATAACTGCTAGCTTGAAAGGTTTAGGGACGTGACCTAAATATAACGAGGAATTAATAATGTTGAGGAGAGGCTCTCCAGGTGTATGTATCACTTCTTTCAGTAATTTAATTGGAATTGGATCTAACAAACATGTTGTTGAATTAGCCGTGGTGATAAGTTTATACAGCTCTTCCTTCCCTATACCTGTAAAGCATTGTAGCTTTAAATGTGGAGCTTTAGGTTGGACTAGACCACCGGATGCTCTCAAAGGTTGAACATCAATTATTTTGTTCCTGATACTATCGATTTTGTCGGTGAAGAAGTTCATAAAGTCCTCATTACTAAACTGTGATGGAGTATTCTCTTCAGATATCTGATGTTTTGTCAATCTAGCCACTGTACTAAATAAGAATCTGGGATTGTTTTGGTTTATTTCTATCAGTTTGCTCAAATGCTCAGCCCTAGCAGCTTTTAGAGCCTGTCTATAGCTGGACATACTGTCTTTATATGCACTTCTGAAAACTTCTAATTTAGTTTTTCTCCATTTTCACTCGAGATTACGGGTTGCTCTCTTGAGGGCATGAGTATGACTATTATACCATGGTGCAGATGTTTTATCTCTGACATTTTTTAATCGGATGGGGGCAACAGTATCTAGTGTGCTGGAGAAAATAGTGCCTATGCTGTTAGTTAATTCATCTAGGTCATCTGCATTTAGGGGTCTGGTGAGAAGTTGAGACAGATCCGGTAGTTACTTGTGAATTTGTCTTTAGTGGTCGGGATAATAGTTCTACCGAGTCGATAATGAGGAGAGACATGTCTAATATGTTCTACAGGTAGAGTGTACACTAAGAGGTGATGGTCTGTGATATCATCACTTTGAGGTAAAATATCTATATCAGTGACATCTGTTCCATGTGATATAATTAAATCTAGCGTATGATTAAAACGATGAGTTGGTCTAGTAATGTTTTGTTTAACCCCAAAAGAATTTAATAAATCCATAAATGCGAGTCCTAAGGCATCATTGGAATCGTCTACATGAATGTTAAAGTCTCCTACAATCAACACCTTGTCAAAATTAATCAGTAGGTCTGAGAGTAAACGTGCAAACTCTTTAAGAAAATCAGTGTAGGGCCCTGGGGGTCTATATACGGTGGCCAGTGCAAGATACAGTAGAGATTTTTTATTTATGTCTGTGAGTGTAACATTAAGGACAAGCACTTCGAATGAGTTAAACCTGGTTCCTGTTTTCTGAGTAACGGTAAGAGAGTTGCTATAAATAGATGCAACACCACCTCCACGATCAGTCAGACGGGGCTCATGCTTATAGCAAAATCTTGACGGAGTAGACTCATTCAGACTAATGAATTCATTTGGCCTAAGCCAGGTTTCAGTAAGGCAGAGTGTATCAAAACTATAATCTGAGATCATTTCATTAACAATAAGTGCTTTATGTGCAAGGGATCTAATGTTGAGAAGCCCAAACTTTAGGAAATGTTTTTCTTTAATTATTTGGCATTTTTCAGGTATAACTGCGATTAGATTATTTCGAGGGCTATTAATGAATTTATTCTTTGATCTCACTATTCGGGGAACAGACACAGTTTCTATAGGATGAGCTATGTGTGCACTTGTATCAGTCTGTTGAGCTGAACAATATCTATCATAATTGTAATCTGAGTTATGGCTTACCAATCGGTGCAATAACTCCTCTCAGTAAACACATTATTCACCTGACCAGAGCTCATTAATAGCAAATGTGTAATAGCCCAGTGCTTCTTTTTTTTTTTTTACTTCAGCTCACTCACATACTCATTTAGGTAAGCCAGAACACAGTGACAAATCCGAAGCCTATCCCAGGAATTCACCCTAGATGAATGCGACACCTCTTCATACACATATATTCACACTTGATGCAATTTAATGAAGCCAGTCCATCTCCTGCCATGTTTTGTGAGGTTGGAGGAAACCAGAGAACCTGAAGGAAACCCATGTAGACACATGAGGAACATGCAGAAGATCATAGGGACAGTATCCTGAGCTCAGAATCAAACTGGAAATGCTGGCGCTCTACCTGCTACAACATTGTGCCACAAATAAGTCTTGATGAAACTGTGTCCCAGATATCATATGGAGCGCTTTGTACTCACAGCTTGGATGCAAAATGACACAAAGTTGAACTGCACTGAAGATTGATCTAAATTTCAAATCTCATTTTAAAAACACCCTTAAATGTGTTTTGCCATTAAAACACTTGTCATTGCTTCAATGGTTTACATTTGCATTATCATAACACATCTCTCGCACCGCCAGAGGAATTCAGCGTTATCTCTGTCCATGTCATGTCAACACAGCTCCCTACGAAGACTAGACTCCACTTCCCAGAACTCACACACACTTCCTTGTTCACAGTCACTGGACGTTTAACAAGATCCATCTGATTGCAATCACACCAACATTCACAGCCTCACTTTAAAAGGGAGTCTGGAAAACACACACGCGCACACACACCAGTCATGAAATACTTGCTTCGTTTGCTGATGTTACCAAGCCTCTTTTCATCATCTTTGATAATCTGGTTCCAGTCCCTCAGTCTCTGTGTATTGTCTAGCCCAGTTTGTACTGTTTATTGACCATAGCCTGCTTTACGACCTTGAACTTGGCTAGTGTTTTTTTTGTTTGTTTGTTTCAATATGTCATTAAGGCTGCACTCCAGCATTTGCATGTCTCAGGATCCATCTCATGACAGACCAGGTTCAGGTTAGTAGTTAGAAATACAACACTGTGGTGATATTGTTGCATACCATAGTGATAAGTGTATGTGTGTGTTTCTGAGCCAGAAAAGTGTGGTTTAATCTGTGGTGTTTAAGCATACCTTATACTTAGGGTTGTTTCCTACTCCATAAAGCGCCATCAATCATTTACAGCATCCCGTTATATAAGCTTTCCCTTACACATGTCCATACACATGCTAAATAATTGACAGCCACAGTGAACCACCTCCCTACTAAGACGTTTCCTGATTGGTTAATAAAGTCTGACTGTGTTTGTTGTTACAGCTTGTGGGATTAAAGCTACTACAGTATCGTCACACAATGCAGGCTGAGACTGATGTAATTGCAGATTCACAATTTATTAATTCAGTTACAATAGACAGTTAAAAAACATGAGATTGAATCAAAGTTGAAAAAAAAGGCAATTAAAGTGGTCAGCAATAAACAGACAAAATAGGCTTAGAGAGAGAGAGAGAGAGAGAGAGAGGTGTGAGTGTGTGTGTTTAGCACTGGAAGCCTGTGACAGCCATGTTTGTTTTTTAAATTAAAGTTCACAGACAGAGTTCATAACAGTGCCAAAAGTACCATTTGACATAATTGTACTGTACATAAATGAGGATATGAAGCTAGTGGGTGCAAGTGTTGAGGATGCAGAAGATAGGGATAGGTGGAGAGAGATGATTCGCTGTGGCGAGCCCTGAAGGGAAAAGCCGAAAGAATAAGAAGAAGAAGTACTGTACAAAAATGCACAACAGCTCTTGAAATAGACATCAATATAAATGTTATTAAAACATATAAATTGTTATTGATAGAGACACCAATAAAAATGTTATTATTAAAACATATAAATTGTTATTGATAGAGACACCAATAAAAATGTTATTATTAAAACATATAAATTGTTATTTATATAGACACCAATACGATGGTTATTAAAACATATGAAAGGACATTCACAGTGCATTATATACAGAGCAGTGCCTATGAGCACCAAGAGTTCGAATCTTCCTCCAGGAGTGTGTTTGAGTGTGTGCTCCTAGGTCAGGCTGACTCTATGTTGGGTTCAGCTTGGTTGGAAGATTTTCCTGGAAGACACAGAAAAGAATAATTATAATTATATACTATAGTGTATGTTTAATAAGGCATTGGTGGCTCAGTGGTAGGTTTCTCGCCTACCATGTGGAAGGCCTGGGTTCAATTACCAGCCAATGTCCAAACCCCAGCCACTGGATGCAGTGCCAGTCCCAAGCCCGGAAAAATGGGAGGGTTGAGTCATGAAGGGCTTCTGGTGTAAAACCTGTGCCAAGTTGTTGTGCAGACCAGTTGGTCCACTGTAGCGACCCCGAACAGGAAGCAGCCGAAAGCAACCCATATACTGTATATTTAATAATTATGTACACTATCTCTATATGTAGGTCAGTGATGTAAAGGCTTTGTACTGCATAAAATGATTCAATACAATATTGAAGGAGTGTGGATGAGAGGCAGGTCTGATGTGCTGGCTTTCACAGCTCTTACTGCAAAAAAAAATTCCTCATCAATCAATTTAAATTTGATCATCTGGATTTATCGTGTATCAGTTTATTTCTTCATCATGTTTGGTGATGTAGTATCATTGCTGTCTCACATCATCTCCATCATCTCTGGATCCATCCAGAGCACGGGTTACTGTCTATGTAGAGTTTTGCAAGTTCTTTATATGTCTGGGTTTTATTTTCTGATCAATTTGAAGAAGATGATGATGACGATGACGAAGAAGACATTACACATCCTGTGGTTTTAATACAGACTGTAAAACACTTTGAGCTGCTTTTTATATGTCTAATTTGCTATAAGTAAATACTAACAAGTCTTGATTATTTTTTCTGTTTTAAAGCCCTTTTAGTCTTTGTCTCATCTACAGCATGTCTTCACATGCACTTGTAGCTAGACATTCTTCATAATACAACTAAAAATTGGTCTTCCTAGTTGTTAAAGGCTATGCTTTTTAATGGAAAAAGTGTCTTCTGCTATCTATTTCATTTTCTATATAACACTCAGCTGAACAAAAGCCTTACTACACATCTCAATATGATTTTTTTCTGTACAGACCCCAGGTTAAAAAAAGAGATAGCTGAGAGAGAGAAAACTGCCTATTAATCTAGAGCTGGGAGGCATGAAAGGCCATAAACAGCATACAGTAATCATGTCAGAAATCAGCGCACCTCTTCTCCTTTTGCTGACCTGTTAAAAAACAAGCCTCACGAGAGAGAAATCTCTAGAGAGATGTAAAGATGAATGAGAACAATGCTCTATTTCAGCAGTTCCATACAACATTTCTCACTGTGTCGCTATTTCTGTCCTTTCGTTCATCTTTCAAGCACAACTGTGAATATAATGAAACTGTTAGAGAGCACACACAGCTCACAGCTTCCCAGCTTGACAAAGACAAGAGCAGGGCACGGGGTATGCTAAACATTGTAAAAAAATATATATATATATACATAGTGCTACAAATGATGTTTGTCTTCTGACATGGTGTGTAGAAGAAAAATGACTAAAGGAACAACACTTCCTGGCCCAGAATGCAAGTATTTGATACTCAAGGGCATGCTCTCTCTGTACATCTACCAGTTTCTTCCTGGTTCTCTGGTTTCTCTGGTCCTCCTATTTTCCAAAACATGCAAGTAGGTCAATAGATAACACTAAATTGCCTCTAGGTGTGAATGTGTGTGTGCTTGGTGTGTGTGTATATTATATATATATATATATATATATATATATATATATATATATATATATATATATATATATACATATATATATATATATATATATTACCTACTCATTCTTTCTCATGAATTAGTTCTGGCTTCACTGTGATCTTGACCTGAATAAAGCAGTTACCGAAGATAAAGGAGTAAAGAAAGAAATTAATTAAGACGGGAAAGGAGGGGCTGAAAAGATGGAACTGTTAACTATAACATAAGTGATACTAGCAAATAACTTGTTTCACAGATGTTCCATTATTGGGAATTTACTGTGTTTTATAGGAGCAGTATTTTTGTGGGGATCTACACAAGAGTATCACTACAATCTTTCATTCTTGCAGTGAAGTGAATAGAACGTGAAAAACAACATACGATCTGTCACACAACCTAGTGTTACCTTTTATCAGCATCTCGGCGGCTATCCTGTCCGCTTTGATATAGAGGGCAGTCAGGAGGAAGAAAAGGCCTCCCAGAACACCGATGAAAGGGCAGAGCATGACGCTGTACTCCAGACTGCGAAACCTCCAGTCAAGAGAGTCAGGTTTAAGCTTACTCAGAGCATCTGAGACCTGGATGAGAAAAGCCACAGATGTTTTAGATATGAAATGCATTTTATGTCATTGTATACATTTTTCCTGTTTATGATTTGATCCTGTACATTTACTCTATTCATTCATTGTCTACCGCTTATCCGATCTATTCTCGGGTCACGGGGAGCCTGTGCCTATCTTAGGCGTCATTGGGCATCAAGGCAGGATACACCCTGGACAGAGTGCCAACCCATCGCAGGGCACACACACACAACACGATGCCAATCAATCAAGACGTGCATTGTAGATGCTCTTTGGACGGGGGGAGGAAATCGGAGTACCCAGAGGAAACCCCCAAGGCATCACACACTCACACACGCACGCACGCACGCAGGAATCGAACCCACAACCCTGGAGGTGGGAGGCAAACGTGCTAACCACTAAGCCACTGTGCCCCCATTTACAATGTTTACTGTATTTACTCCATTCACTGTATTCACTGTATTCACTGTGTGTTTATTATGTACTTACTATGCCAATGAGGTATGGACTTCCTGCATCACCAAGCAGATGACATGTTAAAATCTGTAAGGCTTCAGCTGTTGACCTTCGGGTTGGTATAACAACATACTAAAATATGTTGAAAAAAAAAATTTTTTAAATCTTTTTAACACCACAATTTTTATGCATCATGAGGCAACTCTTACCAGTAGGATGTCAGCTATAATGGCCCAGTTTAGAGAAAGTAGGATTTCTCCAATACAGATAGAAGTCTGAAAGAGAAAATGTGAACATTGACTTGGAGATAAACTGTGTGGTGAAATAAACACATTTCTCTAAAACAACATTTTATTTCATGTGCCTTGAATTTGATTGGGTCTCCAACAAGACAGAGCATTTAGAACACCAAGTTTTTCAAAGGAAGACATGGCCATACAAATTCTGTCGAGTTTACTGAATAAATGTACACCTCTCTCTCTCTCTCTCTCCCTCTCCCTCTCTCCCCTCTCTCTCTCTCTCTCTCTCTCTCTCTCTCTCTCTCTCTCTCTCTCTCTCCCTCCATCTCTCTCTCCCATTTATGTTTCTTTGTGGTAACTTCCACTGTTGATTAGCCTCTAATTTGACAGCAAACTAGCTAACAAACTAACAATATAGCTTTTAGTTATTTAGTTGTAGCTCTATAACTATATAACTTTCATTAAACAATGAAGACACGTTAAAGACATTCATTTCTCTGCTGTTATTTCAAAACAATATCTTTATGCATGACCAATTAAAATAACACCTTTATTATAAATGTCTGTAAAATCTAGATCTTGAATGTTGTTGATCCAAGTCACATATTTGTACATTACAATACAGTGTAGTTTAGTTGAAGTTTAGTCACTTCACCGCACCACTTGTTAGGAACAATGACATGGATACAGTGGAACAATGGATAGAGGAAACTTGTCAGGGTCAGAGTGCAGGGTTCGCTTTTATACAACATGTTAATAAGGGCCTTGCTCCAGAACCCAACAGTAGCAGCTTGACAGTGCTTGGGTTTGACCCCCTGCCCATTTGTTCAGTAATCCACATCCTTAACCACAGAGACACCACAGGTAGGATATGTCTGTCCATATGGAGAATGGAGATATTTACCTAACTAGCCTGTTCAAAAATGCTAGCATTCACTAAAGATACTTTACTTTAAGATACCTCACATCCTTCTTCCAAATGCCCTGATCCCAGTTAAGAAATCAACGATGTTTGAAGTAAGCAGAGAAGTCGATCAGGTGTAAAGTCACGTACATATGTAGCAGGAATGCTGATGGATGCCAGGACCATGGCGATGAACAAGCAGGGGGAAGAGCTGAGCATTCCCACAGCGCAGATGAGAGGGTCAGCATTGTCCACTTTGTCCCTCAGCTTCTTAGATATCAAGGAGCCGATGAAAACACCAACGATCCCCGTCACCACCGTGATTCCCCCGAAGACAAAACTGTGCCAGCAGACAAACAAGAGAATGGAGGAACAAATCTGACTTAAAACACCATGCACACTACGAGACACATTCTCAAATGTGTGTGTGTATTCTGTACCACTTATCCTACACTGTGTCACAGGGAACCTGGAGGCTAATCCCAGGTGAATCGGGGCACAAGGGACAGTGGATCGCCCATCGCAGAGCACAATCGCACACACACTCCACACAATTTATAGGCGGCAAACAGTCTACAATGCATGAGGGAGGAAACCAGACAGGGAGAAATCCCCTGAAGCAAGATGAGAACATGCAAACTCTGGCACACACAGGTGAGGCAAATGTGCCAACCACTAAACCACAGAAGCCCAACCATGGGGATCTCCCAACACTCCATCTCTCTCCCTTTCTCCATTTCTCTCTCACTTTCTTTCTCTCTCTCTCTCTCTCTCTCTCTCTCTCTCTCTCTCTCTCTCTCTCTCTCTCTCTCTCTCTCTCTCTCTCTCCCCAAATCACATTTCCTTAAAAATAAATAAATCATTTATTTCTTTGTTTATTTAAAAACATTGAAATGTATATGAAGGTCCATACCCTTGTTTTGTATATTGTGTCTCTTTCAAACACTAGCATTCACTTGTCTTCATTTCTTAAGCAGCCTTTATTATCACCACACATACATTAGAGCGCACTGGAGTTCTTTTCTTCATGTATCCCAGCTAAGGAGGTTGGGGTCAGGGCGCAGTTTAATGACTATCATTGAGCCATTTAACACAATCCTCTATGCTTTACACATCATACCAGTGCACTGCAGAATTCTTGATTCTGATTGGTCAGATGCTATTGATTCATTTGCTATAACAGTAGCTGTGCCAGTAGTGCCAGCTCCAAGAAACTAATCTACGGTTATCAATAGACTGATTTTATAACCCTGTTTGTTGTTTAACAAAAAAAATCCATCAGTGATATAATGAATCCTTCAGTAAGGAGATTTTAAAAACTGATCCATCATTATAGGCAGGTGACTTACAGTTTCTCCATAAAAAAAAAACTGCTTTTTTTATTTTATTAATGTCAGCCAGATGAAAACTGCAAATTGAAGATGGAGGTCTTGACATGGCCATGTGTGTACCTGTCTGAAGAGTCACATGGTTCTTTAGTACATGCAGGAATGATGCCCTGGAAGACTCGAGCACGAGACATAAAGGTAGGTGTCCAGAAAGCCAAAGCTCCTGTAACGAAAGCCATTGCAGTCACTCCCAAAGTGGACCACACAAAGCTCCGGCTAGAAAAAAAATGCAATAAGTACCACATATTCATAACTGATGATTGTTTATTGTTTCTTTTTATATCCTTTAAGCTTTATGTCTTTTAAGTTATACCCACTTCCTGAGTAGATACTTGACGTCCTCTGGGTAAGACGTGCTCTCTATACATGCTTCTCCGTTGGTTTCTGCAGCTCCTCGTGGAGGGTTGGGGGTCAGGAACATGAGGAGGATCACCCCCGGTATGCCCAGAATCGGGTTTAGCTGCAGCAGAAGACACAGAAACCCATTTAATGCCTTAAACTAGATGTGTATTAGATGCTGCTCTAATGCTCAGCACAGAATTTACTAATTCTTACTATCTTTAAGCAGGTGGACAAAAACTGTCACTATGCTTGCTACTCATGTTGGTACTTATATAAAGAGTCAAACACAAAAATTATGGTTTAAGAATTGGGGATGTGGTAGATTAGTGGTTAAGGTGTTGTGGACTACTGATTGGAAGGTTGTGAGTTTGAATCTCAGGTCTACCAAATTGCCAGTGCTGGGTCCTTGAGCAAGGCCCTTAAACATCAATTACTCAGTTGTATGAGATAAAATGTAAATCACTCTGGATACGAGTGTCTGCCAAATGCCAGAAATTTTTAGTGTCTTACCCTAAGAGCCCAACGCCAGTCTCCTGTAGCAGTAGCAATTGAAGCTCCCAAAATGTACCCAAGACCACTTGAATGAAAGGAGAAATCATCTCAATTATTTTTAATTAATCAGATTATACTCAGAAATGTCCAGACAATGAAAAGTCATTGTGTTTTGTGGTTTCTATTGCTGGGACGTAAGGGGTGTGTTGTCTACGGTGATGTTTCAGATTGGAATGCATCACACTATCCTGTTGATTATTTTCTATAACAACACAGGCTATTATGTTTTATTCCTCACACAGAACATGACTCTGAATGGAAAACACCAGGGTTACATGTTGAACCTTTAAGGGTTTTTCCAGTTGTGTTTTTTTTCTGCGGCTTTTATTGCTTTATTTTATTTTATTTTTTTTTTTAATTCTACAAAAAACTATGATGGGGGGCACGGTGGCTTAGTGGTTAGCACGTTTGCCTCACACCTCCAGGGTTGGGGGTTTGATTCCCGCCTCCGCCGTGTGTGTGGAGTTTGCATGTTCTCCCCGTGCCTCGGGGGTTTCCTCCGGGTACTCCGGTTTCCTCCCCCAGTCCAGACATGCATTGTAGGTTGATTGGCATCTCTAAATTGTCCATAGTGTGTGAGTGAATGAGAGTGTGTGTGTGCCCTGCGATGGGTTGGCACTCCGTCCAGGGTGTATCCTGCCTTGATGCCCAATGACGCCTGAGATAGGCACAGGCTCCCCGTGACCCGAGAGTAGATCGGATAAGCGGTAGACAATGAATGAATGAAAAAACTATGATTAATAGGCATAAACAACTTTTGTTTTTTTTCCGGCAAATTTTATCAGCCATTTTGTATACCTCATTAAAGCCTCATAAAAAAATAGTTATTATTTTTTCACATCATGGCTTGCATTAAGATTTGAGGCTAATGTAAATCTCTTATGCAAATCATATACTTTATTTATAAATATATAAAACCCTCACCTTCCAACAGGGATGAAAATATAGAAGAAGGAGATCACGAGGGTTCTTTGGGAGCCAGTGAACAAGTCTCCGATAATGGTTGGAGCTATGGTGCAGTAACTGGCCTCTCCAGTGCCGACCAAGGCTCGCATGAAGACCAGCACCCAGAAGTACTACAGGACATAAGTGATAGACTGGTGTGATTTAAGTAATGAAACAATCTTTATCGTAAGTCATGCATGAGGGGTACAGCACTTGGCAGCCTATGGTAACCCTTAAGAAATCTGGACTACAGCTGTACCTCTGCCGTGATGAAGGAGCTCCCCAGGGTTGTGATAATCCATGCGACCATCCCACCCACCATGATCAGCTTCCGGTTATATCTGTCTCCAAGATACCCGAAGACTGGAGCCAGCAGCATGAAACTGCCGATAAAAACTGTAAATAGATGAGCGCTTTGCCAAAGTATGCCACGTATCTCATGTAATTAGTTCCCTGAGTTATTCATTTGCAGCACCATGCAGTAAACAATCAGATATCATGTGACTGCTGCTTTTAACAGAATCTTAACTGTGCTTATTTTTTTATATCAAGCAACTCATAAAAAACTTGAGGAAACATGAGGAAATTCTGAGCTTTATACAAAGTAGGTAACTTAATGACTATCAGACATCTGCTTACATTTAAATAGTTTTGCTAATTTTGCTCCTGTTATTACTGATTTAAATGAAAAATAGACTTTATAAATAAACAAACAAACAAACAAATAAATAAATAAGAGCTCCATACATAATATTTGGAAAAGTGAAAAGTTTTTTTGGAAAAACATTTTCAATTTTTTTTTCTATTCTGTTTTTTTTTTTCTGCAACATTCTGTTTATGAGGTCAAATGCGTCTGAGGTCGCACGCTTCAGATATTCGGTTTTGTGATGAGGACGCAGATAAAGATGTCTTCTGAGAACTTTCCCGTGTGGGTGATGTTGCCCAGAATAGAGAGTACATCACCTCTACTTTATCAGCTAAACCTTCATGCTTCCTTAGTGTCACATAAGGGTTTGCTTTGCCTTTCTGCCAAGCATACAGCCACTTTTAATTGAGAATTCTCTGGGTTTTTCAGATCATTTCCTGGTTTCCTGAGTTCTCCCTTAACTGGCATTTCTTTATGGCATTTCCTCCAGTGGAAATTGTGGGCTGGAATAACAGCATTATGATATGTTTTTATAGCCTTCCTTTGCTTTAGAAGCATCAGTTAGATTCATTTTTAAATCCTTAACCAGCTGGTTAGAGAAGCCCATGATTGTGGAGTGTTAGCACAATACGTGGACGAGACGAGTATATATATATATATATATATATATATATATATATATATATATATATATCCATTAACATTTGTAGAAAAATGTTTTTAATATCTTTTGATGCATTACTGATGCATTGATGTTTTTTTTTTTTTACTTCCAAAGCTGAAATCGAAAATATGTCATTTGGATAAGGAAATGAAAATGAAAATATTCATTTGGATAAGGGGTGCACATACTTTTGCATATCACTGTATGCTCTGCTCTGAATTAATAACAATATTTAATTCATATTTTTCTTTGTTTAAAGACATGCAAATTAGTCTCCGACTTCATTTTCTTGAAATCTTGTCACAAAAGACATGATTTCTTCCCTGTCACAGACCAGATTTGGACAAAATACATTTACTATTCCATTGCTGCTTATCTGATCTATCATCAGGTCACAGGGAGCCTGTGCCTATATCAGGCATCAAGGCAGGATACACCCTGGATGGAGTTCCATCCCATTGCAGGGCACACACACACACACACACACTACAGGCAATTTAGAAACTCCAATCAGCCTAGAAGCATGTCTTTGGACTGTGGGAGAAAACCCACCAAGCACGGGGAGAACATGCAAACTCCACACACAGTGAGTGGGCGCGAGACGCGAAGCCAGGACGCTGAAGGTGTGAGGCGAACATGCTAACCATTAAGCCACCATGCCGCCTACATTTAATATCAAATAAGATAATACAGGTGCATCTCAATAAATTAGAATGTTGTGGAAAAGTTCAGACTGAAGTAGTTTAAGTCTTTGGTTCTTTTAATTGTGATGATTTTGGCTCACATTTAACAAAAACCCACCAATTCACTCTCTCAACAAATTAGAATATGGTGACATGCCAATCAGCTAATCAACTCAAAACACCTGCAAAGCTTTCCTGAGCCTTCAAAATGGTCTCTCAGTTTGGTTCAGTAGGCTACACAATCATGGGGAAGACTGCTGATCTGACAGTTGTCCAGAAGACAATCATTGACACCCTTCACAAGGAGGGTAAGCCACAAACATTCATTGCCAAAGAAGCTGGCTGTTTACAGAGTGCTGTATCCAAGCATGTTAACAGAAAGTTGAGTGGAAGGAAAAAGTGTGGAAGAAAAAGATGCACAACCAACCGAGAGAACCGCAGCCTTATGAGGATTGTCAAGCAAAATCCATTCAAGAATTTGAGTGAACTTCACAAGGAATGGACTGAGGCTGGGTTCAGGGCATCAAGAGCCACCACACACAGACGTGTCAAAGAATTTGGCTACAGTTGTCGTATTCCTCTTGTTAAGCCGCTCCTGAACCACAGACAACGTCAGAGGCGTTTTACCTGGGCTAAGGAGAAGAAGAACTGGACTGTTGCCCAGTGGTCCAAAGTCCTCTTTTCAGATGAGAGCAAGTTTTGTATTTCATTTGGAAACCAAGGTCCTAGAGTCTGGAGGAAGGATGGAGAAGCTCATAGCCCAAGTTGCTTGAAGTCCAGTGTTGAGTTTCCACAGTCTGTGATGATTTGGGGTGCAATGTCATCTGCTGGTGTTGGTCCATTGTGTTTTTTGAAAACCAAAGTCACTGCACCCGTTTACCAAGAAATTTTGGAGCAGTTCATGCTTCCTTCTGCTGACCAGCTTTTTGAAGATGCTGATTTCATTTTCCAGCAGGATTTGGCAGCTGCCCTCACTGCCAAAAGCACCAAAAGTTGGTTAAATGACCATGGTGTTGGTGTGCTTGACTGGCCAGCAAACTCACCAGACCTGAACCCCATAGGGAATCTATGGAGTATTGTCAAGAGGAACATGAGATACAAGAGACCAAAAAATGCAGATGAGCTGAAGGCCACTGTCAAAGAAACCTGGGCTTCCATACCACCTCAGCAGTGCCACAAACTGATCACCTCCATGCCACGCCACTCTTTTGAAGTATTCTAATTTGTTGATAGTGAATTGGTGGGTTTTTGTTAAATGTGAGCCAAAATCATCACAATTAAAAGAACCAAAGACTTAAACTACTTCAGTCTGTGTGCACTGAATTTATTTAATACACGAGTTTCACAATTTGAGTTGAATTACTGAAATAAATGAACTTTTCCACCACATTCTAATTTATTGAGATGCACCTGTAGATCTATCTAAAAAAACAGATATTTTATCCAGCATCTGGAAAATCAGTATTATATTCATTCATATTTCTACAAAATATCTGTTGTCAGTTCAGTGCATCATTTCCTGTTGAATCTTGTGGTCAGAAAGTGAAATTTACACCATTGTGGATTGCACTGAATGTCTGTATAAATTGCACAGAATTTATACTGTACATGAGAATGAACCATGTTACACATTATAAGTAAACCATGTGCTAGCTTTACAGTATATCAGCATTGCAAATGCAAGCCATTTCATACTTTTCTGCTGTTTAGAAATGAGTGCACGAGACTTAAGACGCCCTATGATGAGCATGCTTTGCCAGAGTCAACAGGAAGTGGTCTTATAGTGATAGATCTAATGTTAGACATCACACCACATTATTAACACGATGTGCTCTTAAAGTCACACATACAGAAGCTATTCAGCATGGTGTAGATAATCTGTCTGGTTACATATGTAAGGCTGATACCTGTCTGTAATAATCCAGAGGTGCTGTCGCTGATCCCGAAGTATTGCTGGAGGCTAGGCAGAACTCCTAAAATCCAAAACAGAATGTGAGTTAGATATAAAGCACGATGATTCATCTAAGTCTTAGGATTCAAGCTGCGTTCTTTACCCGCGATGGTGTAGCGGTCCATGTAGTTGAGCATGTTCACGTAGCACAGGACAGCTACGGCGATGTAAGCTCTTCGGTGTGACGGCACATCGCTGTTTGCATTAGTGATGAGGGTTTGGTTCTCTTCTGGCTCGTCGACGATGGAGCCATAGCGGTGGTTTGTATTCATGGATGGCCTTAAATTTATCTTTTCTTCATGCCCGAATAAGCCTTGATGGGTCTCTTCCTCCATGTTGAAGAACAGTTCTCATGCGTCTGCTGGAATAAAGAAGTGTAATGAGCTGAAATTCAGTCTGAATGTGTTAGACACACCTTATATAAGGAGAAGTACTCCTTCCTAGCACTAATGGGACTGAAAGAGTCATGTCTTGTTCACTCTTCTCTTATTGATAAGCTTCTCTTATTGATAAGCTTTGTGGAATGGAATGGTTTATAGAGTCTTCTTCAGTTAGTCTATCTCAGGAACACAGGCAACGAGCTAGGAATACACGCTGGATGGGATGCCAGTCACACAGGGCACAATGCAAACACATTCACAAGTAAAGGGAATTTAGGGTTGCCAATGCTCCTAGCTGCAGTTTTTGGGAAGAAACCAGAGAACCCAGAGGAAACCAACAGTTTAGAATAACCCGAGTTTAGGATTGAACCTAGGATCCTGAAGCTATGAGATGGCGGTGCTACCCAAAATAAAAACAAATAAAAAATCTAATTTCTTGTACTTATTTAAATAAGGTTTATGTGGTTTGTTTTGACATGTATCTCATTCTCACAGTGTTGTAGAGTTATCAAAGTATCATATAGGTGGAAAAAAAATCAAAAACTTCATTAAAAACTAAAAAACTCAGAATGCCAAAATTGCCAGAATTCAGTCAGAGCAATATCAACATTTTTTAATTTTTTTATCATTTTTAAATGATATTATTAAAACTATTTCTACACACAGAGATTTTAACTACTTTGGAAATTGTCGTGTTGTTCTTCGGGCGGATCATTTTGATCCATTAAAGCCTGGGTTCATTCATTCATTCATTGTCTACCGCTTATCCAAACTATACTCGGGTCACGGGGAGCCTGTGCCTATCTCAGGCGTCATTGGGCATCAAGGCAGGATACACCCTGGATGGAGTGCCAACCCATTGCAGGGCACACACACACTCTCATTCCCTCACACAATATGGACAATTTAGAGATGCCAATCAACCTACAACGCATGTCTTTGGACTGGGGGAGGAAACTGGAGTACCTGGAGGAAACCCCCGAGGCACAGGGGAAAACATGCAAACTCCACACACACACGGCGGAGACGGGAATCGAACCGCCAACCCTGGAGGGGTGAGGCAAACGTGCTAACCACTAAGCCACCGTACCCCCCAGCCTGGCTTCAATTCCCAGCCAATGCCCAAACCCCAGCCACTGGTTGCAGTGCCGGTCCCAAGCCTGGAAAAATGGGAGGGTTGCGTCAGGAAGGGCATCCGATGTAAAACCTGTGCCAAGTTGGTTGCTGACCAGTTGGTTCGCTGTGGTGACCCCAGACAGGGAGCAATCGAAAGCAACTTCTATGTTACTGAGAGTCACAGGCAAATAAATGCCATTTGAAATTAAGAGTGTATATCTGCTATGTTAGTCGCTTGAAATGCTGCACTAACAGAAAAAGAAAAGAAAAATTTACACACAAAAACCCATCTGTCTTCACTTGTTCCTCAATCATTTCAAGTGAATCTGATTCAATGCAACAAGAGAAGTCAGGAAAACACAAAAATGATAAAGCTTGGAATTGCTGAAGATTCATAATATCCATTTAGGTTTGTTTGTGAAAAAGTTTAGGCACACCTACTCTAGACATCGTTTTATAATCTAATGATTTTGGGTGTTTTTTTTTGTTTGTTTTTTTACAATATTCATTTAAAACCGTTTGGAGCTGTTGATTGAGATCCAGACAAGATGAACCTGAGTGCCAAAAAAAAACACCAACAATACTCCAACTGTGTGCTGAAGTGCTTTCCACACAACACAATGTAATTGTCTAACAACAGCTCGACATAGAACACAGCCAGCATTTCAGGTTTTGAGAGAGTGAAATCAACAACCGTCAAAACGGTCAGCTCAAAAACATAAACATAAATTATTTGACTTGCCCAAATGATCCATCAACCCAGTCTGTTACAGAGTAATTGAGTGTTAATGCATCTTATCTAGGTATTTTAAATTCTTAAGCACAAACTAGCTGCATAAATATACTGACCTAAGTGCAGTCCTGAGATCTTCAAATCTTGTTTCAATCCATGAATTTGTTCATCCTTTGGCGTCTTCTTTTAGAGGCTATGCGCTACCTCGAGGTTGAGTGTGATATTGCTATCATTCCAATAAACTACCTGATTATAAAGTTAGAGCTGAGCCTTATCACATCTCTCCTCCTCTTTCTGGTCACACGCTTGAAAACAGTTCCTTCTTGTGATGCAATATGCACACAGAGACTTTTTTTTTCATTTTTTGCTTCCTCCTCTGAATACTCTTAGCTCCACACTCCCCAGACCTGTCACATAGCTTTTAGAAAGCATATGAAATATAAAATGAAGCATCAAGCATCGTGTTATTTCTAATAACGCATATACACTGAGCTCTGCACTGTAAGACATGTTGAACAGACATTCACTGTATTTTATTGTTTTGTCCAGTTCTCCTGAGCGTTCCACATTGCTGGCTAGAGATCGATATTAAAGCAGATCAGAGCATAAAACCTTTGACCAGTAGTTAAAAGATTAATCAGGGCACTAGGGCACAGGAAAACAAGCCTCACCAAAAGCTTTTTGAAAGCTTTGCACCACTTTCCCAAATTGGAACAATGAATTAAGGATGAGTTATTATCTATTATCTATTTTCTAACAACAAACTAGACAAGCGCATCGATGGGAACTTCAACTTTTTTAAAGCAAAAGTTGCATTATCATGTTTAGTAACAGTGATGTGGACACTTGACACTTCATGCGGAAAAAAAAATGAAGAAGACAATGGTGTGTAATATACTTCTCCTTTCTAGAAGGCAAGAAGTAAAGACGTCTTAGTACCGCAATGTGAGTTAAACTTAACGCCACCTAATGCATTTATACTGTGCATCAGCTACAGCAAAGCAATCACACTTCATCAGGAACAGTTACAGCCTCTGTGATGATATTAAAACTCTGATTCTTATCCTTTTATAACAGCTTAAATGACAAACAATGTCATTGTTTGAACTCTATTATTGATTTATCAGTACACTTTGGGGATGTGATTAGATGTTTTGTAATTAGAGTATTGCAGTCTACTCAAAAATGTACAATTTGTATAATTTGCCAATTAATGACAATTAAAGTACTTACTTGTAGATAGAGCAACATAAAGATCCTAAGATCCTAAGATATTCTTAAAGACGTTGACCTTGTTCCTCCAGGTACTCTGGCTTCCTCTTCAAGTCCAAAGACATGTGTTGTAGGCTGATTGGCTTTTCTAAATGGCATATATACATTATATTGCCAAATGTTTTGGGACACGCCTTCAAATCATTGAATTCAGGTGTTGTTTTTCAGGGGTTGGGCTTGGCCCCTTAGTTCCAGTGAAAGGAACCAGGGCTTTTTGGACAATTTCATGCTCCCAACTTTGTGTGACCCTTTCCTGTTCCAACATGACTGCACACCACTGCACAAAGCAAGGTCCATAAAGACATGAATGAGCGAGTTTGGTGTGGGGAACTTGACTGGCCTGCACAGAGCCCTGACCTCAACCTGATAGAACACCTCTGGGATGAAATAGAGCGTTGACTCTGAGCCGATCCAAAACTGGGACATCTGCCTTTACATGCACATGAATGTAATATGGAGCTGCAGCTATAACAGCTTCAACTCTTCTGGGAAGGCTTTTCATAAGGTTTAGTAGTGCGTTTATGGAAATTTTTTACCATTCTTCTAGAAGCGCATTTGTGAGGTCAGGCACTGATGTAGGACGATAAGGCCTTGCTCGCAGTCTCTGCTCTAATTCATCCCAAAAGTGTTCTATTAGGTTGAGGTCAGGACTCTGTGCAGGCCAGTCAAGTTCCTCCACACCAAACTCGTTTACCCATGTCTTTATGGACCTTGTTTTGTGCACTGGTGTGCAGTGTATAATATATATATATATATATATATATATATATATACATACACATATATATATATATATATATATATATATATATATATATATATATATATATATATATATATATATATATATATATATATGGATATGGATATGTATATATATGGATGGATGGTGGTATTCTGCCCCCTAGTGGACAAATGTAAATTAATTTGAAATATAATAGAGGAGCTGCACAGAGCTCCATCACATGTTTGAAGCTACACAGACACAGAGATCTACTAGAGTAACTTTCATTCTACTTAAAGTTAGCCACAATATTTTTATTGGATGGTAGTTATCCTGATTATTACCAATTACTACACACGTCTTTTAATAAAATCCACGTTCCATAACTAGACGTTTTACTGTTCAACATGTTTGACATCATTGTTGTCAAGATGACTTTCTTTGCACGTGCAAATTCTGTGTGTTGTTGTGTTTCCACCTCCTCTTGATTTGTGGTTATATCACATTGTATGAGAGAAAGAACGGGATTTATTTCATGTCATCATTCCTCTCTTCATGCTCAGATGTTTCTTCTCTTTTCTTGTAAGCTACAGTCTGTGGTTTGATTATTGCTGATCAACAGAATTTCTGTTTCCGTAGTAAGCCGCAGGTTCACTTAATCATAATTAATCAGAAGGGTGCTGACTGAGTCAGGAAATATGACTCTACACTATTAGGGGGAATTCTTAAAATATCTATATAAAAAATATATATCTATATAAAAAAATCTTAAAATATGGGAATTTTTTTTAAATCAGTTTTTAGTTTTAAAACATGGCAGGGTTTCTTCTTCTGTGGAAAAGCAGACTATTATTTATTTATTTATTTATTTATTTATTTATTTATATTTCAAATGAACTCAGAGTTTCAATGAATTGATTTCTTAACATATTTTACTGCTCCCCTCCTTGAACCGCCACCTTATTGTGGTGGAGGGGTTTGAGTACCCGAATGAACCTAGGAGCCATGTTGTCAGGGGCTAAGTGCTCCTGGTGGGGTCTCCCAAGGCAAACGGGTTCTTGGTGACGGGTCAGACTAAGAGTGGTTCAAAACCTTTATGGAATTAAAATCAAGGACTGTTACATCGCCCGGACTGGCGTCACCGGGGCCCCACCCTGGAGCCAGGCCTGGGGTTGGGGCACGCAGGCGGGCGCCTGGTGACCGAGTCTTTGCCTGCAGGACTCGGCCGGGCACAGCCCGAAGAAAAGACGTAGGCCCACCACCCGCAGGAAGGAGCATAAGGGTCCAGTGCAGTGTGTTCTGGGTAGCAGTCATAGGCGGGGGCCCCGACGACCCAAACCCTGGACAAAGAATCTGGCTTTTGGGACATGGAATTTTATACCATAAAACCTATGTCTAGTTTAAGTTTTGGTTTTTGAGGGGGCAGTTGAGGTGGCTCGGGCATCTGTTTCGGATGGAGTCTCCCTGGAGAGGTGTTCTGGGCATGCCCCACCGGGAAGAGGCCCCGGGGAAGACCCAGGACACGCTGGAGAGACTATGTCTCTTGGCTGGCCTGGGAACACCTCGGGGTCCCTCCGGAAGAGCTGGAGGAAGTGTCTGGGGAGAGGGAGGTCTGGGCATCCCGACCTGGCTCCGGATAAGCGGAAGACAATGAATGAATGAATGAATGAATGAATGAATGAATGAATGAATGAATTTTACTGCTGCTCTTCTTTCAGGGGCGAGAGGCTTGAATTTTCCCCCTAGTGGTGAAGCATCTTAACTACACATACACACAGACACACAGACACACACACACACACACACACACACACACACAGTGTGTGTATTTTATACCATGAAACCCATGTCTAGTTTAAGTTTTGGTTTTTGTTAAGTTTTAAGAAAAAAGGGGGCCTTTTTAAGGCAATATTATGTTATATATTGTTGATAAACTTTTTTTAAAAACTAAAACACAATGTTAATGTTATGTTAATGTTAGCTAACATGAAGATGAAGCAGTGATTCATTCTCAAATATTAATTTTCTGGAACTGAATCTGTATCAGCTGATGCTATGTTATTGCTGTCATTTTGATGTCTGTTCACTCAGAACACGCTGTCTCATATCTCATGAATTTGTTTTTTTTTTACCAACAGTTAAAAATCCAAACAGTTTTAGGTGTAGAAGCAGACTGTGCCTTTTTTTTTAGATAACTTCTAACCTCAAAACTATTCCAAATATTCATTCACCTTATCACACATTTTAATCAAAGATGGAAAGATCCTGTTTTTCTTTCCTATGTTACTTTTCCTCACTACATTTCAAAAGAAACTGATTTACTTTCTAAAGTTTCCTTTCTCTGTAATCATATATCTGTAAAGTTATAAGGTGACTTTTTAGCCTCGGACAGCTTCATGGAATTGCTCTGAATTACTGGGAAAACTAAAACAGATGTGACAGCAAGAATAACAATATTAAATTCTTCAATTATAATAGTAATAATTCAATACCCAGCACTGTAACCTATCTGTTGCTTCATTTATTAGCTATATTCTCAGAGTTTATCATTATTCTAGCTAACATTGATAGATTTCGAATAAAGCTGCTGTTAGTCAGCCTTAGCTAATGTTTTCACACTTGAAAGGTGATCATTTACCTCATTAACTCAGTGTATGATTCGAATCAGATATCTTTTCAACATCTTTCTTGTATAGAGGATTTATTTAAATGTGTAATTTCTCGTTAAATTCAGTTCATAATTTGAACTCTTTTATCTATTATACAAATGTATGTATAATGAATGTATATAATATGTTTTTCCCTAAAAGTAACAACTTAATTCTGGACATTGCATGTTATTTCATGTTATAAAACAAATAAAAAGTTTAAAAAAAAAAAAATTCTACCTATTGAATTGTTTGATTATTCAAAATAGAATACTGTATTGATTTGCACATTCAATAAATTCAACACACTAACATCCGTTTCAGCGAGTCGAAATAAAATTATCTTTCAATGTTTATTTATTTTTTTTTATTTCAAGTATTTTGCTTAGCGCATGCGCAAAACGCGAAGCCCATAAGTGCCCTGGAGCTCTCTTTTCTCGTGGCCTCATTGGCGATACTGCGCATGCGCCTACCGGATCAGAATGTTGAGCAAAACGGACTAGAAGAGACGGACAGACAGCGACGAATATTTATAGCCTGCGCTTCTTTACCTTAGTTTAGTTTGAACGCGTATTAAACTCAGAGTACAACAGACAGAAAGATGACGGAGCCCCAGTCAGCGCTGTTACTCAGGAGGCAGCTGGCAGGTAATCCAACAGTGACTGTTAGCGAGTGAAATGAACGTGGCTAAAAGCTAGCTGCCAACCGGTAGCGTGTTAGCTAAGCTAGCTAATCGACTTCTTCGCTCGTGTTTCTCTTCCAAAGCCTCTTTGTTTTGCTAAACACTTTCAATGAGTAATTAACAGTCGATATAAATGTACGAAGTGTCGCTTTGATGGCAGTAGACACGATTATTATGTTCCTTCTGAGTATAAAGGTTTAAAATGTTGGGGAGTAGGGACGTTTTCACATAATTTCTGGCCTGTTCAGCCGGCCGGCAGCGTTGCTTAATGCTAATTAGCTTTGCTAGCATGTATGCTTACGTATTGACATCTATGAAGCCACGTCCTAGCTAGCAGCCTTTCCTTCTTTTTTTTTATCCCTTCCTTTATTTTTCCATTGTCTCCGAAATAAGAGTGTTCCTTTCACAACACGGTGACTATGTGCACTGTGTGTTCTCGTTGGTATAGTAGTGTTTAATGGGCGACATGT
>JAUCMX010000027.1:9942793-10005293 GCA_033459395.1 Hemibagrus guttatus
AAAAGGTTTTTAGTTCTGTCCGTGACAAAAGCTGCTGGAGGAAGGAACTCGATCAGGTAAAAAAAAAAGAAAAAGAAAAGAACAGGTAGACAGTAATGCACATCAAAATGTGGGATTTTTACAATCTGTGGTGAGAACTGTTTGATCATACACTGTGACAACCCTTGCTGTGATTTGGTGCTCTAAGCAGAATTACACAGTAGTTAGCATTTATCATCAGTGTGATTAAACTTTGACAACATTTTCGGCTCTGCAACCAATGAATTTGAGTTCTGACTCTTTAATGACCGTGCTGGATATGAGGGTATGTAAGTGTCTGTTAGATAGAGATGTTGAAAGTGACTTTCAGGTGATGAGCGAGCCTGCGCTATGTGCTTGTTGTAAATTGAAAATCCTGTTTTTTTTTTCGTGTGCGGAAGCATGTGTGTCATTGTTCTGTTTATACTTTAAGAACAATTGCAGCTGTTATACTGTATCAACCATCAAAATCCATCTTTTCTTACTGGTCAGTGTCCTGTTTACTGGTAATCACAGGATAAAGCAGTGACATCATTTACTCTGAATACACAAATACATTTCCCAGTCATTAATTACTATCTTTGTCTCTCTTTCAGAATTGAATAAAAATCCAGTGGAAGGCTTCTCTGCAGGACTGATAGATGATAATGACCTCTACAGATGGGAAGTGCTAATAATTGGTCCTCCAGATACACTCTAGTAAGTACAGTCCTCCTGTGGTAGTGAGTTTGTGTAGTAGTGAGTTTATGGCATCTAATAATCTAATATTGAGTAACGCCCTGTTTTAGCCCTGTTATAGAGTCAGTTGTGAAGGTTATGTCCTAGTCACCACGCTGTTCAAGCATATTTCTGTCCAAACCAAACATACGCTCAATTATTCTGCTTGTTTATTAAATATCGAGGGGGAGAAAGTTGAACTGCTATTTAAGGTTCTTGCTGTCATGCTCCAGTGGTGTTTATTAGGGCTGCCATTTTTTGAACAGATATTCGAACATCTGGTCAAGCATGATGTGAAAAATCCATATAAAATTAAAATGTGCTCATACTAATGTGCAGCTTAAGCGCATTAGACAGCTTTTAATTTCGTTGTTTAGCATCTGATCCAGCAGGCGGCCCTCTAAAAGCTTTTGTCCTCTTGACCCATCAGTAAATTAAGCTAATGATACAAAAATGGAAGCTAACAGCAAGCAGCAGAACTGCCTTGAGTGGACAATTACGACCCAAAATAATCTAAAAATCAGCGTGTGGAAATATTTTGGGTTCTGCACAGCAGATGACAAAGTTACAGTCAAAAATAAAGCTGTTTGTCAACTTTATTAAACAAAAAGTTGTCTTAGACCTCCACAACAACAAATCTTCAAGCTCACTTATTGACCTACCACCGCAAAGAGGCACAGGTGAGCGGAGAAGCATACGACCTCGTATGACTGCATGTTATTCGGTGACGTTGTACGGGGTGTTAATAAAATAATGAAACCATTTGTGTTGTGGTAGCCTTTTTGGGCTGGTCAAATTTATTTAAACAAATTGAGTGGCCTTTTCCCTAGCTGGGAAATGAATATATGCAAATGAGAGCTGCGGGTATTGTAACTTTGTATTAAGATGATAGCTTCAGGTACATACTCTGGTATGATGCAGTTATTGAGCATTGGGGGAAAAAAAACAAGGATCTGTAGTTATGAAAAATAAACTTGGAAATTTGAAATTATAATCTTGAATAATTCCAAAAATGTTAAATAGCACATCTGTATTTAGATTTAATGTGGTTACATCAGCTCACTGAATAGCCTCTGATGTGATTTGTGTTCTGGTGCTGGATTTCATGTAATAAAACTTTTCGGTTTTGTGTGTGGGTTTTTTTTTTATTTTTTATTTTTTAAATGTTTGTTAGATGCAACAGTAGTTGCTACACGTCAACAGATCTATGACTGAAACTCAAAGAGTAGAATATGTGAAAAGTTATAATCAGAGTTTGTTGTTTTCCTGCAGTTTTGCACTTAAATAAATACATATTTTGTGTCTACAGTGAAGGTGGAGTGTTCAAAGCCCACCTCACATTTCCCAAAGATTATCCTCTCAGGCCTCCAAAAATGAAATTCATCACAGAAATATGGCACCCAAATGGTAAGAAATGTTGACCTTTTTTCAATGTTTAAAAATTCAATGATTAGCTTGTAATGTTTCCTCTTTGTATATAAATCTGGCACCACTGGGAATTCTTAAACAGGGAGATTTCATGCGTCAAAGACAGTGACCTGTTTTTCTTGTCAAATATTAAAAAATTAGGAACTTTATATTATCTGCAAAGGGCCGGTGTGGATGCAGGTTTCTATTCCAACCAAGCAGGAGTCATTGTAACAGTTAATCTTGTTGGTCTTGGCTTTCAGCAGCTCACACGTGGGGCTTGCTTGGTTGGAACGAAGGCCTGCACCCTCACCAGCCTTTTCCAGATAAGATTGGACATACCCACACCGCATTTGTTGTGCGAATAAAAAAAGTTGTAGCTGAATGTGTAATCAATGTGGAAATTGTGCTAAATCATGGAGCTCTCCACCCCTAGGCTAATGGCTTAAGGCAGTGTTGTAACAGCAGAGATTAAGTCGTCTGCTCTGGCTTCTTTCTTTGGCTCATCTCTCATTCGTTTATATAAGTTTTTATTAGCAAACCATGCGATTGAAGCAATTTTTTAAAAGCCCATACAGGTATGCAAGAGGTTTGCGAGTCATTTCTAGATGAAAATAGACGCAGGAGAAGATGGGTGTAATAAATAAGCACAAGCACCTTTCCTCCTGCAGAAATGATAGATAAATTTTTAGACTTTTATAACGTTGTGTGTAAACAGACGTTAATACCAGGTGTAACCCGGGCCTTTGACATATCTAGCCACACATTTTAATTATACAGCAAGGCAGCTTGCATGATGTGATCTACATTCTGCTCCAGAGTTCATGCTTTCTAATTTCCTGTTCTTGGTCTTGTTTTCAGTTGACAAGAACGGTGACGTTTGTATTTCTATTTTGCACGAGCCGGGGGAAGACAAGTACGGCTACGAAAAGCCAGAGGAGCGTTGGCTTCCCATTCACACAGTGGAGACCATTATGATTAGTGTCATCTCTATGCTAGCTGATCCTAACGGAGACTCCCCCGCCAATGTGGATGCAGCAGTAAGTCTACACCCCCCCCATTTAGTTTTATTTTTCATGACTTTTCTGTCTGTGAGCTGCTTCTTCTTTCGGCTTTTCCCTTCAGGGGTCGCCACAGCGAATCATCTTTCTCCACCTATCCCTATCTTCTGCATCCTCAACACTTGCACCCACTAGCTTCATATCCTCATTAATTCCATCCATATACCTCCTCTTTGGCCTTCCTCTTTGCCTCCTGCCTGGCAGCTCCATGTCCAACATTCTCCTACCAATATACTCACTCTCCCTCCTCTGAACATGTCCAAACCATCTTAATCTGGCCTCCCTAACTTTGTCCCCCAAACGTCCAACATGAGCTGTCCCTCTGACATACTCGTTCCTAATCCTGTCCAACCTTGTCACTCCCAAAGAGAACCTCAACATCTTCAGCTCTGCTACCTCTACCTCTGACTCCTGTCTCTTCCTCAGTGACACTGTCTCTAAACCATAACTTTTCTGTCTGTGAGCTGGTGGTTAATATTGCTCGGATTGCAATGAAGAAAATCCTTCTGCTTTCAACTTTACTAAAAAGTTTTTTTTGTTTCTTCTTTGAAATATTTCAGAAAGAGTGGAGGGAAGACCGACATGGTGAATTCAAGAGAAAAGTTGCCCGTTGTGTACGAAAGAGCCAAGAGACAGCCTTTGACTGATATTCATCCAGCAGCTTGTAGCATCACTAATTTCAGGGTAGGTGTTGGATTTTACCCATGCACTTTTATAGCCAAGATGCCATGAGTTTATTTTGGTGTATCCAGCTAGTCCTGCTAAGCTTCATATTCACCAGTCAGAAACAAATAAAGGTTGCCAGAGCATAATGCAGCAGGAAAATGATTCCTGCCTTTAATCTTGTGCGAGTCAGATAAACAAAACTTGGGAATAGGACTTAATTATTTAGATGTCGTTAGACTGTTTGTGTGTGGTGTTGGTGCCAACATTTGTGTAATGGGTAACCTGATTGAATAAGACTTGATGCAGAAAGCATGACACTTTTTTTTCTTTTTTCTCTCGGTTCAGGCCCAGGCTGAGAACCTAAAGTTAAATGTAACTCGGTAATGTTGATTTGGATCAATAAAACCGCATTTGGTTTCAGTTGGAAATTAATCAAATTCTAAGTTTTTAATAATGCATGTTTATTTGCCCACATTAATCTTCCTTGTGGCTATTACTTGGATCTTATGTAACCTGGAAACAAAATCCACTTTTAGAGCAAAGTTAGGCCAAATGTATTCTCTGTATGTATGTGCTCACTATATTTGGCATAATACAATAAAGCCAAAGGACTTTATGTAGTTTTTATAATGATACTTTTGGGAAATTAGCTACTTATATGCAGGTGGGTGACAAATTAAAGGAAAATCAGTGGCTCTGTTAAGCACTGGGGACATTTTGCTGGTGGTTTGCGTCACCTTGGGGCAGAGATTCCCAAATTCTTTTAACCTCAAGCCTTGACCACCCTGCATTTTGTTATTTAAATTCCAGATTTACAGTGTGTGACTACATTTTGTTATTGTCAAGATCCCTTACTCTCACGGACTGCTGATTCAGCATTTCATTTTTATTTATTTTTTGTCTTTACCAGGTATCCAGTCGAGAAACAACATGGCACTGTTTTCCTGCACTCTACCACCCTATTGCCGGATTCTTCTTGATTGAGCGTTGGCAGAAACAAGCTTGCATCAATAGGCTGCAATAGAACAATAACGGCTCGTACAGATATGGACGGAACGTGCCAAGCAAATGCCAACATCCAAAAAAAGAGAAAAACCATAACATAAGATGATTACACATTTTTACGCAAGTTTATGAACTGATACAACATTCAGGAAAGAAATTGTAAAGACCTGTAAATAGCACAGACATAAAAACCGGATAATATATGACTCCTCGTATCCATCCAGCAAAACACTTAGTACCAAATAAATAGCGCTTTCTGTAGGTAGAATTTGAGTCCTGTTTAAAAAAAAAACTGCACAAACAGAATGGTTAATTTCCCCTTTCCTCTCTCCAGCAGCTTCTCATGTAGTACTCATCAATTGTTTTACAGGTCATTTCGAGGGAGATGTGTAGCAATTGAAAAGTCCCCCCCCCCTTTAGATTGTCATTGTCTATGAGCCTCACATTGACAACCTAGAAGCAAACAAGGTGTGTGTTCATTATGGCATGTAGTATTTGAGGGAGGGTTTGATGGGAGTTGGTGCTACTGATGTTCAGCATGCCATGTCATGGGATGGACATTCATTTAGGGACACTTGAAGAAAAATTAATTATTGTAAAGTATAGGAAAAGATGATTGTTTCAGAAATCACTGAGCAATTGGATTGGTTTTAACTTAAGGGGTAGGGTGGGGGTGGGACCAGGGGTGTGTCCCTGCTTTGGCTGTAGAAGAGCTACTAAACAGGCCTGCACCTGGGCTTGGTTCTGCGGTGAGTTTTCAGCAGTGGAGAAGCTGACGAGGAAACCCATCAGATGTGATAACCTGCATGTTTATGCTCATAGGTTTTAATTTGTCCCCCCCCCCTTTTTTTTTTCTTCCATCTTTTTTTTTTTTTTTTTTTTCTTTCAAAAGTGCCTCCGATTGAAATTGCTTGGCTTGTTGCACCTCCTGCATTGGATCCAGAGCTAAAAACTGGAGATGGCAAGAATCTCCATGTGCTCCTTCAGGCTTGTATTGATGTGTGATTTTTTTTTTTTTTTTTTTTTTTTTTTTTTTTAATTTTTTTTTTTTCCTTTTTCTTTTTTTAAAATCCTTTGTGCCAGCAGTAATGGATTATTAAAGACAATTTGGTGTAGCAATAACAGCCCCTTTGCCCAACTGTGTGTGTAGTGTGTCCTATTTCCACCTAATGTGTGAAGTTTCAATATTCGGATAAAATTTAGAAACAGGTAAACATTTATGCATATATTTTTGCTCATTTGAGAGAATTCCATTGGCAGGCTTTTTTTTTGCGTGCGTGCGTGTTGTCTTTGCTAGGATTCGGTAAGCATGCTTTAAACTGTAGGTTTCTCACAAGCAGTTTCTCATTTTTTGTTTAGAAGGGGTGTGTACGTATATGTGCACGTGTGAGTGAGAGAGAGTGTGCGAGTGCGTGTTTGAATGTTCGAGTAAGAATGTGTGTTTCACCATCCCGCTACTCCCCACAATCCTTTATTCTCCGTTTAATTTTATTCTGGCTCTGACAGACTACTGCAGTTCTCTTGCCTAATGTACAAAGACAAAATACTGATGTATATTTTTCATGTTATGGAAGTTGTCTCCTCTAGTGAATTCTTCTAAAATATAATTTTTTTTCCAATACCTGTGGTCTTCCTCTATCTCTTGATTTAATTGTTTTACCTTTTGAGTACAGCTTCACATAAGGGCATTGAATATACACCAACCAGGCATAACCTTATGACCCCCTGCCTAATATTGTGTTTGTCCCCCTTTTGCTGCCAAAACAGCCCTGACCCATCATGCACTGTGTATTCTGACACCTTTCTATCAGAACCAGCATTAACTTCTTCAGCAATCTGAGCAACAGTAGCTCGTCTGTTGGATCGGATCACACGGGCCAGCCTTCGCTCCCCACGTGCATCAATGATCCTTGGCCGTCCATGACCCTGTCACCAGTTCACCACTGTTCCTTCCTTGGACCACTTTTGACAGATACTGACCACTGCAGACTGGGAACACCCCACAAGAGCTGCAGTTTTGGAGATGCTCTGATCCAGTCGTCTAGCCATCACAATTTGGCCCTTGTCAAACTCGCTCAAATCCTTACGCTTGCCCATTTTTCCTGCTTCTAACACATCAACTTTGAGGACAAAATGTTCATTTGCTGCCTAATATATCCCACCCACTAACAGGTGCCATGATGAGGAGATCATCAGTCTTATTCACTTCACCTCGGTGGTAATGTTATGCCTGATCGGTATATTACTAGTAAATATGAACGAGTCTGAATGTTGTGGTAATATTTATGCAGAAACTGGTTTGGAGAAGTGACCCAAATAACATTACACTGCTCAAAAAAATTAAGGGAACCCTTAAGTCACTTTTGGCTTCAGATGATCCAATTCATAAAATCCCAGAGGTTCTCAACTGGATACAGGTCTGGAAAATATAAGGGCCAGTAAATTGCATCAATACCTTCTTGAAAGATATGCAAGTTATTTGGAGATGAATTCATTTTATATTTTTCCCATACACTACATGCCTTTTTGCTATGTTTTGCCAAGTTTTAATGAAATAAAACCAACTGTTGGTTTGTTTTCTTCCTTTTTGAATCCCAGAATTATGCAAATATTTTTGCAATACATCATGGTTTCCCCAGCTGTGCTTTCAAAGTGACCTCTTCATTCAATACTGTAATATAGTTAAAAATAAGAAGAAAAAAAACACACTTTTCCTGATTTGGATGATGCAAATTCCTGTTCATGTGGAATATTCTAAATCTTAAAAGGGTAACAGGGTTGAGTGAATGTGTTGGGGAAATAACATATAATAAAATACATTTTTCTTATCCTTTAATGGATGACTCGTGGTTAAATAAGGTTCCAAGCATGAGCTGTTCAGCAGACATCCATGAAGACATGATGTGTTAAATTTGGAGTTAAAGAATTCCACAGAGCCCTGACCTCACCTCAGACCAGATCCAATGCCAGTGTCTGATCTCACTAATGCTCTTGTGGCTGAACGAACTCAAAACCCTATAGCCATGCTCCAACATCTAGTGAAAAGCCTTCCTTGAAGAGGAAGAGTGTATTATAACAGTAAAGGAGGATTAAACTGGAATATAATGCACATATGTGTGTAACTGATTAGGTGTCCACAAGCCTGGCTTTTATAGTGTTTATGCAAATGTGTTATCAGTGAGACACAACAGCAATGATAATAATGGAATTCTGCCAAAGCCTGGTTACATTAAATAGATGGGTTTAGGATTTAATAAACTTGAAACAGGCACAAACATCCATCCATTGTCTTCTGCTTTATCCGAGGCCGAGTCGAAGGGACAGCAGTCTAAGTAGGGATGCCCAGACTTCCCTCTCCCTAGACACTTCCTCAAGCTCTTCCGGGGGGATTCCGAGGCGTTCCCAGGTCAGCCGAGAGACATAGTCCCTCCAGCGTGTTCTGGGTCTTCCTCGGGGTCTCTTCCCGATGGGGCGTGCCTGCAACACCTCCCCAGGGAAACGTCCAGGAGGCATCCGAAACAGATGCCCGAGCCACCTCAACTGGCCCCTTTCGATGTGGAGGAGCAGCGGCTGTACTCCGAGCTCCTCCCGGGTGACAGAGCTTCTTACCCTATCTCTAAGGGAACACCACGCCACCCTCCAGAGGAAGCTCATTTCTGCTGCTTGTATGTGGGATCTTGTCCTTTCGGTCATGACCCAAAGCTCATGACCATAGGTGAGGGTAGGAACGTAGATTGACTAGTAAATTGAGATCTTCGCCTTTTGGCTCAGCTCCTTCTTCACCATAACAGACCGGTACATGGACCGCATTACTGCTGCCGCTGCATCAATCCAGGCACAAATATCATCACCTTAAACCAAACTGTAACTTCTACTGTTTTTAATTTACTTCACACTGATGGCATGAACGTGACAGGACGCTGATTAGAGTTTGACTGCTCTGAAAGCATCTACTTTACTCCAGCATGATTCATTTTTGGCCTAATTTACACACACACACACACACACATATATATATATATATATATATATATATATATATATATATATATATATATATATATATATATATTTTTTTTTTAACCCCTGGGATAGGCTCCAAGTTCCCTGTGTCCCTTTGTAGGGTAAGTGGTATAGTAAATGGATGTATGAATGTTAGGGCTCTGATTTTTTAACATCTAAAATCTTATACATAGCAATTTTAAAACAAAATATCGACAAATATGTACATTTATGTACATATGTACGTTTTTTTTGTATATTTAGGTATGTGACAGGACATAATAATGCGAGAAATATATGAAATTCATATTCAAATACTTTTCATCAGCTTCCAAGCTCCATATGTACCTGCCTTGGGTTCCAAGAGTGAATGAGATATTTTGATATGTATAAATATTATGCAATATATTTGCTTAATATTCTAAAAGTAGGATTTAAATTGATCAGTGAAGAAGTAATTACAGCGAGTCCTTATGTTTTTTGGTCGTTGGCTGCAAAATGTATTGGCCTGATATAAATTTTCCACATAGCAATATTGTTATTGGAAACCCCCTAAACCCCCTCCTGCGCGTCTCCGTCTTCTCGCGATACTCACCCTGCGGTTCCACCGTCTTCTCGCGAGAACACACAACCAGCCGCGGATCCAACATGGCGGAAGGTATGAAAATGATTTCTTACATATTTTCACGTCCCTTTCCCCTTTATCGTATATGCTAATTCCGTATCGGCTTGACTGACAAGTGTGTACTTAAATACATTTGCGTCATGTTTGGAGTTAGGCGGCAAATTTTGCGTTTGCGTGCACTAATTTAATATTGCGTCTGTTTTTTTTGGTCCGTATGTAAGCTGGTGGGTTGGGCGGTGGTTGAAGTGAAAATGCACGAAAATGCCGAATAAAACCTTTTTATCTCTGAATTTCTGGTCAGCTTGTTGTAGTTAGTATGTGTTAAAGTCTTATGAGCGGTAGCATGACCCTGTCAGGTGACATGGGTGGCCTTGTAGCTTAACACTAGCTAAAATAGTGACATATCAACAATTGTCATTAGCTCACGCTCCTAACGGTAATCTGTTTGTTCGTTGTGGTTGAATCCCAAATTGCTCACTATTGGATATATAGTGCGCTAAATAGGGTGTAAACACAAGTTCTTTATATGATATGCAGTGCACTAATCGGGCAGGGGGTCCATTTGGAATTGAGAAAACGTTGCTCTGTGTAGGGAAGCAAACCTGGCATGAATGAACGGTTAGTTTCTCAAGGTAACGGATTACGCATGATGTCATCACGTTATAAGTGTCTTAGACTGTCACTTATCTTTTGGAGCAGACTCTAGTAACAGTTTCCTTTGTCAGCCCGAAAATATTGCCACCCTGGTCTGATCAGCTCTGCAGTTGTTTAAGGTCTGCATAGTTTTCAGCTTGAGTGCATTTTACAGCTGTTGTGTAACCCGTTTCATAGGCTTTTAAACAGCTTTATTGTGCCCATTGACCTCCTGAGAAACAAAGCTGCTGACTCTATTCTTTATCATTGTGGAAAGAAACCTAAATGCCTTGCTTAAATGAATTACCTGGATTTAGTCTAATTCTAAAGACTAGTGAGAGCACTCTTACACTGTTATTAGCTCTAAATTCAAAAGCTGTGGTGTTTAGTTTGCAGCATTTCCATAAGGTACATGTTGGTGTTGCTTGAGCATTTATTGTTCCCCTGGGAAGGCTCAGTCATGTGGTTTTGAGTAACTCCTCTAACTCGTACACCAATCATCGTGAGGCCACACAATCCTCCAGCCTGTATAGATAGATAGATAGATAGATAGATAGATAGATAGATAGACACTCTATTCATCCCAATGGGAAATTTAATGTAAAGCAAAGACAGAGTGCCTCCTCTATATCTTCGGAAATGACAAGCTGGTATACAGAGTGATAGTAAAAGAGGAAGGAAGCTCGGCTTGCAGAATTTGTGCTAAGCCGTCAAATTCCAGTGTCACCTCGCTTCGGGAGAAATGAGGATGTTGACGTTTCGTCATGATTTCTGGAGGCGCACACGTTTAGACAGATCTTAGCTGTTTCAGGGGAAGCTTTTGAGATTTAGTTATAAATCCAGTTTGTCTTAGTAAAAGTTGGGAAACTTTTAAGATACAGTCTGCTGCCGTTAGTCCCTCTAGGAAAGTTAGTGTGTATGATCAGGAAGTATCTTTTAGTCTGCTGCCTCAGCAGGTTTTTTTTTTCTCTTTTGGATTTTTTAGTAAACGCAGTTTAAGACCCGTTTCCCATTCTGTTGCTGACATTTTGTCTGTGTGTGTGTGTGTGTGTATGTGGGGGTGTGTGTGGGGTATTTATGTGTGTGTGTGTATATGCCACTGTATTTTTGTTTCTCTATACATTTGTCCCTGTTTGTGTCTTTGTGCATGTGTCCCTGTTTCTCTCTATCTCTTTGTGTATGTCACTGTAAGTGTGTCCCTGTGTGCTTCTGTCCCTGTATGTGTCTGTCTGTATGTCTGCATACATGTGTCTCTATGCATATGTGTCTTTGTCTCTTTGTATGCACACACATTTTATCTATCTGCACACTTCCTTACTGCTGGTGGCTTATTTTCTGCCCTGTTTTTTCCCCTCCTCTATGCTTTCTCCTCTCGTTACACAGAGGAGGTGCAGAAACTGCAGAAGCACCTGTCCCTGCTGCGGCAGGAGTATGTCAAAATGCAGCAGAAGCTGGTGGAAACGGAGCGGAGGTGCTCCCTTCTGGCGGCGCAGGCCTCCGGTCACAGCTCCTCCTCACAGACCAGTGACTCCTTCATCAGCCGCCTGCTGACCATTGTGGCTGAACTTTATAAGCAAGACCAGTACAGGTGCATGCTGGGAACTGGCTAAAAGTCTATTTTTTTGTTCATTGCTGTGTAGGATATATTAAACAAGCTTATGATTTGAAATTTTAGTGTCAAAGCCTTACATTAGAGATTGGGTTCATTGTGTTTGACTGTGAGCCTGATACTGACACTGAGCTGTGCTCTTGTGTTTTAGTGACCTGAAGGTGAAAATCGGACAGGAACAGCTGAGTGCCCATAAGTTTGTCCTGGCAGCCCGCAGTGACGTCTGGAGCCTGGCCAACATGGCTTCTACATCCGAGCTTGACCTGTCAGGTGAGAATCAATGAGGGTTTGTGATTTTTCTACATTATATGATTGGCTAACATGAGCTGGAGAACAAAACAAGCTCTTCCCACACAGAGAGCAGGGCTAAGCAGAGGTGATCCTTACTGCAAAAATAAAAAGTCAAAGAGGTGGCATAGACCTTATCCACCTCCTCTTATATTCCTCAGCTAATTATCAGGATTCAAACTGGTCATATTCTGTTAATGGAAGCCTTAATCATGTCCCCCCTGGAGCCAGACAGTTTCATATCTGACCTGTAACTATGATTTGGATTTTAAAGTCCAGTTCCTTTATTGTTGTTGTTGTTGTTGTTTTTCCCCTGACATATCTTTCACCTCCTCTTTCAATGAATGTTTCTCTTTCTCAGAGGCCAAGCCAGAGGTTGCCATGGCGATGCTACGCTGGGCATACACAGACGAGCTAAAGTTGTGTGAAGACGACACCTTCCTCATTGACCTGATGAAGCTCGCCAACCGCTTTCAACTTTACCTCCTGCGAGAGAGGTAGGCACACAGAGGAGTGAGGGTGCATGACTCATAGACTGCAGGTCAGTGACCCTGTTGAATTGGACCAAAAACACTCAAAGTGACAAGCTGAGCTGCCGTGGTTCTGCACCCATTAATGCATTTTAGATAAGGATGAATAAAATGACCAGAGACAGACCTAAAGTCTCTCGTTTCAGCTCTAGACCTTATGACCTTTTACATAAGAGCTTTACATTTTAACATTGGTTCACAAACTAAACAAATGCACAAAATAGCTGTTTCTTTTCGACATGTGAGTCAGACTACATGAAATAATTACAGTTATGCAGGTGTTTTGAGAGCTCTCTCATATTAAGTAAAACACTTTGGAATCTTTGTGCCCTTCCCCTTACCTCACATGTTTTGGACAACTACGCATTAGTTGACAAGACGCATTGTAATCATATCTGCAGCTGTATCACCGATGATACTGCAGTTTGACGATTATTTAGCAGCTATAATCATTTAAAATTATGTAGAAGACCAGGCGTATTCATTTATTTTGCATCTCTGCTCATGTATTTCCTGTCTGGAAAAAAAACTCTTTTTTGCTAAAAAGCAATTCACTAGACGTTAGTTACTTGAACAAGGGAACTGGGGTGAGCTAGGGAAAAAAGCAATGCTTGTCATATTACAAACTGCTCCTTTAAAATGAAGATTTGTATTATGATGTTTATGCTTTTTTTTTTTTTTTTTTTTTTAAAGAATTTTAGTCTTATGTTCTTATTATTCAAACGCTGGTATTCCTCTTCTCATTTCTAGATGTGAGAAAGGAGTAATGTCATCAGTAAACGTGAGGAACTGCATCCGGTTTTACCAGACGGCCGAGGAGCTGGACGCTACCACGCTGATGAACTACTGCGGTGAAATCATCGCTAGCCATTGGGTGAGTCAGGACGCCGTGTGCCGTTAACACCAAGTCTTCAGCCTCAAATCATGTCATCATTAATGCAGTGTGGGGGAAGATGTGTCTGCCTAGTTGTGGCTCTCTAGCTCATATGTTTGTGTTCATTATATAAGCCTGAATCACAGAAGAGGTCTAACATTTATTGATATAATCTATTTCTAAAAAGCTAGGAGACTGTATTCTGGAATAATTTACTTCAAATAATGAAATAAGGACCTTTCCCCCCCCATGCAGAATCAATGATTTTGCCATTCCTTACGGATGTGCTGCCTCTCTGTTGTCTGAGTCAGTGGCTGATGCTATCCTCCCTCCTGCTGTTACTTGCAGCAGGAAGCAAGTTTTGATGAAGCACTGTCCTTGGTATCAAGGCTTCATTTATGATTTCTTAAATTCTCCGGTCATAAATCCCTGTTGAGCATGCTCACTGATCCTCAAGGTGATTTTCGCGAATAGGTCACAGAGGCAGACAGTAATTATTCGTTCCTTTTGGAGCTGCAGACTCAATATCTTTCTCTGCAGTCATTCCCTCACAGTGGTGTGTATGTATTTGTGTAAGACAGTAGTCACATAAAAGGCTATTCAAGGGTACCACTGGGACGTTTGTTTACTATATATCGTCATAAATAAATCAATTTACATTCCCTGATGTATAAAGGTGTATGTATGTACGTGTCACTTATATGATGTCTTTCCTGCTTTTGAATAGACCAGTTATAACTATGTGCTCTATTACAGGATGACCTGAGGAAAGAGGACTTCAGTACTATGAGTGCTCAGCTGCTGTATAAGATGATCAAGTCCAAGACTGAGTTTCCTCTTCACAAAGCCATAAAAGTGGAGAGAGAGGACGTGGTCTTCCTGTATCTTATCGAGATGGATGCTCAGGTACTTCAGCCATAAACCTGGAGACAAGTGTGGAACAACTCAGACACTTTATTCTTAATAATTCTTTATTTTTAATTCTTAAGACGCTTTATTCTCTACCCTCCATTCACAAATCGGCACACGAGCACCCCCCGCTTCCACAGTTACATAAAGTTCAATTACTAACAAAGTTACACAAAATGTTTAATTCATTAACTTAATTAACTTTTCTGGTCTCACACACACAATCATGCACACTACAAGCAGTGAAATTAATTCCCAGGGGGCAAAATTGTTTTTTCTTTCGCAGCTGCCAGGAAAGCTGAATGAACTGGACAATAACGGCGATCTGGCTTTAGACCTGGCCTTGTCCAGAAAACTGGAGAGCATTGCCACCACCTTGGTCAACAACAAAGCAGACGTGGACATGGTGGATCAGAGTGGCTGGAGCCTGCTGCACAAAGCTATCCAGAGAGGCGAGTGCCACTATTTCCTTAAAACATCATTCTGTTCAGTCTCTGATGCTGGAGGTACAATAAAAACATGTGGCAACTCCTCCAATGTTGAAACGCCGAATCCTCTCCCTTTTCATTTCCCCTTCCGCTATACATCGCCCTTATATAAACTTTCTAAAAGTGAGTATTCATTTTCTTCTTGCCTGTGTGTGGATTCAGGAGATGAATTTGCTTCCACCTTCCTGATCCGCCACTCAGCCCAAGTGAACGCAGCCACGGTGGGAGCAGTGGAGACTCCGCTGCACCTTGTCTGCTCCTTCAGCCCAAAGAAGCACAGTCCTGAGGTGATGAGCGGCATGGCCCGCATTGCAGAGGCCTTGCTCAAAACCGGGGCCAACCCCAACATGCAAAACAGCAGAGGACGGTGGGTAACATAGTATAGACCAGAAATGAGCCTCATTTTGTTTGAAGTTATCCTGTAGCCCTGTGGTCACCTGTTTCTTTTAAAACATTACTGATCTTCATTTTTATGTTAATTTTTCAGAACACCTTTACATGAAGCAGTGCTATCAGGAAACGAACCTGTGTTCAACCAACTCCTGCAATGCAAACAGTGAGCATAATATCCCTTCAGCTGACCGTCTAACCTCGGTTGCATCATGCATACATTTTCAAGAAATGTATTCACATATACTAATGACTTTATTCATGTTCAGGCTGGACATGGACCTAAAAGACCATGAAGGGAATACTGCTCTGTGGCTGGCTCTGCAGTATATTACAGTATCATCTGATCCCTCCATTAACCCATTCGATGATGAGGCTCCTGTTGTTAACGGCACCTCATTTGATGAGAACAGCTTTGCTGCTCGACTCATACAGAGAGGAAGCGATCCCAATGCTCCAGACGCCTCAGGTAAGGATTTACATACTGCATGCACATCCATGCAATCTACACACTGTTGTCAAAATTCATAAATTAGTATATTTTTACCTTGTGAAATGGCAGTTGGTCTTTTCTTTAGGAAACTGCCTTATTCAAAGAGCAGCCCTTGCAGGAAGTGAGGCAGCTGCCATTTTCCTGGCCACCCATGAAGCAAAGGTCAATCATGCTAATAAATGGGTGAGCATTTCTCATTTTTTCCCCCCAATTTCTGTGCATCAAACATTAAATAGGAACTGATTGCATATAGGAACTATAGTTGTGAATGTGGATTTGATATTTGCTTCAGCTCATGTGTGCCATAAGATTAATATGAGGAACAATTTGAACAATTGTTTGGATTTGCTACTTTACCGTGTCGTGCATGTGTACAAGTAACGAATGTATTTTTTAAAATAGGTAACATTTTTTGCATTTGATTGCACTTTGATGTCCCTTGTTAATTCCAGTGCACTCTGTTTTCTTCATAGGGAGAAACCCCCCTGCACACAGCGTGTCGCTGCGGATTAGCAGCTCTGACGGCTGAGCTTCTGCAGCAGGGGGCCAATCCTAATCTACAAACCCACACTGCCTTGCCTGACGCAGGGGACCGGAGCCACAGCGTCTCATTACAGAGCCCTCTCCACATGGCCATCGTTCACAACCACCCGGATGTGGTGTCTGTCATACTAGAGCAGAAAGGTACTACTGTTTGTCCTTAATAGGGTCTGTTTATTATTACTACTGGGATAATGATTCCATTCTTCCTCTCCGTATTATAGCCAATGCTCTCCATGCCACCAACAACCTACAGATCATCCCAGACTTCAGCCTTAAAGATTCCTTGGACCAGACTGTACTCGGACTTGCTCTCTGGACAGGTACTACAGACTTATAGAATATTTTCCACTGCATGGAACAATAAGAAATCCGAACATCGTACTATCCTTATTCAAGTATTAAATATATAGTTAATTATATTTGTCAGGAATGCACATCATTGCCGCACAGCTCCTTGGATCAGGGGCAGCCATTAATGACACCATGTCAGATGGCCAGACTCTTCTCCACATGGCTATCAAGAGACAGGACAGCAAAAGTGCCCTCTTCCTGCTAGAGCACCAAGCAGACATCAATGTAAGGTAAGGTGTTTCCAGGCAGTGGAAGCAGTGAGTGCAGTTCGGTGGTGTCTGTTACAGAAACAGACTGTATACGGTCAAGCATACAAATCTTGTTGACTAGACTTTGACATTGCCTATGTCTACATGCAGATTCTACATACAGTTTTTGTTATTACAAAAGTATTTGTTCCTGAAATTGAGGTTCCCTTGATTAACACAGTTTTTTTTTGCATTACTAAAGAGATAGTAATGTTAAAATAAAAATGTAATACACTTAATAGGCATTTGTCTGAATGATCAATACACCTGCACTGCTATTGTTTTTTCAGTCTACTACTAAACATAAGACCACAAAAAAAAGGAAAATATAACATCATATGTTGATAACTTGCTGATTTCTGGTCTCCAAAACCGGTATAAAACTGGAACTTGCTTCAGCGTCACTTCTGAATTTTGGCAGTTAACAACCACAGATATGTTAATTAAGGTGTTGGGCTTAATTTAACACAATGACACCAGAAAGATTGGATAATGCAGTTTGGCTTATTTGGATTATTGTAAAGCTTTACCAGTGTGAATGTACACATCTGTAACTGATATGAATTCATTTCATACCGAGTCAGTAATTAAAGGTTCTCTTGACCTTCAGGACACAGGAGGGGCAGACAGCCCTGCAGCTGGCCATCAGTAACCAGCTCCCCTTGGTAGTGGACGCTATCTGTACACGTGGAGCAGACATGTCCGTGGTGAATGAGAAGGGGGATCCTCCGCTGTGGCTTGCCTTAGAGAATGGCCTAGAGGATATTGCCTCAACATTGGTAGGTGTGACCCGGAAATTGGTTGTCTCTTCCTTCTTCAAAGATTTCTCTGTGTTTCTCTTATGATCGTATTTTCTTTGTGCTAGAGTTTGTTATGACTTTGCTAAATTGTTGGAATGCTGATGTTGCATTGATTTATATCTGTAAAATGCTCTGGCTCCTGATAGGTCAGGCATGGCTGTGACACAACTTGCTGGAGTTCAGGACCAGGAGGGTGCCAGCAAACGTTGCTGCACAGAGCCATTGATGAGAACAATGAGATCTCCGCCTGCTTCCTTATACGCAGGTGTGCACATATGAACTAAGGAAATCATCCGCGCGCATGCTCATACATGCCTAAAATATGAAACCTTTGTTTTCCTGTGGTCTGATTGGTGTGACCTCAATTTCAGGTGTGGCAATAACAGAACAAAAAAAATCTACTAGCAGGTGTATATGGAGCTGTATTGTGAATAAATATTTTCCTCTGTATCCCTATGGTGGCTCAGACTTTAGATGAAATATTCAATGCCTTAAATACTTTTACGGTTAAAAAAAAAGTAAAATAAAGAATATATATATAGTTTTATTGTTTATATTATATAGTGTTTTGCTTACAGACACATTTACCCTTTTCCCTTTGTGTTTGTGTATGTGGTTTTCTCTTTCAGTGGCTGTGATGTGAACAGTCCTCGGAGGCCTGGTCCTAACGGGGAGGGAGATGAGGAGGCGCGGGATGGTCAGAGCCCTCTGCACCTGGCCTCCTCTTGGGGCCTCGAGGAGGTGGTGCAGTGCCTTCTGGAGTTCGCAGCAAACGTCAATGCACAGGTACTAACACAGTGCACTGGTTTCTAACATTCCTATATGAATCTATTAAATATTGCAGGCTTTGCCTAAGCTTCTGGTACGGATTTATATATTATGATATACTGTAGGTAGTATGAAACCATATTGTTTTATAGACCTGTATGTAGATGTGTATAGCTCACGCTAGAGTGCAATCCTAGAGTGCATTTCCTCATATTCACGGTGTTCCCTCTTTGCTGTTAAACGTAGGATGCTGAGGGCCGGGCACCAATCCATGTGGCCATCAGTAACCAGCACAGTGTGATTATTCAGCTTCTCATCTCGCACCCTGACATCCGACTGAACCTGAGAGACCGACAGTGCACAACGCCATTTGCCTGTGCCATGACTCACAAGAACAACAAAGCAGCAGAAGCCATCCTCAAAAGAGAATCTGGAGCAGCCGAGCAGGTGGGATAGGCAAGAGGGAGACAGATGGGTATAACGGTGGTGAAGATCATTGTGACATTTCTCTCAGAGATTGTTGCCTCTATGTGGATTAGATCCATGACCACAGATGATGCAGATTTCTATTTTAGCATTCCTATTAATTATACATCATGATGATGTATATCCTAAGGCACTGTGCCATTAATGGCTAGCAGATAATTAACAATGTAATTATATGTTAATGTAAAATAATCTGTCTTTTAAGTATCTATTTTTTCCATGAGGAACAGGCAGGAACATTTAAGGAATACAGGATATGCTGTTTTTGGAAAATAATCAGTGATTGGATAAGTTAGTACATAAGATTATTGTCCAGTAATAGCATGCCCCAAAATGTTTTAATCATCTCATACTATAATAATTTACCAACATTGACATGAATGACATCATAGTGCTGTGGTACAATGGTATATTTTATATTTGGAAGATTTGATTATAGGATCCTGTAAACGGTGAAAGAGAATAATTTTCATTCACAAACCAAACTCAGGACATCTCAGGTTTCATTCGAGTACATGCATGTCTCACCTGGCTGCTGTCTGTTTGCATCTCTGCTTAGGTTGACAACAAGGGTCGTAACTTCCTTCACATAGCTGTGCAGAACTCCGACATCGAGAGTGTGCTTTTCTTGATCAGCGTGCAGGCTAACGTTAACTCCAGAGTGCAGGACTCGGCCAAACTCACACCACTGCACCTCGCTGTGCAGGCCGGCTCGGAGATCATTGTGCGCAACCTGGTAAGCCCTGTGTAGAAAAAGACGGATGCCAGTTTGCATGTTTTATGATACCAATTATAACTTAATGTGGTTTTATGGCTCTGTGTTATTAATCACTTATTAGGGTGTATAAAGAAAAAAATGTCAGAAATGTAACTGTGCGAATGTAGGAATGTGTGATTCCCAATGTGGGAATCAGCATTCTAGTAATTAGACATCTAATGCAATTGCACTGCTTGAACACCAGCAGTCCCAGTCTGTACAACCCATAGAGTTAAGATTTAGAGAGCACACTGACATCGGTGGATCACAACAAATGACCTTCCATCATACGTAATATGGCTACACCACCATGTTATAACAGTTAAACAGAGCTCATCAGTAGCTTACAAAGCACACAGTCCCACACCACTGATTATTTACAGTTAACAAGGAAGATGTTGTAGGTTTCGGGCATTTTAGCTGACTTTCACGCTGCGTTTCTGCTCAGCGCTCGTACAGATGTTTGGTAGAATTTAGAAATATATTTCTTTTTAAGATATGGTGAATATCTGTTATGTTTGGTTCATAATATTAAACACAAATGTATTTCATTTTATATAGACAAACATTTGCATTGTTTCTCATCTAGAAATAAAAAAGGAGCCTTTTAAGTCTTATTTTTGTTCTTCATTCAGATTTTGTTCAAAATATTCTGAGAATCAAATCATGAACCCGCTATCTTGAAACGAATTGAATCATGTTTAGAGTGTACCGTCACACCATAATTACTTCTGTATGTACTGCTAAATTTGACATATTTGCATATTTGTGTGAATTTGCATGACTGTGATGATGGTGTTTTCATGCTTGCTTTGCATGTGTCTGTACTTCAGATCATTGTGTGTTTGTGTTCAGCTTCTAGCAGGTGCTAAAGTGAACGAGTTGACTAAACACCGGCAGACGGCTCTACATTTGGCGGCGCAGCAAGATCTGGCCACTATTTGCTCTGTTCTGCTGGAAAACGGTGTTGATTTTCCAGCTGTTGATGAGAACGGAAACAATGGTGCATATCTGTACTCTTAAAACTACAACAGATGAACTTGAATCAAAGTCAGATGTCTCATCATATGCAATCTGTGTACTTGGTTTTCTTTCAGCTCTACACCTTGCTGTGATGCAGGGTCGCCTGAATAATGTGCGAGTTCTTCTCACCGAGTCAAACATTGACGCAGAGGCCTACAATGTCAGGTACACATCCATGGAAAAAAAACACAGGCTGCCACACAGTCGCTGTTTTTTTTTTTTTTTTTTTTTTTTTTAAATTTATCGAAATAATGAGAACTGAAGGATTGCTTTTCATTTAGTTGACCTTGCTTGTCACCTTTAGGGGCCAATCTCCAATGCATGTGCTTGGACAATACGGGAAGGAAAATGCAGCAGCAATCTTTGAGCTATTCTTGGAATGCATGCCAGAGTATCCCCTGGATAAACCAGACAGTGAAGGGAATACAGGTTAGTACCGTAGCATTTTCCTCACAAAAGCTGTGCAGAACTTTCTAATTGATTCTTTTTAATCAATCGGAGTGCATGTGGCTGTTCCTATTCATACCTGTTTATAAGGGATGGTGTTATAGATGTTCCTAGACCAGTAAATGATGCTTGTAGTAAATGAACTGACTTTAAATGTATATTAAAAAGCATCTTCTCTGACTTTCTTAAAAATGCCAAATTTTCTTAAAATGTATTAGCAAATATTTTACAAACAAAGCTAAGGATTGCCCTTAAGAGAGGGACAGGGATGTCTGCTTTCATCAGGAACCGGACTTGTATGGCTGATAGTAGTGGACCCCAGTCTTTGTTTATTTGTTGTAGCCCATTTGACTTAGGACTCAATGTTTTGTGCATTCTGGGATGCTCTTCTGCTCACCATGATTGTAAAGGATTATGAGTTACTATAGACTTCAAGTCAACCCACACCAGTCTGGTCACTCTCCTCTGACTTCACTCATCAGCAAGACATTTCTGAAATGAAGCCACTGGTGTTTTGAGAACAGAACACAATAAACCCAAAAAGTAACTGGATTTGTTTTCAAACAATTTATATTATCGCACAGCTTGTTTTGTATTGATGGGAAATGAAACAATATGCAGTTCCAACTGTCGGCAGTCATGATTTGATGTGATTATTCATTTGATGTACTTGTCTTTGCTCTTTAGTTCTTCTGTTGGCCTATATGAAAGGAAACGCTAATCTCTGTCGCGCCATCGTGAGGGCTGGAGCCCGTCTGGGCGTCAACAACAATCAGGGCATAAACATCTTCAACTATCAAGTGGCCACGAAACAGCTCCTCTTCCGCCTACTAGGTACGAGATCCACAGCTTTACCATCTTTCACAGCTTTACCAGTCCTAATGTCCTAACTAACACACCAATATCATACATATTTAGAATTTGTTAGTTTTCATTCATTGGCTATCCAAAAATCATCATGCTGCATATCAGATTTTTTTTTTGTTGGTCATTTTGTATGTTGAAGACATGCTGTCCAAAGAGCCCCCATGGTGCGACGGCTCCAACTGTTACGAATGCACTGCCAAGTTTGGAGTCACTACAAGAAAGCATCACTGGTATGTACTTGGAATGCTCTTGTCTGTATGCAACACTTGTATCTTTTGGAAATAAGTCCTATTCTCTAAACCGATTCTTTGCTCTCACCAGCCGTCACTGTGGACGCTTGCTCTGCCACAAGTGCTCCATCAAGGAGATCCCCATCATCAAATTCGACCTGAACAAGCCAGTCCGCGTCTGTGATATTTGCTTTGACGTGCTAACTCTGGGCGGAGTCTCCTAACACACTAGCAGGGCATGGGTGGTGCATACACTAAACCAGACTGCGGTGGATAAAAAGGTGGAGGCGGAGAGAAGGGAGGAAAAAGAATGGACTAAATGTATGGACCACAATTTTTACTACTATTGCAGACGTTTCTGAACAAAAACAACTGTGTATGTATGTTCTAGTACCAACATATATTAAGGATCAAAATTAAAGTAGTGCAGGAGCTCTTAACTCTAATCTTGAGGACCTTGTGTTCTGTGACACACATGCTCCAACTGCTCAGCTAATGATTTAAGGAAAAATCCACCCTGATTGACACACACACATCATCTTCATGCCATCTTCAGGACTAAGAATCAATATGGTGGAATGATGCAGCAGCGCTTTAGTCCTTTAGTCTGACATCCTCATCTATACACACTTTAACAAACCTCTATCATTCGTACTAATACTGCCACCATCATGCTTGTAGATCGCCGGGTCTCGGGTAACTCGGCGCAAGCGTGTCATATAGCCGTACTGCATTCTGTTGTCCGACGTATGCTATTTCTATAAGAGTGAGAAAAGAAGCTCATGCTAAGGAGAGAAGAGAGATACATTATTAGAGCATTATTCCTTATGTTTAAGATAATTTTTTCCCCTATTAAATGCTACTATATATAGGCTAGCAGTGTCTCTGTCACATCAGAGTGCTACACGTTGTTATTTCTCGCAGGAAGTAACAACCAACCAACAAATTAGCACTAGAATCTCTAAGCACATTAGATATTCCATTCTTGACATAGTTCATGTGTTTCAGGGTGAAGTTTTCCTGTAATGACATGTGTCAGGTCTGTTGAGAATATGGAAGACTTGAATTAAGACTGGAGTTAAGAGTCTCTGAAGTAGCAGAACGCTATCAAAGTAGACCTAGTAGGTATCGTAGGTGCCAGGCCTTAAGAAAGAAACCGAAAACGACTATAGAGCCGTAGAACTTTATTACAAAACCGACATCTGTCATTTCAGCGTAAAACACCACATACGAAGGTTTGAAGATTCTCATTAGCGAGCGTTGAATATGAAAGACGATGGAATCCGAATGAAGAATTATCCGAGATCGGATAATTAGCCGTTCCTCTTCAGAGGGTTTAAAGCCTTAATCACGTTGGCCTGAGTGACGCTTTTTGTTTACTCTAAAAACAAGGAGCGTTTATGAACCTTTACTATTTTCTTGCACCTAAGGTCCGCAAAGGGGAGTTATCACCCTGACAGCCTGAAAACAACAAAACACAAGGTTAACTCGACATTAAGCACATTACAGTAAATGACATGATTTTGACTTTGTCGTCTGTTTTATTAATCCTTGATGTGCATCAGTTCATTAATCAATGAGGAGTCTGCATATTAAACATTTTTTCTATATTTTCATGAAACATTTACAGCTGAACAAAGTATCGTTTTCTGACCCGAACAAAAAAGGGTAAGAAAAAAACTGCTAATACCAAGTAAACTAAGGTTTTAGGTGCAGAAGTATGATGAGTTGTCTACTATGCATATGCACATCCATCATTTCAGCACTGTCTTAATCATTCTTATCACCAAAGCATTCCATGTAACCTATAGCATATTACTGAATTTCGCTAAATCTTCTTTTACTTTTTTTTTTTTTTAAATCTTCACATTGCCTGATGTCACATTATGTTGTCTATCTTATGTTTTAAACTCTTTCAGCTGCACTTTATCATACTGGAATTGTTTTTCCCTGATCATGCAAAAGGAGAATGTGATGCGTGGTTGAAGAGTCCGTAGTCTATTCTAGGTTCTGTTAACTTGTACAGCTAATTGTATACTATTTTTGACCACTACAACTGTTTTGTACTGAAACGCAGGTTGTGCTTTTCGCCTCTGTCCGATCTCTTATGCACACTGTTGTATCTGTATGCTCGGATATCTCGCCTGTCACTTCCTCTAGTATCCTTTTCAAGAAAGGGAGGACAGCTTTACATGAAGGTCATCAGACGATTAAAAAAAAAATCAAATCGATTCAAGCGAGTTGTTCTGACTTTTCTCAGTTGTTTACAAATGGAACGAGGGAAATTTAATGCTTTTCATATGAACGTTTCATTTAGATTAGTTGAATGATTAAAACGTTTTAATCATTAGATATTAGCTTAACATTTAAAAGGAATCAAAATGTAAAAGTCATTTTTATTGTGCATTAAAATCTTTTCATAGACATGTATGATGTTTGACATGGTAAACGTCTAAAAGAATTCATTGTAATAGCTGTCCCAGAACATCCCGGTGAATTTTTGCTACATTATATAGCACATTTCTATAGCCTTTTAATGACTTAAGAAGGAACTGAACACAACTGAAATCTTAAACAGGAAAAATCGTACATATAGCACCTTTAAATGTACCCTTTCTGGTTGTCCATCCTGAGACCAGTCAACTCGGATCATATTGCTTAAAATGAAGTAAATAATCACAAGCTCAGCCTTCGTTAAATTACACATGACTCTGCCTGAGGTGAACAGCCTTTGTACTCCTGGAGATTTGGGTTGGTTTTTTTGTGTGGGATCGTCCAGTCGCGCACACACACAGCGTGTGTGACCCGAACCAGGTGAGAAGAGCATTCTGGGAACACCAGCCCAGTCTCTGTGCACTCCGCCACTGGAAAAGACACGATATAGATCGTAGTCTTGCACATTAAAGCAGCAGTCAATTCAAAGATTTACTCTGCTGGTTACTAAGGTGATTTAAATCCTACAAACATTAACTCACTGGTTACAGAGATATTGAGAATCACAGACAACCCCAAAACATAATGCTTCTGCCACCTAGAGGCAGAGGCATTAAAACATCTTGGTAGGATGTTCAGATTTTTTGTGACCTGGTTGCGTGGTGTCGGAGTTACCTTTTAGTGGAGCACCAAACACGTCCTCCTCTGTCGGAGTTCCACTCGGAGTTACAGGCTGGATAAAGCTTGTTCTCCTTCTCAGCCTGGGCTTTCAGTTTCAGCCCCTGAGCCAATGAAGCCTCCACCTTCTGCAGGACAGCTGTGGGCTTTCCGCTCTTGCTGTAGAACCGACCAATTAACTTACCTGTGGAAAAAAAAATTAGTCATGGAGGAACTGGAGGAAACGTCGAATTTTATTGATGTGTGTGGATGTACGTTTTCAGAGTGCAAACTAGTAAAAATTTCTGTCAGTGAATTTTCTCATGATGACGGATATCAGCCAAAAATGACCAAGCATCTTCACTGCACAACTGATTTAGATTTAGTGACACCCACAAAAAAGATATATATATATATATATATATATATATATATATATATATATATGTGTGTGCGCTAAATGGGTGCAAGTGTATGGCTTTATGATGCTTCTTCCTTGCCAAATTCACTGTATCTTACCTACAGGTTTGTAGTCCTTCTGATAGAAAGCCAGCCAGTCGTAGAGTGCTACTATCTGAGATGGAGACAGGTCTGAGACATCATCGGTCAACCCTGACTCTGTAAAATCACCTGTCACGAAAGCCCTGGAAGCATCTCTGCCTGAAAATACACATCACCAACACACAATAACACAGAGATGTATTACAACAACAGGGCTTAGCATTTTGTACACCATCCTCAAGTTGAGGGATTTCCCAGATCATATAAAAGTGTTCTCAACTGTCCCAAATCTTAGCGGCTGAATCCCAGCCTTGTCCTTAATTAGTTGGTGCTTGTGCTCTTGCCACTACGTTACTATATCCTTGCTGCAAAAACAAAATTCCAGGGGCTGAAGTGAGACCTGATCCAATTCCTCTTATAATCCAAAACCCAAATCCATGAGACAGGAGGAGGATTGAGCATTGAGGTAGGAGAAGCTGGATCAGGTCTGACTGGGCTTTTTGTTCCACACCCTGACCACGCCCCCTAGTGGTCTTCCCATTGAAAAGCAGTATTCATCATCAGGAAGGGTGCTGGAGAAATACCTGTAAAGAAACGGTATCCTCCACTAGGACCGTAATGCTTCCTTCCCTTTTCAACATCAAACACCTGTCCTACAATGGCGACGTAAAGCCCTTTACTGTCCTCCCTCCCGTTATACAGTGACAGCTCTTCTTGGCTCAGAAGTCTGGCCGAGTCCTCAGGCTCAAAACGCCAAAGGGTTAGCCACTCAGTCCCGCTCCATAACGCCAAACTCACTGAAATAAGCGCTACAGCATATTTTATCATCGTGCTGCTTACAGTTTACCCACTACATAGCTGAGACACCAAAAATAGTCACTTTAAATAGAGTAGAATAACCGACAAACACAAGGCTACTGTACACACAGCAGTCAACTTCCGGGTTTTGGTTACATCGGAATGCGCATGTCTGGAAAAATGTAACCATTCAACATGTAGCTTATGAAAAGAAAAAGGGTTCAAAACGGGAGATTATTATTAGATATATTTCCATTGACTATTAATTACGCAGTGATATATGTTCTTAACATAATTAAATTAAGGAAGCTCTGGACTAAGGTTAAAAAACAACATCTACAAATGACTAATTTAAGAGCTTGTGTTGTAGTACTGGAGGTGTGCTGTAGATGGCGCACTGTTACACACAACGTATGACTGAGGATCGCGGAAGTTTGCCCGTAACCCTGGCTGTGACGCTACCGACATCAAATGCGGTAGTGAGTGACACCGACTGAAAGCAGCCGAGCGGTGTGTATATGTCGAAAGAGCCTGAATCACGGAGCTGAAAGGAGTAAAGATTCAGTGTGTTAGCCCGCACCCGGGACATCAGTGATGGGGAATGCGGAGAGCGGCGGCACTGGGAGCGCTGACGAGGAGGACATCGAGGCAGAGAGCCCGAGTTTCACGGAAGGCGGCCCGGCCTCTGCGGCGGCCCCGGGAACCGGGACTGGTGGTGGCAACGGCGGCGGTTCAGCAACAGGAGGCTCCGGCTCGGGACGCAACGGCAGGGGCTCAAGTCATGCTCCTGTAGCGAGCTCCGGCCTGCCGTCTCCAGAGGCCCTGATGGAGCAGGTGCGGCTGAGAGAGGCAGCGGGCCGCACCGGCGACACCACCACTCTCACCGTGTCGGAATCTGCGATCGCCCGCAACGAGAGCGCGCTGGTGCGCTGGCTGGAGGAGCGGCTCGGCCGCGGGGAGGAGGCGCTCACACTGGAGCAGTTCTGCGACATGCTGGAGAGCAGAGACGCCCAGAGGGACGAGTGTGAGGAGGTAGACATGTCTGTGCTTGATTTCCTTCACAGAAACAAAAATAACCAACTGGTTAAACGATCAGCTATCAGATCGCAAAGGTGTCTGAACTCTTTAGTAAGAAGTGTATAGTCTGTTAGTGGAGCAGTCTGTGATGTTAAACATGCCACTAAGTATTATCTCAAAGATAACTGGGAAAAAAAGAGTGCCATGCAACGAATCTGCTCAGATGTTTGGCTTTTGTCCTCTATTTACAATTCACCTTTACGGACATTAGCTCCGCCCCCAACCAGGACACGTCATCAGCTCGGTACTTAACATGTCCTCACATGGAGTGGTGCTGATTATTGATATTATCGAATATCGTGATTGTTCTAAAAAGTCATTATTCAGGGTCTTTTCTAACTCGATATAACCTTCGCCTTAAAATCCTTTCTCATTTATACCCGCGTAACAGGCAAGACATATTACTTGTTCATTAATAATACATCAACAGAACATTGCCATCTCAGTGAATCTGGAAGATTATAATATCGACCGTGTGCGAGGAGGCTTCCTAGTAGAGCAAAAGCAAAGGGTTTCCCTCAATTTTCAGTGTTTGCAAGAAAGCAAAGCTGGCTGTGCCGTCAGCATGGGAGAAGTGTCATTACTGTCTCTCTCCTGTCAATCACATAGATGCTAGCCAATCATGGGTGTCTCTGTGAGCCCAGAATGCAAAAGAGGAAGAAAGCGCTTTCATGTAAGTGTGGTATGAGCTGTTGCCTGTCTCATGCCTTGGGAAAAGCACATATTAGCTTTCATCTGACCCGGTTTTTCGGGTTGTAACGTTGTGGGGAAGATTTGGGAAATTTTGGCGGGCGGGAATTGACAAGACCAAATTAGGGAAATGTGAAAAAAATAAAAATGCTGGACAAAGCAACTTTAGTCTGTTCATCAACTTTAGACCCGAGTGACAAATCAGCAGGAATCCGACAGCATCATCAGGTAAATGAGGCATTAAACATCCACCAAGAGATTGATGCGATTTGTCCAGAGTGAAATGGACACGAGCCTCTGCCAGAGAAGAAGAAAAGCAAGCTCTTGGTAAAATATACAAAAATATAAGAGCCAAATATTGACAGAGAAAACCGTCCATTACAGCAGTGGTGGACAAGAGGAAAATGTGAAATGACACGCATTTAATTATATATGACAAACTTCAGGGGGGCACGGTGGCTTGGTGGTTAGCACGTTTGCCTCACACCTCCAGGGTTGGGGTTCGATTCCCGCCTCCGCCATGCTTGTGTGGAGTTTGCATGTTCTCCCCGTGCCTCGGGGGTTTCCTCCGGGTACTCCGGTTTCCTCCCCCAGTCCAAAGACATGGTAGGTTGATTGGCATCTCTAAATTGTCCATAGTGTGTGATTGCGTGAGTGAATGAGAGTGTGTGTGTGCCCTGCGATGGGTCGGCACTCCGTCCAGGGTGTATCCTGCCTTGATGCCCAATGACGCCTGAGATAGGCACAGGCTCCCCGTGACCCGAGTGTAGTTCGGATAAGCGGCAGACAATGAATGAATGCAAACTCCACACACATGGCGGAGGCGGGAATCGAACCCTCAACCCTGGAGGTATGAGGCAAACATGCTAGCCACCGTGCCCCCCCGTGTTGAACCTTTAATAGCATAATTAATACAACAAATATTTCCACCAGTATAACCAGAAAACAAGTCCTTGCACTTCACCGAGCACATTACGGCACGTTTTGTCGACTCATGAACAGGCAAAATGAATGATAATAGCCCATCATGCTTTTCTTAACATGGCATGAGCCTCAGTCAGCTGTCTAGTTCAATAGTCAGGATGCTGACCAGTGTGTCGGCCATTTTAAGCTCCGTCTCGAGCACAAAATTCTTCCAGTGCACGGAAACGTTAACTTCCCTTAAAAATCATGTCATATTATCTGACGCTTCTTATCTCAAAAAATGGCTGACGAACCCTACTTTCCTGTTTGAGGTATCATGATTTTGAAATTATTCCTCAGAATCTTTAAACTACATAAAAATAATGTTAAAGCTATCAGTGCTGCCTGTTGTTGATAAATGCCCATGGTGATGTTTTTATAACATGAGTCATATCTCCTGAAGTTGAGTCATCTTCTTCCCAATGTGCAGAGATTGACTTCTTCCCAGTGCCTGAACTGATTCACTAAAATACCGATTCACCACCTAGGGAGCTAGAGATCGGATTGAGACGCACCCTTCGTTAACTTTTATGAGTAAGGAATAAAACAGGGTGTGCTGTTATAAGGAAAAAACCACACAGCAGCGTGGCGCCCGGTTGATCGGTTTCCACACCACTAACTGTTTTATTCTTTATATACTACAGCAATCTGCTGAGTAAACTATTTTAAATAATTAAAAAACAGGCGGCACAGTGGCTTAGTGGTTAGCATGTTCGCCTCACGTTCGAGTCTCACTCCTGCTCACTGTGTGTGTGGAGTTTGCATGTTCTCCCCGTGCTTGGTGGGTTTTTCTCTGGGTGCTCTGGTTTCCTGCCACAGTCTAAAGACATGCTTCTAGGCTGATTGGAGTCTCTAAATTGCCTGTAGTGTGTGAATGAGAGTGTGTGTGTGCCCTGCGATGGGTTGGCACTCTGTCCAGGGTGTATCCTGCCTTGATGCCCGATGACGTAGGAGATAGATTTCAGGATTTTGCGATCCCAAAAATCCAAACAAAATCAAGCAAACTCTGCGATATTCAGAGAAGCGTGCAGTTTTTCAGAAGTGCAGCAAATTTGTTCCAGCTGTAAGGAACATTGCATTAACACACATTAACACGCTCATTCTAATGCATCTACACTTATCCAGAGCGACCTACGTTTTATCTAAATTTTATATAACTGAGCAATTGAGGGGTAAGGGCCTTGCTCAGGGGCACAGCAGTTGCAGGACCTGGGACCTAGTCCAACACCTTAACCACTAAGCTACCACATCCCCCACATAAGTGATGAGATGAGTCTCCAGAGACAAATCTTTGTTAAATCTTCTATCTCATGTAAATGTGTGCAATTTCTGGGTAATGTGACAAGCTACATATTCCTGTGGTAGACGAGGAGTAAAGCTATACTGGGACATCCTGAAACTGGAAAATAATCAGCTTTTACTGTAAGGTAGTAACAGGAACAGCTCTTGGCATCTCACCACCCTGTTTACGATTATTATTTGAACATAGGCATGCTCCTCAAATGTTTTATTCCTTACATAACCAGCAGGAAGTTTTAGCAATAGTTTAAGAGAGCAGGTTAGACCTGACCTATATTGAAAATGACAGATCTTGGTATGCAGAACTTGTGCTTAAACTCTAACCGGTTTACTAAACTGCCAGATAGCCTGTTCACACCCTGTGATGTGGCTCAGTGCAGAATAAAAGTGTGTGTGACTAAACGATCAGTCAGGCAGCATTAAAGGATTTAGAAACCTTCCTGAGTTTAAGCTCCGATGCAGAATTTCTCTCTATTATAACAGGCTTGTTCCCAATAGAACAAAATGTTGAAAATCGATGGAGGACAGACAACAGTTAACACTTAAATGTTGTATAGACGACTTGCTCGCACTCATAGATAGATAGGTAGATAGATAGACTATATTGCCAAAAGTTTTGGGATACCACTTCAAATTATTGTATTCAGGGGTTCCAGTGAAAGGAACTCTTAATGTCAAGTCAGTGTCATGTCAGTCAAGTTCCTCCACACCAAACTCGCTCATCCATGTCTTTATGGACCTTGCTTTGTGCACTGGTGTGCAGTCATGTTGGAACAGGAAGGGATCATCCCCAAACTGTTCCCACAAAGTTGGGAGCATGAAATTGTCTAAAATGTCTTGGTATGCTGAAGCATTAAGAGTTTATTTCACTGGAACTAAGGGGTCGAGCCCAACCCCTGAAAACCAACACCTGAATTCAATGATTTGGGGGGGTGTCCCAAAACCTTTGACAATGGCAGACAGACAGACTTAATTGATCCCATGATCAATAGCAGCTTAGTCAGTTACAAGATACAACACACACAAAAATACAAGACTAAGAAGAAAGAAAGAAAGAAAACCTTAAATATAGAATGCAATAAGTTAAGTTAAACGTAGTAGTGCAGATATAACAGTTTAATCATATTTACATGTGCAAACTGGCAGTATGTAATAAATATGAAGTACCTTGAGAGTCTAGAAAATAGTGTTAATAGTTGTAGTAGTGCAGCGTGTGAGTGTTATCACCTGTCACACACACACACACAGGTGAACTACTGTACAATGTTATAGCGAATGGTACGAACGACCTCCTGTAACGTTCTCTGTAACAACAAAGCTGAATGAGTCTTTTGGAGAATGAGCTCCGCTGGACTGTGAGATGGATTGTCCATGATGGAGAGCAGTTTGTTCAGTGACCTCCTGTTCCTCACTGACTCCAGTTTGTGGAGACATGAGCAGCTGGTACAGCTTCCAGAACGAATTTTAGTTAGTCCGGCTGATTGGCTGAGTGTTATACCGTAAACACAACCCTCTGCTGATGTTTTCATTCAAAATAATGACTTTTATTTACATAGCACTGTTCAACTGACACAAATTGACGTATTTTTTACAGACTTTAAACGAATGAATGATTTTATAGCCGTAAATCTGATATAAAATGAGTTGGCTTTCCGTGTGAGATGTGTGTTTTCCCTCTGTTGGGAAAACCTTAAAACAGAATTTTAGTGGTTGAAGCTCAAGTGGTTAAGGCTCTGGGTTGTTGATCGGAAGATCAGGGTTCAAGCCCCAGCACTGCCAAGCTGCCACCGTTGAGCCCTTGAGCAAGTCCTCCAACCCACCCTGAACCAGTGGCGCATGCATCGTGGCTGACCCTGTGCTCTGACCCCAACACACAAGGATGGCATATGCGAAGAAAGAATTTCACTGTGCAGTAATGTCCACCGATCAGGCATAACATTATGACCACCTGCCTAATATTGTGTTGGTCCCCCCTTTGCTGCCAAAACACAACAAACTGCAATTCACTGTGTATTCTGACACCTTTCTATCAGAAGCAGCATTAACTTCTTCAGCAATTTCAGCAACAGTAGCTCGTCTGTTGGATTGGATCACATGAGCCAGCTTTCGCTTCCCACGTGCATCAGTGAGCCTTGGCCGCCCATGATCCTGTTCACCACTGTTTCTTCCTTAGATCACTTTTGATAGATACTGACCACTGCAGACTAGGAACACCCCACAAGAGCTGCAGTTTTGGAGATGCTCTGATCCAGTCGTCTAGACATCACAATTTGGTCGTTATCAAACTCGCTTAAATTCTTCTAACACATCAATTTTGAGGACAAAATGTTCACTTGCTGCCTAATATATCCCACCCACTAACAGGTGCCATGATGAGAAGATAATCAGTGTTATTCTCTACAGCTGGCACTGCTCATAATGTTATGCCTGATCGGTGTAAACGTGACAGATAAAGGCTACTTAACTTAACATTTTAGATGGCTGATGAACAAGCACTTGGGGCATCCCAGAGAGCAGAAATGGGTTTGATATCAACACTGATAGAAACATTACAATGTGGGGAAAACTAATGCTGTACTCATTAATACAACATCTCGCAGTAAAGCGACCAGAGCTCATTCAGTTTCAATGAGAGTTGGCGAAGTCCAGGGACATGAGATAGCAAGCCTTGACGACCAGATGTGGGCGTGTCCAGCAACACTACAAAGCTGAGAAAAGCTTACCTTTATGCAAATACAGAGCGACTCGATACTGCAGAGACGGTAGAGCGTACACCGCTTCTCCTTCATCTTATGATCTCATGTATCTATGCATTGGTGAATCTTATACACAACAAACACCAAATTTTCCAGAATGTTTAATTAGTTGCAGAGAAACTGATTCGGAACGCTAGCTGTGCCACCCAATGAGAAATGTTGTTACTACGGCAACACCTACTAGCGACTTTATAGTACCGCTGTGTAGCTTGAGGGCACGGAGTCCCCCTGCTAGTAATAATGACATCATCACTTCAATGACATCACCATTCACTTGTCTAAGCAGTCTTTTGATATACATTACTGACTCTTACAGTGTCATCATCTGCCCAGAAAAAAACCTGCCTGCATTGCGTTTACTGATTGACGTTTTTTCGAGTCCTGAGTGCAGCGAGTCCTGATACTGCGAGGACTTTGCTCTCTTGCACAATAGCTCTGATATGGCGGCGTTGGGGAAGGATGTGGTGACTTTTTTCAGCAGAAAAGGAATTACGTATGCTAGTTTGTTAAAGATAACCTGCCTCTTGGAGTTAAGGATAAATATTATATATGAGTTATATTCGAAAAGGAATAAAGGAAATTTGTATGTGCTTAAGACTAAATGAAGTAAACAAGTAAGGAATTCTAAACAAGATCAGATGTGTTATAATCTGTCTCTCCAAGATATTGTGATTTTGCAATTGCAGAAATGAAAAAAAAAGAAAACTCTATATATACATGTATATATAAAATCAGTCGAGCTCTGTGATCTAGGACGATCTTGGGATTTTTCTAAATTATTTTCCACAGATTTCGAACACTGACCATGAGTACAGCTCTCCTAGTTCCATTATAGCGCCTTCACTGGTAGGAGTTAAAAGAAGAATCATGGCCTTGCAATTTCACTAATTCACTGAAAGTTGTTTTTCGGCAAAAAACAAAGCACAGATAATCAAACTGCATTGCAAATTTAGAATTTTCGAGCATTTCTGGCTGCAGTGATCATAAAACATCAGGGAAAAGCAGTGGTGGTGTGATGCAGCCTGCTGATTGTTTTGCTGAGTGTCCTTTTATCCTTCCACAGCAACTATTCTTGTTTTGCGTTTTCATAGTAAAGAATAAAATGTGGCGAAGGTCAGAGAGCAAGTTCCTGTTCTAATTTCCATTATAGCAGCTATTTCCTAAACAGTGCTCTCTCTCTCTCTCTCTCTCTCTCTCTCTCTCTCTCTCTCTCTCTTTTTCTCTGTCCCACTCTTTACTCTCTTATCCACTCTCTCTCTCTCTCACCCCCCCTCTCTCTGTCTCACTCTTTACTCTCTCTCCCCCCTCTCTCTTTCTCTCACTCTTTACTCTCTTATCCTCTCTCTCTCTCTCTCTCTCTCTCTCTCTCTCTCTCTCTGTCCCACTCTTTACTCTCTTATCCACTCTCTCTCACCCCCTTCCCCCCCTCTCTTTCTCTCACTCTTTACTCTCTTATCTCTCTCTCTCTCTCTCTCTCTCTCTCTCTCTCTCTCTCTCTCTCTCTCTCACCCCCCCTCTCTCTGTCTCACTCTTTACTCTCTCTCTCCCCCCTCTCTCTTTCTCTCACTCTTTACTCTCTTATCCTCTCTCTCTCTCTGTCCCACTCTTTACTCTCTTATCCACTCTCTCTCACCCCCTTCCCCCCTCTCTTTCTCTCACTCTTTACTCTCTTATCCTCTCTCTCTCTCTCTCTCTCTCTCTCTTATCCTCTCTCTCTCTCTCTCTCTCTCTCTCTCTCTGTCCCACTCTTTACTCTCTTATCCACTCTCTCTCTCACCCCCTTCCCCCCCTCTCTCTTTCTCTCACTCTTTACTCTCTTATCCTCTCTCTCTCTCTCTCTCTCTCTCTCTCTCTCTGTCTCACTCTTTACTCTATCCTCTCTCTCTCTCTCTCTCTCTCTCTCTCTCTCTCTCTCTCTCTCTCTCTCTCTCTCTCTGAATCCACAAAGCATCAGCACTGACCAAAAGCATCTTTCTTAAATGTTACATAGAAAACATCCATATTTCATTAAAAAATAACAACACTTAAAAAAAAAAAAGATTGTTTAATGCTAGACTTCAATCCTATGTATCCCTTTAGGTTTGTCTGCATAAAAAGAGCCACTGTTATAGGAAAAGAATCAACCCCTTCTGACCAATCAAATTCAAGAATTCCGCCTGGCTGCGGCATAAAGAAACATAATGCTGAATTAGCGAACGTTTAGATATTATGTCTGAAACAAAAAGGAAAGCTCTGTAATTATCTTCCGCACGCTCTTTTGTATTCATAATGAACTCCAACCTCTTTCATGTTCTCTGAACAGCTTTTGTAAATATTTGCCCCCCCTTTCCCTTCCATAGTCCACCCCTGCACATTCTTTCTGTTGTGTTTCTTTTATTCTGGTGCGTTCTCTTTGTCTTTTCTTCACATGTCCTCTTTAACTCAATCCTAATACACTGTCCTTTTAAAATCAGTGATCTCCTTACGGCAAAGACATTATGATTGAAAAAGTATTTAGAGTAATATTTTTTCAATATTTTATGCTCAATATTTTGAGAATAAAGTTAATATTACTAATAATTTAATTATTAATTAATAATAATAAAGCTTTTGGCTGCTCCCTGTTCGGGGTCGCCACAGCGGACCAACCGGTCCGCAAAAAACTTGGCACAGGTTTTACGCCGGATGCCCTTCCTGACGCAACCCTCCCATTTTTCCGGGCTTGGGACCGGCACTGCATCCACTGGCTGGGGTTTGGGCATTGGCTGGGAATTGAACCCAGGCCTTCCACATGATAGGCGAGAAACCTACCACTGAGTCTCCAATGCCTTATTAATTAATAATAATAAGGGAAATGTATGAATAGAATTGAAAAGAAAGTGATTTTGTTCTTGACATTTAAACACAACGGTGCTCTCATGCGTAGCATTTTGTCATTTTAGCTAGAGGATGTTCTCAAAATATTGCAATTTTACTTGTAGCAAATAATACACCACATATACCTGCCTTTATTTTTTTAATCTAATGGTCACTTGACTTGAATTTTACTGATCATGGAACAATATTGTACCACAATATATCAAAATCATTGTGTCCCTCTGTGTTTAAACAGGCTTTCGGTCAGTTTGATGCCGAGGGTGATGGGGTTGTTGATGTCGAGAGTATGCTCATGGCCCTGAAGAACAGCAACGGCGCAAATCTGCAAGGAGAACTCAGTCACGTGATCAGACAGCTGCAGGCCTGCTCTCTGACTCCAGGTAAGATTGAAGAAGTTTAGGGTTAACACTGTTTTCTGTTTGGTGGAGGATCAGGGGAAGTCACCTGAGGTGTCATGACAGCATTTATCTGATGTTCTTTTATCTGGTGTTGTGACAGACTCATTTATCAAATCCAGAGTTTGCATTATTAGGAGTCCATGCACCAAAGGTGCTAGAATTCTATTGGAATTTTTATGACCCTCGATTTCCTTCTACCTCGATTAGTTCCTTCCTTTCTTCCTTCCTTCCTTGATTAGTTCCTTCCTTGATTCCTTCTTTCCTTCCTTCCTTCCTTTCTCCCTCCATCCCTCCCTCCCTCCCTTCCTTCCTTCCTCCCTTGATTCCTTCCTTCCTTCCTTCCTTCCTTCCTTCCTTCCTTCCTCCCTTGATTCCTTCCTTCCTTCCTTCCTTCCTTCCTTCCTCCCTTGATTCCTTCCTTCCTTCCTTCCTCCCTTGATTCCTTCCTTCCTTCCTTCCGTCCTCCCTTGATTCCTTCCTTCCTTCCGTCCTCCCTTCCTCCCTCGATTCCTTCCTCGACTGCTTTCTTAATTCCTTTCTTCCTCGATTTTTTTCTACCTTTATATCTATTGAATCATGCACACCAGACTGTAAGTCGTAGAGACATGAAACTTGGTCAATAGATACTACTGCTTCCCTACACTGAGGCAAGCAGACAGGACTAATCATCCTAATGTTTGCGCTATAGCACATGGCTTTATGATTTGATTTGTATCTCCTGCACCAGTTCAGCCAATTCCTTTGCCGTCCTGAGCCAAAAATCCATTTAGCTCTGCCCACTTAGTTTTTTTTTTTGCTGTTGCTAATTTGTATAATGTGCAAAACCTACATTTGCAAACTAGGCCTAGGATTTTTGGCCTAGCTTCACAAATTTGTGGACAAACATCTCACAACTACTCATCAAAGATATCTTGACATTTGTCTACAATATGGCTCCCACGTGTTAATTTGCTTTGTCTAGCTGCTATTCATGATTGGGCATATGTATTTGACACAAACATGAGCTTGGATTGAGTGTTTGGACCCTGCTGAGTGGCTTTTGTGGCTATATTTAATATTGTAGCAGTCCTAACAGTATTAGTAGTAGTAGTAGTTGTAGACGCAGTACTAATAGTAGTTGTAGTCATAATAATAGTAGTTGTAGTCATAATAGTAGTTGTAGTAGTAGTAATAGTAGTTGTAGTCATAGTAATAGCAGTTATAGTAGTAGTATTAGTTGGAGTAATAGTAGTTGTTGTAGTAGTAGTAGTAATAGCAGTTGTAGTAGTTGTAATATTAATCATAGTAATAGTAGTTGTAGTCAAAGTAATAGCAGTTATAGTAGTAGTATTAGTTGTAGTATTAGTAGTTGTAGTTGTAATATTAGTCATAGTAATAGTTGTAGTCATGTTAATAGCAGTTATAGTAGTAGTATTAGTTGTAGTAATAGTAGTTGTAGTCATGTTAATAGCAGTTATAGTATTAGTTGTAGTAATAGTAGTTGTAGAAGTAGTAATAGTCGTTGTAGTAATAGTAGTTGTAGTCATGTTAATAGCAGTTATAGTAGTAGTAGTAGTAGTAATAGCAGTTGTAGTAATAGTAGTTGTAGTCATGTTAATAGCAGTTATAGTATTAGTAGTAGTAATAGTAGTTGTAGTAATAGTAGTTGTAGTAGTAGTAATAGTAGTTGTAGTCATGTTAATAGTAGTAGTATTAGTAGTAGTAGTAATAGCAGTTGTAGTAATAGTAGTTGTAGTAGTAGTAATAGCAGTTGTAGAAGTAGTAATAGTCGTTGTAGTAATAGTAGTTGTAGTCATGTTAATAGCAGTTATAGTAGTAGTAGTAGTAGTAATAGCAGTTGTAGTAATAGTAGTTGTAGTCATGTTAATAGCAGTTATAGTATTAGTAGTAGTAATAGTAGTAGTAGTAGTAATAGCAGTTGTAGAAGTAGTAATAGTAGTTGTAGTCATGTTAATAGTAGTAGTATTAGTAGTAGTAGTAATAGCAGTTGTAGTAATAGTAGTTGTAGTAGTAGTAATAGCAGTTGTAGAAGTAGTAATAGTAGTCATAGTAATAGTAGTTGTAGTCATGTTAATAGCAGTTATAGTAGTAGTATTAGTTGGAGTAATAGCAGTTGTAGAAGTAGTAGTTGTAGTCATGTTAATAGCAGTTATAGTAGTAATATTAGTTGTAGTAATAGCAGTTGTAAAAGTAGTAATGGTAGTCATAGTAATAGTAGTTGTAGTCATGTTAATAGCAGTTATAGTATTAGTAGTAGTAATAGTAGTTGTAGTAATAGTAGTTGTAGTAGTAGTAGTAATAGCAGTTGTAGAAGTAGTAATAGTAGTTGTAGTCATGTTAATAGTAGTAGTATTAGTAGTAGTAGTAATAGCAGTTGTAGTAATAGTAGTTGTAGTAGTAGTAATAGCAGTTGTAGAAGTAGTAATAGTAGTCATAGTAATAGTAGTTGTAGTCATGTTAATAGCAGTTATAGTAGTAGTATTAGTTGGAGTAATAGCAGTTGTAGAAGTAGTAGTTGTAGTCATGTTAATAGCAGTTATAGTAGTAATATTAGTTGTAGTAATAGCAGTTGTAAAAGTAGTAATGGTAGTCATAGTAATAGTAGTTGTAGTCATGTTAATAGCAGTTATAGTATTAGTAGTAGTAATAGTAGTTGTAGTAATAGTAGTTGTAGTAGTAGTAGTAATAGCAGTTGTAGAAGTAGTAATAGTAGTTGTAGTCATGTTAATAGTAGTAGTATTAGTAGTAGTAGTAATAGCAGTTGTAGTAATAGTAGTTGTAGTAGTAGTAATAGCAGTTGTAGAAGTAGTAATAGTAGTCATAGTAATAGTAGTTGTAGTCATGTTAATAGCAGTTATAGTAGTAGTATTAGTTGGAGTAATAGCAGTTGTAGTTGTAATATTAGCCATAGTAATAGTAGTTATAGTCATACTACTACTATAACTGCTATTACTATGACTACTATTACTATGACTAATATTACAACTACAACTGCTATTACTACAACTATTACTACTACTATAACTGCTATTACTAATAGTTGTAGTAATAGTAGTTGTAGTAGTAATAGCAGTTGTAGAAGTAGTAATAGTAGTTGTAGTAGTAATAGCAGTTGTAGAAGTAGTAGTAGTAGTTGTAGTCATAGTAGTAATAGCAGTTAGTAGTAGTAGTAATAGTAGTTGTAGTAATAGCAGTTGTAGTAATAGCAGTTGTAGAAGTAGTAATAGTAGTTGTAGTAATAGTAGTTGTAGTAGTAGTAGTAATAGCAGTTGTAGAAGTAGTAATAGTAGTTGTAGTAGTAGTAGTCATGTTAATAGCAGTTAGTAGTAGTAGTAGTAGTAGTAGTAATAGCAGTTGTAGAAGTAGTAATAGTTTAGTATAGTTTTAATAGCAGTTGTAGTAGTAGTAATAGTAGTAGTAGTAATAGCAGTTGTAGAAGTAGTAATAGTAGTTCATAGTAATAGTAGTTGTAGTCATAGTTAATAGCAGTTATAGTAGTAGTAGTAGTAATAGTAGTTGTAGTAATAGTTGTAGTAATAGTAGTTGTAGTAGTAGTAATAGCAGTTGTAGAAGTAGTAATAGTAGTTCTAGTAATAGTAGTTTTAGTAATAGCAGTTGTAAGTAGTAGTAGTAGTAGTAGTAATAGCAGTTGTAGTAAGTAGTAATAGTAGTTGTAGTAATAGTAATGTAGTCTAGTAATAGTAGTTGTAGTAGTAGTAATAGTCAGTGTAGAATAGTAATAGTAGTTGTAGTAATAGTAGTTGTAGTATGTAGTAATAGCAGTTGTAGAAGTAGTAATAGTAGTTGTAGTAATAGTAGTTTGTAGTAGTAGTAGTAGTAGTAGTAGTAATAGCAGTTGTAGAAGTAGTAATAGTAGTTGTAGTAATAGCAGTTGTAGAAGTAGCAATAGTAGTTGTAGTAATAATAGTAGTTGTAGTAGTAGTAGTAATAGTAGTTGTAGTAATAGCAGTTGTAGAAGTAGTAATAGTAGTTGTAGTAATAGCAGTTGTAGAAGTAGTAATAGTAGTTGTAGATAGTAGTAATAGTAGTTGTAGAAGTAGTAATAGTAGTTGTAGTAAGTAGTAGTAGTAGTAATAGCAGTTGTAGAAGTAGTAATAGTAGTTGTCAGTAATAGCAGTTGTAGAAGTAGTAATAGTAGTTGATAGTAATAGTAGTTGTAGTAATAGTAGTTAGTAGTAGTAGTAATAGCAGTTGTAGAAGTAGTAATAGTAGTTTAGTAATAGTAGTAATAGTAGTTGTAGTAGTATAGTAGTAGTAGTAGTAATAGCAGTTGTAGTAGTAGTAGTAGTAGTATAGTAATAGCAGTTGTAGAAGTAGTAATAGTAGTTCTAGTAATAGTATTTCTAGTAATAGCAGTTGTAGTAGTAGTAGTAGTAGTAGTAATAGCAGTTGTAGAAGTAGTAATAGTAGTTCTAGTAATAGTATTTCTAGTAATAGTAGTTGTAGTAGTAGTAATATCAGTCGTAGAAGTAGTAATAGTACTTGTAGTAATAGCAGTTGTAGAAGTAGTAATAGTAGTTGTAGTAGTAGTAATAGTAGTTGTAGTAATAGCAGTTGTAGAAGTAGTAATAGTAGTTGTAGTAAATAGCAGTTGTAGAAGTAGTAATAGTAGTTGTAGATAATAGCAGTTGTAGAAGTAGTAATAGTACTTGTAGTAATAGCAGTTGTAGAAGTAGTAATAGCAGTTGTAGAAGTAGTAATAGTAGTTCTAGTAATAGTAGTAGAAGTAGTAATAGTAGTTGTAGTAGTAGTAATAGTAGTTGTAGAAGTAGTAATAGTAGTTGTAGTAGTAGTAGTAGTAGTAAATAGCAGTTGTAGAAGTAGTAATAGTACTTGTAGTAATAGCAGTTGTAGAAGTAGTAATAGTAGTTGTAGTAGTAGTAATAGTAGTTGTAGAAGTAGTAATAGTAGTTGTAGTAGTAGTAGTAGTAGTAGTAATAGCAGTTGTAGAAGTAGTAATAGTAGTTGTCATAATAGCAGCTGTAGAAGTAGTAATAGTAGTTCTAGTAATAGTAGTAGAAGTAGTTGTAGTAGTAGTAATAGTAGTTGTAGTAATAGCAATAGCAGTTGCTGTTGTTGTAATTATAGTAGAGGTAGTAGAGTAGTTTGTTTGAGTAGTTGAGCATTAGAAGCCACTTCTTTTGCACATGAAATCAGATTCTCTCTTTCTTACAGTACCACCCCCCTCCCCCAATTTTGTGGGTGTGGCTTAGAAAGGGTGGATGCTTCTGTTCGTTTCACTTCTAGCCAGACGTTATGGTTCAATGTTTGATGTTTATCTCCCCTGGTTATCCCTGTCATTCCCTTGCAGGATTTGTGGACATCTTCTCCAAGTCAAAAGACAGAATCTGCGCACATGCCTCAAAGATCCTGAAGTTTCTGCACAGGAATCGCATCCCAAGCAATGCAATTCCATTTCCTGTTCTGGAAGGCTACAATAGCATCAGCTCCATGAGGGCCGCAGTGCTGCAGGACTACCTGGATCACCTTCTGCAGAAAGAGAAAGGTAGCAGCTTCTGGTCAGACTGACTTCAGGGTTGTGTTGGCTTTGATTTTTAGATCTGATTAAGCTCATAGTGTTTGTGTGTGTGTGTTGGGGGAGGTGTAATTTCTAAATGTCTTGTTGGTATAGATGGGAAAAGCTAGAGAATGTGGATCTTCTCTGTAGCTGCACTAAAGTCTACTGCTAAGATCATTACCCAAATAGTCACATTTAAGGATATTTAGAACACATGGAGTTTCATTTGCGTTAGCTATGTTATATAAGCAAATAGTTACTCCTTAAACTAAGACTAAGAGGGTGGTGGTATCTCAAGTGGTTAAGGCTATGGCTTGTTGATTGGAAGATTGTAGTTCAAGACTCATACTCCCAAGCTGCCACCGTTGGCCCCTGAGCAAGGCCCCCAACCCCCCCACCACACCAGGGGCACTGCATCATGGCTGACCCTGTGCTCTGACCCCAATTCTCCAAGGATGGGATATGCTAAGAAAGAATTTCACTGTGTAGTAATGTATATGTGACAAATAAAGGCTATTTAACCAGTTTTATCATTCTTTCCATTGTGTCTTCAAGACCTGGACATTCAGTATGGGACAGAGTTGACCCAGGGTCCCGAAGTGGATCGGGTCAAGGTGGTCTCTCAGTGCTACAGCTCCATCGAGGCCTCGTCTAACGGCGCAGATGTCCACAGGATGACCAATGGTGAAACCGTGTCCTACTGGCAGTCTGACGGCAGCGCACGCTCCCACTGGATCAGGCAAGCTGGCTTTGTCCTGTTTTAAAATCTACACAGTCCCATGATACGTTTTGTGATCCCGAGAGTACGGCTTGTTTAGATTGCAGTAGCTGTTTTAAAGAGGGCTCCAGAGCAGTAAACAGTTAAGATGATTATAGTTATATAATCTGCCTATAATGTAGCTACATCGTTACACACTCTCTGTCTGTTCTGGCCATTTTTACAGCAGTTTTTAATAAACAGCAGATATTTAATCCTTTATGGGTGTGTCATGGTTATGACAAATATGTCATGAGTAATCTTGCGACCTTTTCAAGCTTACATTTGATCATTTACAGATAACGCTCACAGTATTTGTAGTAAGCAGGTTAGAATATCTAGCCTAGAGTTTATTGAAATTATGCAGATGGCAGACTTCATTAAACACTAAACCACATTTTCTGACATTCTTCACTGAATGTAAGAACAGATGTGTGTATTGTACTGTGTATATAGCAGTAACAGCTGAATTGAAACCATTCCTCAGCTATTAAAGTGCCCAGGAAGAGCCATGATTTGATTCAGTACATTGATGCATTACCTTTAGAAACAGCTGTCACAGAGGACTTGATTCGTATTGGCTGTATAAAAAAAACAGGCAGCAGGGGTTCGTATAAGGTGCTTGTATTTTTGGAAATTAGCCATTTTTTAATCTAGTGGTGCTGTAATATGTATAAAAAGTCAACAAGTTAACATTCATTCATTCATTGTCTGCCGCTTATCCGATCTATTCTCGGGTCACGGGGAGCCTGTGCCTATCTCAGGCGTCATTGGGCATCAAGGCAGGATACACCCTGGACGGAGTGCCAACCCATCACAGGGCACACACACACACTCTCATTCACTCACGCAATCACACACTACGGACAATTTAGAGATGCCAATCAACCTACAATGCATGTCTTTGCACCGGGGGAGGAAACCGGAGTACCCGGAGGAAACCCCCGAGGCACGGGGAGAACATGCAAACTCCACACACACATGGCGGGGGCGGGAATCGAACCCCCAACCCTGGAGGTGTGAGGCAAACGTGCTAACCACCAAGCCACCGTGCCCCCCCCACACATGTTAACATGAAAGTTTTTATTTATAGTAGAATACAAATACAATGCTTTCACTCAACATATGACACACCTCTGCAGCTCCTCTTCCTCCTCCTGCTATTCACTCACTCATTTTGGCAGATGAAGCCATGCCTGGGAAATGCAAATATAATCTTGCATGGCAGCAAATAAATATTGACTGCTTGACAAAACAATAGATGTGCATAATTTTTAGTTAAAAAGAATATAAAATAAATAATGATAGAAAGGATATGTTTGAGTGACATCACTATACTCCTAACAACAATAAAAAAAATTGCACTTCAAAAGTCCTGGAATTTCATCATAAAACATCTGCACCATCCCTCATTCAGGCTCAACACACAGCATGAAAATATTAGATATATTACATAAATATTTTTAGTATTTTCTGTGTCTACTATTTTGAAAAATTTATTTATTTATTTATTTATTTATTTATTTATTTATTTATTTGCTTTAATGACAGTGTGCACTCGAGCTAGCATAGACTCCACAAGTTTGTGGTCCAAAATCTTATGATCAAATTTTTATTTTATTTTTTTTTAGATCAAATTCATCAGTGTCATCTGAATACATGGTTCAGTAGAAGAGATCAGACATCTGAGCTTTAGTACAAAGCAGTTAACCTGATCGATATCATCGATTTGTTTGCATGTTAGTAGAAATAGTGCAGAATCTTGAATATTAAATATCAAGATATTAAACAGGTACATTTTTAGCTTGAAGTTTATTTCCAATATTAAATGAAGGAAGAAAAATCCCAGCTTTTCACTGTACTCTCAGACTTTTGGACCACACTTCTCTAAAACACTTTGACTATTACAACTCTGAAGAGGTTTGTTATGAAAAGAACTTAAAAATGTGAAACTTCTACCGTTGTTTACTCCGTTGCAGGTTAAAGCTGAAGCCAGACGTGGTGCTGAGGCGGTTAGCCATCGCCGTGGCCTCCAGCGATCACAGCTACATGCCACAACTGGTGTCTGTGTCTGTAGGAAAGAGTAGACGCTTGCTGCAAGAGATCAGAGACATTCGCATCCCCAGCAACGTCACAGGCTACGTGCCTCTGCTGGACAACGCCAACATCTCTCAGCCATGTGAGCTTCCTTCTGCATATCTATCAAAAGAAATTTACTCTGCCATGAGGTTACACAGAAATGCTTAACCGATCCATACTGATACACGTCAACTAGATTTTGACATGGGCATGGTTTAAAAAAAAAAAGAGATTGGTAGATGTAGAGCGATAGACAGACAGAGAGACAGATAGATAGATAGATAGATAGATAGGTAGATGTGTATAAAAACACAGAGATACATAGGTAGATAGAAATGGAGGGAGATAAATAGACAGACAGACAGACAGACAGACAGACAGACAGACAGATAGATAGATAGATAGATAGATAGATAGATGGGTATAAAAACACAGAGAGAGATATGTAGGTAGAAAGAAATGGAGGGAAATAGACAGACAGATGGATAGACAGATGGATAGACAGATGGATAGACAGATGGATAGACAGATGGATAGACAGATGGATAGACAGATGGATAGATAGATGGATAGATAGATGGATAGATAGATAGATGGGAATAAAAACACAGAGAGAGATATGTAGGTAAATAGAAATACAAAAAGACGGACAGATAGATATGTAGGTAGAAAGAAATGGAGGGAGATAAATAGATAGACAGATAGATAGATATGTAGGTAGAAAGAAATGGAGGGAGAAAAATAGATAGATGGATAGACAGACAGATAGATAGATAGATGGGAATAAAAACAGAGAGAGAGATATGTAGGTAGAAAGAAATGGAGGGAGATAGACAGACAAAAATAGATAGATAGATAGATAGATAGATAGATAGATAGATAGATAGATAGATGGAAATAAAAAAAACACAGAGAGAGATATGTAGGTAAATAGAAATGGAGGGAGATTAATAGATAGACAAACAGACGGATAGATAGAAAATTGTAGGTAGAAAGAAATGGAGGGAGATAAATAGATAGACAAACAGACGGATAGATAGATATGTAGGTAGAAAGAAATGGAGGGAGATAAATAGATAGACAGATGGATAGACAGACAGACGGATAGATAGATAGATGGGAATAAAAACAGAGAGAGATATGTAGGTAGATAGAAATGGAGGGAGATAAATAGTTAGACAGACAGACAGATAGATAGATAGATAGACAGACAGAGATATAATGGATATAAAGACACAGAGAGAGAGAAATAAGTAGGTAGATAGATAGAGATGGAGAGAAATATGTATGCAGATAGATGTAGAAAGCGTGAGCGGGCTAGTTTATCAATTCTGTATATGTATTTTTTTTATTTGCAGCGTGAGATTAAACTAATTAACCACAAAGACTTTTTTTCCCATAAACATGTGTAAGAATGAAAGCTCTCTGCTAATCTCCTGTGCTCTGTCTGTACAGATGTTCAGATCAACATCAAGCGGTGTTTAAGCGATGGCTGTGACACACGTATTCACGGCCTGAAGACCATGGGCTACCAGGTGACTAAGAGCAGAGAGGTATCCGTGTCCGACGCCTCGGCCATCTGGTACCTCTCTCTGCTCACCTCACTGGTGACGGCGTCTATGGAGACCAATCCCGCCCTCGCTAACACTGTCCTCCAGAGCACACAGTGAGTCTTTACTGCATCAATTCCCAAGTGGAAAGAAGTAACATTGTGATTAATCTGTATGTATATACGAGTCTGTGCTCACTGTAGCTTCAGATTCCTGAAGCTTTTCTGCTTAACATGGTTGTAAAAAGTGCTTATTTGAGACACGCCCACAATCCTACTGCTCACGCAATGTTTTGTGTAAACCAGGAAAGTGTGCATTCTCTCATTAGGGACATTCGTAACTGTGATTTGTAGTGTGTTTTTTTTTTTTTTTTTTTTTTGTTTTGATGTGTAAATGAATCCGGTGTGTGTCTTTAGGAAAGCCTTAGAGCACATGCCACCTCTGTCTTTAACACCGTCCTCCACCGAGTTCCCCAAGTTCTTCTCACCGAACATCCTGGAAGAGGTGGACGCCTTCCTCCTCCGTATCGCAGAGTAAGCAGCTTTAAACCAGGGTTTCTGCATTCTTCTCTGCACTCTTGACAGTTTACTGCTGACACACGCACACACACACACACACACACACACACACACACACACACACACACACACTTACTTTAATAAGCTGGATGATGTTCAGTTTTTGGATATTGATCATGCTGTGATGAACATTATAGTAAAAAGTATACGTAGCAGTAATTACTGAGTAATTACAGACTGCTGCTCTTTACGCACATCTAATTCATTCTCTCTCTCATTCATTCTCTCCTCTGTTCTACTCTTTCTTTCTTTTCATTTATATATCGTTTAATTGATTTTTTTTTTATACAATGACATATATTTTGTTCTGTTCATCCTTTTCAAAATGTTGCTCTTTTATTTTATTTATTTATTTTTTTTCCATTTCATTTTTTTTCCTTTATTTTTTTTTCTTTATTGTCTTTACATTCAATTTAATGTAATTATTGTATTCTTAAGTATTATGTTTGAATTTTTACTTTTTCTTTTTTTCACACTGTGACTCTCTCTTTCTGTATCTTTGTCTCTATCTCTCTCTCTTTGTCACTCTTCCTTTCTTTCTTTCTTTTCCCTCTCCACCCTCTCTCTCTCTCTCTCTCTCTCTGTGCTGTAGTTGCTGTGTGACTCCGGATGCTGAGTTGACTCTCTTGGCGTTCGCTCTGGCTCGAGGCAGCGTGATGAAGGTCTTGCTGTCTCTAGCTGGGATGTGTGAGCGAGTGGACTCGGAGTATCGCGCTGCCTCGTTGTATCGCGCTGCCTCGTTGTTGTCCTCCATGGGCTCGGTGCGGCTCAACCTGCTCTACCGCAATGGTAACACGCTCGTACTAACATTACTGTACTCCTCTGTCTCATAGTAACACATTCAAGAGCAGGATAGGAATGTGTTCAGGAGATAATTAGTCCCTTGAGATTTCCAGGCTTACTCAGTAAACCACTGCGGTTCACATTAACATCTATCACTTCTGCTTAATCTCTCTTTGCTGTAGGTAAAACTTTACAGCTACGTTTGCAAGCGTGTGACGTGAAGAGTCGAGATGATAAGTGTGGCCCGGAGAACATGCTGACCGATCCGTCTACAGGAGACGGTACTCTTAGCCCCATTACATCACCTTTTACTTTACTGCTGTGTGACCCGTAGGATTTAATTCATTAATTAAAAATTGAACGCTGTAATAAAAGTCCAGCCGATTTTGTGTTTTTTTTTTTTATACAGCTTTAGTATCTATAATAAAAGTATTCTTTTACTACGGAAGTATGATGATAATCTGTGACAAAACTCACCACAGATATAAGCACATAAAAGCCTCAGATGATGCGTGACAACCGAAGCTTTCGGGATTACAGATGTGTTAAACGATGTGAAATGTGCTTATTCCATCTGCGCAGGTTTTCTCACCGAGAGCGGGAAGACGAGAGCCAGCGTGATTCTCTCCACTGAGGACCAAACGTGCTTCCAGGTCACGCAGATCCGAATCAAAGTGAGTCAACTCCTCAGAACAACACAAACAATTCATTGCTTTGTTCAATGCCTTGAAAACAAGAACCGGCCCAGACAGGCTTATAGGGTTAAAGGGAGTGGACTGTACAAGCTACAGCATCGTCATGTCAGTGTTCAAGTGCTCAGATTAGCTTTGAGTATATTTACAAGCCAGCCACATTGCTAGTGACGTCCTGCTCAGGGTGAGCAAACGGAAATGTACGCAACCATGCAGATTATTTTTCTGTAACTGAAAAGTACAGTCAGTGGGTGGTGCTACTTTGTCACAGCATCAGACATGCCCACGTCTGTCACTCATGTCGCTGGAAGTGGGCTGCTCTCATTGAAAGTCACCGTACGTGTTAAAGTAGCATAAATTTTACAGCTCTGACACTGGAGACTCCTTCCAAAACATCAAGTGAACATCTTTTCACAGAAAGACGGACTTGTATGTAATGTTTATTTCATACATATGTTTTTGCTTATTTTCATGACCGGTGTCTTTCCTCATTAGGTGCGTAAAGGGGCCATCGGTGCTAAATGTGGCCTGGTGTTTGCTTACAACGACTCGGAGGCTTTTGACGCAGACAAGCACTTTAAGAAGTTCAGGAAGTATGACTCCTGGGATTTTAAGGACTACAAGGAGTTTGTCCAAGACAAGTACGTCAGATTGGTTTTCTTCCGTTTGTTGTTTGTGGTCATGGGAAGGATCGCATGTTTTGACATGTTCGGTACCATATGTACTGGTAGCTCAGTGGATCAGAAAGTTCAAAAGTCCTTGAGCAAGGATTTTAACCCTCAACTGCTCAGTTGTGTAAATGAGAGACATTTAATTCGCTCTGGATAAGGGCTAAATGGCGTAAAAATGAAATGCAGAGTAATGGCAGAATTCCTGTTGGTGCGAGATCGTTAAGTATAGATGATTGTTAGAGCTAATAAACTAATGCATTGCACCTGCTTTCATCACTGCATGTGAGAGCTTGTCTAACACAGTGTGTATTTTACATCTGAACATGTAGTAACAGAAAGCATGTCTCTCTCTGTATATTTCTCTCACACACACTCAGACTTTCCAATAAAGGAGCAGCAGAGGTGAGAGAGGAGAATCCTGTCGGCTGGTTTGAGCTGGAGGAAGACTGGAATGATGTGGAGATCAAGCTACAGCAGTGCAGGGTTACGAACGTAAGAAATCTCTCTCTGTCTGTCTGTCTGTCTGTCTCTCTCTCTCTCTCTCTCTCTCTTTGTGTCTCTCTCTCTCTCTCTTTGTGTCTCTCTCTCTCTCTCTCTTTGTGTCTCTCTCTCTCTCTCTCTTTGTGTCTCTCTCTCTCTCTCTCTCTCTTTGTGTCTCTGTCTCTCTTTCTGTCTCTCTCTCTCTCTCTGTCTCTCTCTCTCTCTCTCTCTCTTTGTGTCTCTGTCTCTCTTTGTGTCTCTCTCTCTCTCTCTTTCTCTCTCTCTGATTTGCACGCACACACACACAGACACTCAATGGTTGAAGTTTACAGTAGTGAAAGATCTCTCTCTCTCTCTCTCTCTCTCTCTCTGTTCAGTTCCTCATGGTGAAGTTCTTATGCGTGAGGCAGGACTCGGCCGAGCGGCTCGGGGTTCAGCAGCTGGCCTTTAGCGGCTACTTGTGTCCCGATTTTGAGAGACTGGAGGAAGAGGAGCAGCTGAATGCACGCACACAGGAGGGCGACCGAGGCCTGGTCACGGGTCTCACACTCATCAGAAAGACTCTGTACTTCATCCAGCAGCTCACTCGAGACATGGTAACACACGCACACACACACATGTAGTAATAAGTGAGTGTTTCTTGGCTCAGTGTACAAAGTGATGTTGTTGAGGTTGTGTTTATATGCAAGTGTGTGTGTGTGTGTAAAGTCATGGAGCTGTACATGTTGTTTGCAGGACATGATGCTACACAAGCAGAAGTCTTTGTTAGACTTCAGTGGGCTGAACTTGCCACTCTTCTGGGACTTCTACAGAAAACTCAGGTCAATGTGAGTATGCAGATCAAGTTAGGAATATGCTGTTAGAGGAAAACAATCAGCACAGGAGTGAGACGATGTTTCCCAATAATAACAGCGCACACAATTCTGTGTAGCCTCATTCTTCAGCAACTGTGATTCCAGTGATTATTATTATTTATTTATATTTTTCAAATTAACGACTGTAAAGTAACTGTTGAAGACTAGACACATGCCGTGTTTGCTCTAATGGCAGTCTGGTTTTGTTCGAATATGTGCATTTGTCAGAGATGGAGAGGAGGCGATGAAGGCCCAGGTCCTCCTGCTCCAGCTCCTTCAGAACTGTTTCCCAGCTCTTCCTGCCTTGCCAGAGTCCCGGGGCTCTCCAGAGAACTCTGAATCATCCTCATCATCATCAGCCGCAGTCACAGCATCAGTGAGCACAGATGTGGATCCAGCTGAGGCTGTAGGGGAGCTGTATAGTCACCTGTGTCAGGGTACGAAAAGTAACACTGCTGTATCTAATAACTTTAATGATGATGATGATGATGATGATGGTAATAGTAGTAGTAATAATATTATTATTATTATTATTAATAATAATAATGCATCGTCATACATAATTATTAAAAAATGCATTACTTAAACCATGCACCAGTTCCCTTTTTTTTTTTAAAGAAACTTTCTATAGATAAATCTTTTTTTTTCTTGTGGAATTTAAATTTCATTTAAGTTAAAAAAAAAATTGTGCATTATTACACAATTAATTTGAACAGATATATAAATATAATTATATAATTTATTTTAAATTAAATAAATGAATTTACATTAAATGAATAAGATGGTTTTATATATATATATATATATATATATATATATATATATATATATATATAAATATATTACATTTTATATTTGTTATATTTTATTTGTTTTATATGTTTATCTTCTATTTTAATATATATATATATATATATATATATATATATATATATATATATATATATGTATATTAAATATTATATAAATATATTATATTTTGTGACTAGTTTTATTTATAATAAATATAATAAATATTTAAAGATTTGTAATTTAAAATCTGAAAGTTTAAAGTCTAATTTTTAAAGATTATAATGCTTTTAATCATATCATTATTATTTTTTAAAGTAAAAAAATCATATATAACTGTTATATATTAGTGTTTCATATAAGTTTTGTGTATGTTAAATGTATGTGTATTGCAGCAATTGTATGGATATTAGATCATCATTTAGCTCAGCCCTGCTTGACTGAATTTTTAATAATATTTTGGTACTTGGTCATTTATTCATCTAAAATTTTACCTGAGTTCTTTTACTTTTATGTGAATTAAATTATATGATAGAAAAAAAAATCCCGATAAACAAACACCGAAAACACTGCATGCTGAGTCTGGGACATCACCTTCAGGAAATAATAAAGTTCTTTCCTTTATATTAGTGAAGGTTGCTCTGAAATGAACAGTAATTTTGTTATAAAGGCCAAATGAAACAGTTCTTCACGTTAGTGTCACTTTAATAACCCGTAATACCAAGTGATTGTGTTTAACTAAAATCAACAAAGCAGTTATGCACCATAGTGCAGTTTCGTGTGTAGCTGAGTATTTTGTGAGATTTGTAAGATATTCTGACGTGTGTTTGTGTGTTTTTGTGTTGCTGTGTGCAGTTGTAGACGGACCTGAAGGAGAGTCTGCAGTGGAGAAAGCTCTGAGGAAACAGGCAGTGAAGTGCATCCTGAGCGGCGCAGCCATCTTCTACCCGGACAAACAGAGCCGACGAAACAAGCTCTTTGACATGATGGTGTGTGTGTGTGTGTGTGTGCGTGTGTTGGGTTGTGTGTGAGCAGGAGGGTGTGTAATATGTCTTTGTTCTCTCTATTTACAGAAGAACCTGACGGGTGAAGATCAGCCTGAGTCGGCCAAGCTGACTTTTGAGTCACTCTGTAACTATTTCAGGTAACACACACACACACACACACACAGAGCTAAACTCAATGTTGCTTTCTTCTTATCTCTCTACTTATCTCTCCTGCTGTCTCTCTGCCTTTCTCTTTTGTGCTCTCTCTTGTGCTCTCTCTTATGTGCGCGTGCTCTGTCTCTCTCTCTCTCTCTCTCTCTCTCTCTCTCTCTCTCTCTCTCTCTCTCTCTCTCTCTCTCATTCACTCTCTCTCTCTCTCTCTCTCTCTCTCTCTCTCTCTCTCTCTCTCTCTCTCTCTCTCTAGTGATCAGGATCCGAGCGGTCTGTTGCTTCTTCCTCCTAAAGGAGCGCCATCTGACTTTGACATCTCCCCCATCCTCAGTGTTATGGACACATTGCTCCTCGTGGCCACTAAAGAGGTGTGTGTGTGTGTGTGTGTAAACAAATTTACACAAATTAGATATAGGCCAAGCAAAGCTTTTTTTTTTCCAGTTGGTTCTGGGTGAGTGTGCACACTGGGTGAGTGTGCTCTTCTGATGTTGTAGCTCATTCACCACCAAGTCTGATGTGCTGCGTGTTCCGAGATGCTTTTCTGATCACCACGTGTGTAAAGAGTGATTATCTGAGCTACTATAGCCTTCCTGTACAAAGTTGTTGTTTTTTTTTTTTGTAACTGCTTTACATCCCCAGGTGATCATTAGCTTCTGAACTAACTACTTGTGCTTACATATACAATATACGTGTTTCCTGTCAGCTTTTTCTCTACTACTCCATTGACATTTTGCTGTCGCTTCATACTAGGAGAATCGTTACTGTTAGTCAGATTGCTGACTGGATTGTATATCTTCATGTGTCTCAGTGTGAGGTGATGATGGACAGCTCTGGAGGACCGAGCCGGAAGGTTCTGCTGTCTCTGTTCTGGGCTCTTCAGGGCAGTTTGCTCTCCTGGTGCTTCCTTCAGCTCAAAGGAGGCGCAGTCACAGCTTGCGATCTGGCCAGAGACATCCTCATCAAATGTAAGCCCAAACTTATGAGGCAGGTTTAGCGAACAGCTGAAGCTGACTGGTTTACAGGTTAAATTCTACAAGCTGCATTTTGATTTCTCCTGTGCTTTTACTTACACATTATTTCGCATGCTCATCTACTGTCTGAACAAGAACTTATTGAAATAATCAGCAGATTTCTTTTAATCTTGTCACTTGATTCGTTTTCCATTTGCTGAAAGGTTTGTTTTCGAAGCCTCCCACATCATCCCTTGATCAGAATGATCTAGTTTACTAAAAAAAATAATTAAGGCATCATTTTTAGGCATCTCCTCCATGAAAATTCTTGTCTCCAGACACATTTAGGTTACTGTGTCACTTTTTTTTTCCCATTTTAGTTCATATGTTTGTCCACGGATTTCTCATCGGAGGGGGGAAAAAAGATCCGGAATAAAATCACCTGAAATAACAGGATAGAAATAAACATATTATCCCATTAGAATAGAGTTCAAGTAAAGCTGTCATTTCAAACAGCAGTCTTTTGCATTCTTCGCTGTGTTCATGGTGTCCAAAACCTTTATTTGTGCTGTGATGACGAATCAGATTGGAAAAAAAGTTTTCAAAACCTGCACTACCTAATAGTTGGATTACAGCACACATGCAGCATGAATTAATAGAAATCTTAGCTGTGAATAACTGTATATTAAATAATCAGTTCAGTAAAAACATATAAAAAACCGCCAGGATACTGCACCCAAACCACAGCCCACAATCCCTGGTACAGTAATACAGAGAAGCGAATCATTACAGAGGAGAAAAAAATATTTCCCAAAATACAATAGTTAAGGCTCTAGGTTACTGATCAGAAGGTCCAAGCTGCCACTGTTGGGCCCTGAACCCTCTCTGCTCCAATGGTGCTATATCTTGACTGACCCTGTGCTCTGACCCCAACTTTTATTTTGAGAGTTGATGAAATTAAAAAAAATGTTTTGTCATTGAGCATCAATAAGACTAACACTGAGGAAGAAGCTTTCATTATTTCCAGCGATACGAGTCAGCGTCTGATACGTCACATGATCAATAAGATGACCGCGAGTTGTCCTTGATTCAAGATGTTCTGAAGTGCTCTTGTGTCTGCTCTTGTACAGATGTAGCACAGTTCCTCGCCAGCACCCGAACCACGCTGAGCTCCCTGCAGGAGAGATACACTACGAGCGACATCATCGCCAAGCTAGGCAACTCCATCGTCTCCATGGCAACCAGGCAGCTGGTACTGACTTATCCATAATGCCTCAGTAGTTTTGTCTGTTCTGCAGGCCGTTTTGAGTAAATGAGATGTAACCATAGTTTATTATATATATATATATGTATATGTATGTATGTGTATATATGTGTGTGTGTGTGTGTGTGTGTGTGTGTGTGTGTGTGTGTGTGTGTGGAAATGACATATAAGGTCTCTAGGGTCCTGGATAGAACAGATATTTTGGAATAATTGGGATTTTTCCAGAGATTCAAACAGGGTTTCAGTAGGTTGACAGTATCATAGGTTGCATTTGAATAGCCAAATACTACACTTCCAAAAAAAAAAAGTGAGTTGTTGTTTTGTAATTGTGGCCAAAAATGCTGCAGGTTTTTTTGTTTTTTTCCCAAAATTTGCAGTGCAGCTTTGGGGGTTTTTTAGTGCTTTCGAAAACTGCAAGGCAAGCCCAGGATTCTTCTTTAAAACTCTTACCAGTGAAGAGACGTATGTGAAAAAAATGTCTTTTTATGAGAGCTGCACTCACGCTTGAGCTTTGGTCGAATCCGTATTGTGATGATATCACATGACACATATAGTCCTAAATCTGCAGAAAACCTTCTGTAATTTGGAAAAACTGCTAGCTCCGGAGAATATCATGGAGTTTGCAGCATGATTTTTGTGTTCATTTCGGCAATCACAAAATTGAGAAATTCTAGAAGGACTGATTAATGCCCCAAATTTCTGTATTAGTATTCATCCGTTTCCGGTTAAAAACTATAGTGGCTGTAAATGCCAGAGATACTTGAAAAGCGTGATTTTTTTTTTTTTTTTTGTCTTGTTTATGTATTTTTTATTTGGAAATGCCTGGAATATATTCTAACATATTATTTTGGTTCTATTCTTCTAAACTATATAAACAAACTAGTAGCTGACCCTGACCAGTCAGTTTCTAAGGATGAATGAATAAATAAATTCTGTAAATACATAAAAAAAAAAAAAAAAAAAAAAAAAAAAAGAATAATCCACCTTCTAATCTGGAGTAATGTGGGGCATTGGTGGCTCAGTGGTAGGTTTCTCGCCTATCATGCGGAAGGCCCGGGCTCGATTCCCAGCCAATGCCTCAACCCCAGCCACTGGATGCAGTGCCGGTCCCAAGCCCGGAAAAATGGGAGGGTTGCGTCAGGAAGGGCATCCGGCGTAAAACGTTTGCCAAGTTGTTGTGCGGACCACTGTGGCGACCCCGAACAGGGAGCAGCCGAAAGCGACTTCTTCTAATCTGGATTAATGTCCGATTAGAAAACATTATCTGTTCATGAGTTATATCTTTAACAAACACCAAAACAAGTACGTACATTGCTAATCCCACGTCACACTCCTAACAGCACAGGTGCTTAAAGCCGTTTAGACATTTGTGCAAAAATAAATCTTGATACCTGCCACATCACACATCCGCAGTATATCCCATCTGGAGTGTCTTTAGTTTTCATCGTCTGGGATTAAACGGGATTAGAAACCCTTTCTTTTTCATAACCCTCATGACCTTTTGACCTCGTGTGGCTGTAATGCCGTAGGCGATTTTCCTGCTGGAGCTGTGCTCTCTGGACGTTCCTCACTGCATCATCCTCAGGAGCTTCTTCTCTCTCCTGGAGCTGCTCAAGAAGCTGTCCAGCGGTGTAGAGGAGTCCTCCAAGGTAAGGGAGATGTTTGTTTTTTTTAATTTGAGGTCATGCCTGAATTTAATGCAGATAAATGTGCTAGTAAGCAGTAAATGTCATTTATAGTTCTCGCTTAATGAAAAACTGCACGTTTTTATAGGGGGACGTAGAAGGCTGGCAGCATCCTCAGCAGCCGGTGGTGTTGAGGACGTGGCAGATGGAGTCCTCTCACAATTATGAAGACAGTAAACATGAGAACACTGTATTCCTGTGTCCCGGGGCGACGTATTTCGAGGTGGATTTTGATGAACGCTGCGAGACGGAGAAGAGGTACGGGAGTTTCTGAAATTCATAACTATGTTTCATAAATTAATTAATGATATAGCAAACTGAGAATATTTACAAGGAAGGACTAAAGCACCTTCGTAGAATAGAAGTTAACTTGATGAAACATCTTAAAGAGCATGAGCACTAAGAGCAGCCTTGATGATCACCAGGGTTCATTCTAAACACTCTGGGGCACCTAGGATATCAAGTTTCACATTTCACATTGCTCATACTTTACGCCAGGGTTGACGATAAATCCTGGCTTTTCATAATCTGACGTTTCACACTGTACGTTCCTAAACCCTGGCTTCTGATTTGCAGCATCAACAGTGATGATCGGATGAATGCAGCGCGAGAGTGATTTAAATAACGGCTTTGAGGGAAAACAACACTGATCGTTAAGAATTAGATTTAAAAAGAAAATTCAGAAATTGTAATCTTTCATTATCATTTTTGGCCTTTTAAACTTTGTTGTGTAGTCGACCAGGACGCTTTCATTCATAACCAGCTTCCACTCATTTTTAGTCTGAAATAGGTCCTTCCCACGAGTCACGTGATGAAAGGGCGGGGCTTATGAGGAACCTCATGGTGTCTTGCAAGAAGCAGCTGATCAGGAGCGAGATTGCTGCGTGGTCGAAGGTCGATCAGGCCGTAAACGCAATCTGGGTGGCTAGGATATACCAGAGTTATTTCTGACAGTGCTGTCATAACTGTCTCTTCTAGGGGGGCACGGTGGCTTGGTGGTTAGCACGTTTGCCTCACACCTCCAGGGTTGGGGGTTCGATTCCCGCCTCCGCCGTGTGTGTGTGTGTGGAGTTTGTATGTTCTCCCCGTGCCTCGGGGGTTTCCTCCGGGTTCTCCGGTTTCCTACCCCGGTCCAAAGACATGCATTGTAGGTTGATTGGCGTCTCTAAATTGTCCGTAGTGTGTGTGCCCTGCGATGGGTTGGCACTCCGTCCAGGGTGTATCCTGCCTTGATGCCCAATGACGCCTGAGAGGCTCCCCGTGACCCGAGAATAGATCGGATAAGCGGTAGACAATGAATGAATGAATAAACTGTCTCTTCTACACTCCAGCTGACGTGTTTTCTATCACCATTTGACTTGTTTTTCCCCTCAAACACTTTCAAAACTCAGATCTAAATTATAAGTGTAAATTACTCAAGCCAGGGTTAAAAGCAAGGCTTAGAACAAACGTGATGTGCAGAAAAGCTGCAGTTCACTTCTGCAAGCACTGAGCCACGCTTGCTTCCTTATACCAGGGTGTCGAGGTGCAAACATGTCTATTCGCTTACACTATCGACAAGTACCAAAAAGCCTGTCCTCAGACTAGTGTTTAGTCTGATAATTATGGTCTGGCTGATCTCGATTCACGTAGTTTGGACAAAATTCTTTTATAAATAAAGTAAAGGAGTCGCTACACTGCTGTCTGTTAAGCAGTTTGTAATTTCCTGACCTGACAGATACGACTATTTGGAGTTCACGGATTCCAGAGGAGGCAAAGTGCGCTATGACATGAAAGTTGGCTCTGAGAAGTGGCCAAAGGTGAGCTGTAAATTTGTATCTCCTGAAACTGATGTTTGTGTTGGTTCTGGTATCTAGAGCAGTCGTGACCTATAAAGGTTTAATCTGGCCTGATGAGTAAATATGATATAAATGAAAATCATCTTATGGTAATTAAATTGAGATTTTTTTTAAATAGGAAAATCATATAATAAACTCAGAGCCATAAATGAATTACTGACAAAATGTGTTAGTTCATTTCACTTTTTATTAATTTTTTAATTAATTTATTTAAATTTTTTATTATTATTATTATTATTATTATTAATATTATTATTATTATTATTATTATTATTATTATTTGTAACTGCAATATAAAGTGATGTCTTTTCATTTTTATGACATATAATCCCAGTTAAATCTGTTTCACATTCTACTTCATTTCATTCACTTTTTGGTGAAATGAGTTTGCAAAGGTTTTTTGTGTGTATTTTTAAATTTTTTTTAGAAAGTCACATTTAAAGCAGGCCACCAGCTGCAGTTCCTGTTCCACTCAGACAGCAGTAACACTGAGTGGGGCTACAAGTTCACGGTGACGGCGTTCGGTCTTCCGGACATCAGCGTTTCCTGGATCTCGGACCTGCATCTCCTCGTGTCGAGGCTGATGGGTCGGCTGGCTTCACGCACCATGGCGCTCAAATCTACACACGGTATCATAGTTTTTCTTCTTATTTTATCAATTATATGATCCTACCGATGAGTGGAGATGATCCCACTGTAAGTGTATTACTTTGAGGAGATCTGAGTTCTGAGTACTACCGAGTGCTGACACGGTTATTTCACACACACACACTGAATTTGTCATACATCAAACCTAAAAAACACCAACCCATAACCTGCTCATTGTTTACTCCAGTGGTTCCCAAGTTTTTTTTAGTAGACCCCTATTTTAACATTCACAAACTTTAAAGACCCCACCACGCTGCAACACGCTAGCAGACACATTTTATTTAGTGACGCAGTCAACTTTTTAATAATGAAACCAATTAGCTACAACATGCTTTCAGTGGCTAGTCTCTCACCATGGATTACACACTCAATTCTTACCTTGTCTATTCCTTCAATGAAACCCAATTCAAGATAACTGTTCCAATAAATCCTTGTTTTCTTTTTAGCGCACAAATTTTGCTCTTCTCCCTGGCACTTTGCCGTATTCACTTTACCGCGTCTTTTCGTTTGTCCTATGTGTGTGTATTTTTTTTAAGCTGCGTCTGTCTATTCCCACTCTCTGGCGATACACAGCGTAAAATACAGGAAATTATTTCTCATAAATAATTCCATTTTTAATATTTTAATAATGGTTAATATATCATGCTGTTTAAAAGAAAAAATCCTGTAACTCCTAAAACTAGAGTGAGCTTGGCGACCCCACGTAAATCTTTAGGTTGGGAACCACTGGTTTACTCCATGGCTTGTTTTTGGTTTCTCAGAGGTTCACAGTGTGAAGGACCTTCCTGCAGCCATGATGAACCACGTGATTTCCTCTCCTCTGTGGAAGCCCGTGTTCATGTACGGCCTGAGCGGACCGGCCCGGAGCCGAGAACCTGAACACTGTAGCGACGACACGCAACAGGTACATGCACTCGAACAAACGGCTCATTGCATCAAACATCATTTCATTTTCTCACCTTTAACCTTGAAAACATATACTGTAATATCACATATAGTAGATACAGTACATGTCAAAAGGAAGAAAAGATACTGGACTCCAATAATATCTTTTATATGCAATGTCATCACGTCTCATAACCGAAAGGTTTTTTTTGGCTGGTCAGACAAAAGATGAAGCTGAGCAAACACTTTAGATCTTTCACTTGCCCTGTAATGGAATTTACTTAATCATGTGTTTAAACATTAAGCAGGATATTATATTAAATTTCCACTTGGGGATAAATAAAGTCTATCTTTCTCTCAGTTTGTTTGTCAAATATGACATTGTTTTGTGTCTGTTCACACACACTCCTGTCTTCCAGACAAAATGTGTCTCCTCTGGAGATGACTTGGTGGAGTTCCTGGCGGACTTCGCTCGCTGGGATCCTTCCCGCGAGTCACGTGATGAAAGGGTGGAGCTTATGAGGAACCTCATGGTGTCTTGCAAGAAGCAGCTGATCAGGAGTGAGATTGCCACGGGGTCGAAGGTCGATCAGGCCGTAAACGCAATCTGGGCTGCTATGATATACCACACCCCAGCTCTTCACACTTCCCTCAGGAGCTTTGGTAAAGGATTTTATTGTGAAATGTCCAGTTCCAGTAACAGGGATGAGCTGAAATCATTTAGAGTTATTATATACCTTTATGTGGGTCTGTAGCTGAATGAAAATTCAGCTTTTTTCCCCCATATAGTCAGTGCAGCATGCTCTCAGTCACTAACACAATAAAACATGAGGAAGCAATGGGAGTATTTTTGTTTGTTCAGCATTTGTTAGATCACACACACACAAACACGCGCACACACTGATCATTGTTAAATTATCCTCAACACACTTACCCATTACCAGATCTCACACTGACAAATAAATCACCGGTACAGCACTAGCCTTATGCACTCTGTGTTTAATTGCCCCCTCTGTATGGCTCTCTGTTTGCTCCTTCAGTGCTAAAGCTGGGGCAGAGCAGTGTGAGTGATGACCTCGTGCAGGTCTACATGCTGGCTGATGGCATCAGGACATGGATGGTGAGTCTGAGCTTTACTCATTATTTCACTCTTTATAGAAGTGACTCAGCAAACTTGAACCGTGTCTTTGTGTTTTAGTTGGAGATGAAGCAGCGCTCCCTGCTGGTCAAGATGAACAGCTCAGGAGAGAAAGGGGACAGTCAAGCAGAAGTTACACCCGAGTCTTTGGGTTAGTTTTTTTCTTTAGTTAATGAGGGAAAAAATAATGAATAAAAAAGTGAGTCATTGGATGAATAAACAAACAAACTAATGAATTATAAATATTTTATATTATTATATATAATCTATTAGTTTATTCTGATTATTATTAGAGATGGCCCAATATAACTTTTCCATTACTGATAATGAAACCTTGAGTGTAAGCCATAATGAATACACTTTTTTTTAAAAATCTTAAACTATTCTTTGAAATCTACAAAATTTCTGCTTTCACTCAAAAAAATTGTACAATACATACAATTATATAAATAACCAATTTGTTTTTATAAATAAGTAAAAATGCACATTTGTTTAAATAAAAAGGTTTATTTATTTGATGCTTTTATTTGTTTGCATTAACTTTATAAATCCACATTTTCTTTAAAAAAACTTTTTTTTCTCTGTCTATTTCTAACACTTTCCATATGTTCTCTCTGTCTCTCTGTCTCTCTCTCTCTCTCTCTCTCTCTCTCTCTCTCTCTATGCCTCTCTCTCTCTCTCTCTCTCTCTCTATGCCTCTCTCTCTGTCTTTCTTTCTCTCTCTCTCTGCCTCTCTCTCTGTCTTTCTTTCTCTCTTTGTCTCTTTCTCTCTCTCTCTCTCTCTCTCTCTCTCTCTCTCTCTCTCTCTCTCTCTCTCTCTAGCTGAGATCTGCATCAGTAAGAGCTTGCTGTTGTTCAGGTTTGTCCCCGGAGCGGGCAATGCCGCTGCACCTCCTCCATGTCCTGATTCCTGTAAACCAGCAGAGGGTCCCGTTGTCCCGGCTCTTCCTCACTCTGCGTCTATATCAGAAGGTGATTTCCAGGCCTGTCCTGCTCCTTCCTCCTCCTCCTCCTCCCAGAGTCCTACACGGGCAGAGGCTCAGCTTCCTCAGATCTCTGCTTCCTCAGATCTCGCTGCTTCTAGCAATGCCAGTGCTCAGGGTTCGAGAGGATCCACAGAGAGCCTTCACTCTCAGTGCGGAGAGCCCATGTCCCCGCTGACCTTTGCCCGCAGAGCGCCATTCAGCCGCGGCCGCCTCAGACTGCTCTCGTACCGCTCCGTTGAGGAAACACGTCCCATCCCGTCAGTCAAAGAGAGATTCCCAATCCTCAAACACATCTTCAGCTTTGTGAAGGACATGGCGATTAGTGAGAGCAGGTACGCTTTACACTCCACGTCCACTTATTTGAAAAAAACGTTTAACTGTTGAGGTGTAATTGCTCAGACATGGGAATGTCTTAAAGATGGAGATCTTTACGGTGTCTTTTTTATGATCACCTGCATTTCTTTGTCTTACTAACCTCAAGATAGAGAGAAAAACAAAAAAAATGGTGAGGGAA
>JAUCMX010000027.1:10007793-10105237 GCA_033459395.1 Hemibagrus guttatus
AGAGAGAGAGAGAGAGAGAGAGAGAGAGAGAGAGAGAGACCAAGACAGAGAGATGAGAGAGACGTAGAGAGAGAGACATAGGAGAGACAGTGAGAGACCGAGAGAGATACAGAGAGAGAGAAAGAGACAGAGAGTGAGGAGAAGAGAGGGAGAGAGACAGAGAGAGGATGGAATCCTTCTTTACTCTGTCGGTTTTGCAGTAACTTATGCCAGAGGCAGGATTCAAGTGCACTGTGTGTGTGTGTGTGAGAAAAACAGTGCCTTCAGTTTTGATATCTGTTTTATTTATTTATTTTTAATAACTCTTGTGCTTCAGGGTGCTGTTGCCAGCGTTGTCGTGTGTGCAGACGTGTCTACTCCACCTGCTGGGGATGAGCTGGGAAAATCAAGACCTGCCTCTTTTTGAAGACATCATGTTACCTGATCTGCTGCTCACCATGTCTCAGGAGAACATCAGCATACATGATGTCGCCATCAGGTATGCTCCAGTGCTTAGTGCAACAAACCCCAACAACACTCCCCACTCCATACAAATTATCCCCCACAAAAAAATTCCCAATGTGTTCCTGCTTTATTTATTTACGAGTTAGCATTTTAGCTCTTTCCGGTTCCATCGTCCTGAAGTCAGCATGTTTGGTTGTGTATGAAATATCGTCTGTGGTTAACACAAACTCAAGATATTTTCATGTTTTATTCAAGAATATTAAATACATGAATCATGCCCCATCTCATTATGATATTTTTAAAGCTTTTAGATGGATTGAAAAAAGCTGATTGCTAATTGTTAAGTGTCTAAATGGGACTACAGAGGATTAAACAGGAAATCTTACCTACTAAAACCTTGTTGTGTTGCAAATTATTCCATTCATATTATAACCACCTGCCTAATATTGTGTTGGTCCTCCTTTTGCTGCCAAAACAGCCCTGATCCGTCATGCACTGTGTATTCTGACACCTTTTTATCAGAACCAGCATTAACTTCTTCAGCAATTTGAGCAACAGTAGCTCGTCTGTAGGATCGGATCACACAGACCAGCCTTCTCTCCCCACGTGCATCAATGAGCCTTGGCCGCCCATGACCCTGTCGCCGGTTCACCACTTTTCCTTCCTTGGACCACTTTTGATAGATACTGACCACTGCAGACTGGGAACACCCCACAAGAGCTGCAGTTTTGGAGATGTTCTGATCCAGTCGTCTAGACATCACAATTTGGCCCTTGTCAAACTCACTCAAATCCTTACGCTTGCCCATTTTTACTGCTTCTGACACATCAACTTTGAGGACAAAATGTTCACTTGCTGCCTAATATATCCCACCTACTAACAGGTGCCATGATGAGGAGATCATCAGTGTTATTCACTACACCTCATAATATTATGCCTGATCGGTGTATACCTGTGTACATCACAGAACTTGTTTTTAGCTACAGTGCATCCAGAAAGTATTCACAGCGCTTTACTTTTTTCACATTTTGTTATGTTACAGCCTTATTCCAAAATGAATACAATTCTTTATTTTCCTCAAAATTCTATAAACAATACCTCATAATGACATTATGAAAGAAGTTGGTTTGAAGTCTTTGCAAATTTATTAAAAATAAAAAAATGAATAAAATCTCACGTACATAATTATTTACAGCCTTTGCCATGACACTCAAAAATTAAGTTCAGGTGCATTTTGTTTCCACTGATCATCCTTGAGATGTTTCTACAACTTGATTGGTGTCCACCTGTCGTAGATTCAGTTGATTAGACATGATTTGGAAAGGCACACACATGTCTGTATAAGTTCCCACACTTAGCAGTGCATGTCAGAGCACGAACCAAGCCATGAAGTCCAAGGTATTGTGGTGTAGACCTCCGAGACAGGATTGTATCGAGGCACAGATCTTAGGAAGGGTACAGAAAAATTTCTGCAGCATTGAATGACCGAATGAGTGCAGTGGCCTCCATCATCCATAAATGGAAGAAGTTTGGAACCACCAGGACTCTTCCTAGTGCTGGCCGCCCAGCCAAACCAAGCGATTGAGGGAGAAGAGCCTTAGTCAGGGAGGTGACCAAGAACCCAATGGTCACTCTGAAAGAGCTCCAGCGTTTCTCTGTGGAGAGAGGAGAACCTTCCATAAGAACAACCATCTCTGCAGCACTCCACCAATCAGGCCTGTATGGTAGAGTGGCCAGACCGAAGCCACTCCTCAGTAAAAGGCACATGACGGCCCATCTGGAGTTTTCCAAAAGGCACCTGAAAGACACTCAGACCATGAGAAACAAAATTCTCTGGTCTGATGCAACAAAGATTTAACTTTTTGGCCTGAGTGGCAAGCGTCATGTCTGGAAGAAACCAGGCATCGCTCATCACCTGGCCAGTAACATCCCTACAGTGAAGCATGGTGGTGGCAGCATCATGCTGTAGGGATGTTTTTGATGAATGCAGCAATGTACAAAAACATCCTTGATGAAAACCTGCTCCAGAGCACTCTGGACCTCAGACCGGGTGACGGTTTATCTTCCAACAGGACAACGACCCTAAGCACACAGCTAAGATAAGAAAGGAGTGGCTACGGGACAATTCTGTGAATGTCCTTGAGTGACCCAGCCAGAGCCCAGACTTGAACCCGATTGAACATCTCTGAAGAGATCTGAAAATGGCTATGCACTGACGCTCCCCATCCAACCTAATGGAGCTTGAGAGGTCCTGCAAAGAAGAATGGGAGAAACTGCCCAAAAATAGCTTGTAGCATCATACTCAAGAAGACTTGAGGCTGTAATTGTTGCCAAGGGTGCTTCAATAAAGTATTGAGCAAAGGCTGTGAATACTTATGTACATGTGATTTTTTTTTTTTTGGTTTTTTATTTTTAAGAAATTAAAAAGATTTCAAACAAACTTCTTTCACAATGTCATTATGGAGTATTGTTTGTAGAATTTTGAGGAAAATAATGAATTTAAACCATTTTGGAATTAGAAAATAACATAACAAAATGTGGAAAAAGTGAAGCGCTGTGAATAATTTCCGAATGCACTGTATATTCAAAATCCAAGTGGAAAATTCCTACTGGCTTTTTGTCAAGGGAACCATTGTGATCTTAATTTGTGAGTTAACCTAAAGAAATACGTCATCCTGCTCCACTTAATCAGCTTATGATTAAACTGATTAAATAATTAATAATTTGTAAAATGAAAAAAAAAAATTGTCATTTGTTTTTAAGCACCTGTACGAGACTGCAGCATCCTTAACATCCACTGATTTCTACTTCCTTGTCTCTCTGTCCTCTCTGCAGTCAGTGGACCGAAGAGGAAGAGATCGCCGACTATGAGAGGAACACAGAGTGGATGGACGAGTGCATGGACGGCATGTTTGAAAAATGGTTCGACAAAATTGGCCAGGCCTCAGCAGAGGACAAGAGAAAGGTAGACACACCTGAACACACAAAGAAATGCTAATGTTCATGCAGGCAGTAGTTTTGCCATGCAAAAAACCTCACTTTTGCATTTTTCTCTGTCAACTAGTTACTGAAATTTGTGTTAAGAAAAAGCTCGGAAGGCTTCTAGCTTTAAGAAACCGCAGTGTTGTAATGAACATGAATGGTAGAAGCAACCGAAAGCATTTTGAAGCTTTTTCTAGCTAACAGTCCTCCCACTCAGAATAATAGTAAGAAAAACGGCCCTTAAAACCCGTCCCAAAAATGTGTCTCTCGAAGCAGCGAGTCTCTTTGTCTTGACCCAGTAAACACGGGGAAAATGTCAACACCTGTTATAATTCCACAGCTCGAGCCAGACATAAGCTCTTAGTAAATATTTACAAGGAATTCAACCTTGCAGTTAGCAAACTTGTCTTTCCATTTCACACAAATCTCCTTTTTTTAAACAGCATAACAAAAACCTTTCCATGGAAAGTGCTGCATATACGCTGGTGTTCTTTTAATGATCTAGCAATCAAGAATACACACTAAGGCATATTTCCATGAGCTCATTCTGATCAGAGACTGGATGAACTCCATTCTGTTCAGTTTTATGGATATTGTCACAAAGCAGCTTTGCAGAAATCTATCAATTCAGGATATTAATTATAATTTTATTCCTAATGAGCAAGTGAAAAGTGACGGTGGTGAGGATAAACTCCCTGTGACGACATGAGGAAGAAACCTTAAGACAAACCAGACTCAAAGGAAAACATCATCATCGGAGTGACACCCGAGAGTGCGATTCTTTAGTGAGTGATTCAGTGAGGGAGTCAGTGATTCAGTGAGGGAGTCAGTGATTCAGTGAGGGAGTCAGTGATTCAGTGAGGGAGTCAGTGATTCAGTGAGGGAGTCAGTGATTTAGTGCGGGAGTCAGTGATTTTAGTGGGGGACTCATTGATTTTAGAATCTAGCCATGGGGTCACAGTCCAGTGAATTGTGCCGGTCCCAAGCCCAGATAAATAGAGAGGGTTGCGTCAGGAAGGTCATCCGGCGTAAAATATTGCCAAATTTAATCATGTGAGTCGTCAGTACGAATTTCATACCGGATCGGTCGAGGCTCGGGTTAACAACGACCGGGTTAACAACGACCGTGCGTAGACAGAGAAAGAAGAGGAAAGGTAAGAGTGTAGGACTGAGAATAGGAACTCTGAATGTTGGTACTATGACAGGGAAAGGTAGAGAGCTGGCTGATGTGATGGAGAGAAGGAAGGTGGTTATACTGTGTGTACAGGAGACCAGGTGGAAGGGTAGCAAGGCTCGTAGTATAGGAGCAGGATTCAAGCTGTTTTATTATGGTGTGGATAGTAAGAGAAATGGGGTAGGTGTGGTCCTGAAGGAGGAGTTTGTGAGGAATGTTCTGGAGGTGAAGAGAGTGTCAGATAGGGTGATGAGTCTGAAGTTAGAGATTGAAGGGGTGATGTTGAATGTTGTTAGTGGTTATGCCCCACAGGTAGGTTGTGAGTTAGAGGAGAAAGAGAGATTCTGGAGTGAATTAGAGGAGGTGATGGAGAGTATTCCCACGGGTGAGAGAGTGGTGATAGGCTTGGATTTTAATGGACATGTTGGTGAGGGGAACACAGGTGATGAGGAGGTGATGGGCAAGTTTGGAGGAGCATAGGGTGACTTACATGAGTGGAGGTAGGAGCACGCAGGTAGGGGGAAACTACAGCAGAAGTGATCAGGGAGACAGGGAGAAAGGTGCTGGGCGTGTCATCTGGAAGGAGGAAAGAAGATAAGGAGACTTGGTGGTGGAATGAGGAAGTTCAGGATAGTGTCCAGAGGAAGAGGTTAGCCAAGAAGAAGTGGGACATGGATAGGACTGAAGAGAATAGACAGGAATACAAGGAGTTATAGTGCAGAGTGAAGAGGGAGGTGTCTAAGGCCAAGCAGAAGGCATATGATGAGTTGTACACTAGGTTAGACACTAGAGAAGGAGAGAAGGACTTGTACAGGTTAGCTAGGCAGAGGGATCGAGATGGGAAGGATGTGCAGCAAGTTAGAGTTATTAAGGATAGAGATGGAAGGGTGCTCACAAGTGAGGAGAGTGTACAGAGGAGATGGAAGGAGTACTTTGAGGAGCTGATGAATGAGGAAAATGAGAGGGAAAAAAGAGTAGAAGGGGTGAACTCTGTGGAACAGAAAGTAGATAAGATTAGAAAGGATGGAGTCAGGAAGGCTTTGAAGAGGATGAAAAGTGGAAAGGCAGTTGGTCCTGACGACATCCCAGTGGAGGTCTGGAAGTGTCTGGGAGAGGCAGCAGTGGAATTTTTAACTAGTTTGTTCAACAGGGTTTTAGAGAGTGAGAGGATGCCTGAGGAATGGAGAAGAAGTGTGTTAGTGCCAATCTTTAAGAATAAGGGTGACGTGCAGAGTTGCAGCAACTATAGGGGGATAAAGTTGATGAGCCATACAATGAAGCTATGGGAAAGAGTAGTGGAAGCTAGGTTAAGGAAGGTAGTGGAAATTTGTGAGCAGCAGTATGGCTTCATGCCCAGAAAGAGCACAACAGATGCAATTTTTGCTCTGAGAATTTTGATGGAGAAGTATAGGGATGGTCAGAAGGAGTTGCACTGTGTGTTTGTAGACTTGGAGAAAGCGTATGACAGGGTGCCAAGAGAAGAGCTGTGGTACTGTATGAGGAAGTCAGGAGTAGTGGAGAAGTATGTCAGAGTGGTGCAGGACATGTATGAGAGGAGCAGGACAGTGGTGAGGTGTGCTGTAGGTCAGACAGAGGAGTTCAAAGTGGAGGTGGGACTGCATCAGGGATCGGCTCTGAGCCCCCTCCTGTTTGCTATAGTGATGGACCAGTTGTCAGAGGAGGTCAGACAGGAGTCTCCTTGGACAATGATGTTTGCAGATGACATTGTGATCTGTAGTGAGAGCAGGGGGCAGGTGGAGGAAAACCTGGAGAGATGGAGGTTTGCGCTGGAGAGAAGAGGAATGAAGGTCAGTCGTAGTAAGACTGAGTACATGTGTGTGAATGAAAGGGAGGGAAGTGGAACAGTAAGGTTACAGGGTGAAGAGGCGAAGAAGGTACAGGAGTTTAAGTACTTGGGGTCAACAGTCCAGAGTAATGGAGAGTTTGGGAAAGAGGTAAAGAAGCGAGTGCAGGCAGGTTGGAATGGGTGGAGAAAGGTGTTGGGAGTTCTGTGTGATAGGAAAATATCAGCGAGAATCAAGGGGAAGGTGTACAGGACAGTGGTGAGACCAGCCATGCTGTATGGTTTAGAGACAGTGTCACTGAGGAAGAGACAGGAGTCAGAGCTAGAGGTAGCAGAGCTGAAGATGTTGAGGTTCTCTTTGTGAGTGACAAGATTGGACAGGATTAGGAACGAGTACATCAGAGGGACAGCTCATGTTGGTTGTTTTTCGACAAAGTTAGGGAGACCAGATTAAGATGGTTTGGACATGTTCAGAGGAGGAAGAGTGAGTATATTGGTAGGAGAATTTTGGACATGGAGCTGCCAGGCAGGAGGCAAAGAGGAAGGCCAAAGAGGAGGTTTAGTGCTTGGTTTAGTGCGGGAGTCAGTGATTCAGTGCGGGAGTCAGTGATTCAGTGAGGGAGTCAGTGATTCAGTGAGGGAGTCCGTGATATAGCTCTGTTTTATATACAGCATAACTAAAAGGTTCTATACAACTATACAAAACATTCAACTGAAGCAGTTTACTGATTTATAATAAGTATCTCATGCATACTTTTTTTTTTTGCGTGTTTGTGTCTAAATTCTTGCGTCCTTTGCTCTTTGCAGATGCACATGTTCATTGCACGCTACTGTGATCTGTTGAACGTGGAGATCTCGTGTGATGGGTGTGAGAGAATCGCTCCTGGACACCGCTACCGCTGTCTGCAGTGCACTGACATGGACCTGTGCAAGACCTGCTTCCTCAGTGAGCCACTCAACTCTTTAAACTCCTTGTAAAAGCATGAGAAAAAACCACGCTGGGATGTTTTGTAACCTCTGGTTGTTACTCTAAAAGGAAATAAGTGAGAATGTTGAGGGAAGGACTGTTTATAAATAAAAAGACAGGAACTCATTGGGTTGTTTCATGGATGTTGCAGTTTTTTGTTTCTCTGATATAGGAGGAATAAAAGAAAAACACACTCCATTATTAATTATTTTAACAGCAAGCCCTGAAAGTGTTTCATTCTGAATTATCAGATATCAAATATCTGAATTATTTGAAGTACAGTCATCAGTTCCAGCTCAATGAACATCCCTTGTGTAATGAACATAGCTATTATAACATGAATACACACCATGCTGCATGAAAAATTGATCATAAAATAAAAAAGGAGTATAATATTTGTATAATGGATTATCAGCATGTGTAACATGTTCCTTGTTGTTGTGTTAAATGTTTGTTTTTAAAGTGTCAGCACATCTGGGATTATTGTCTTACGTTCTTATGAATTAATTAATTGACAATAAAACATTATTGTCTTTTCTTCTCCAGGCGGTGCCAAGCCTGAAGGACACGAGGACGAGCACGAGATGGTGAACATGGAGTACGCTTGTGATCACTGCCAGGGTCTCATCGTAGGCAGCAGGATCAACTGCAATGTCTGCGAAGACTTCGACCTCTGCTTCGGCTGCTACAACGCCAAGAAATACCCCGACAGGTAGAGAGTTTAGGGAGAGGTTAGAAAAGGTCACAACAGTTCATTAGGGAATCCCATTGCAGATGCTTTGGCAAAGAGGTTTAGAGAAATGCCACAGTTTCTAGTCAATTCTTCCAAGCAATTTCTTCCATTTTTTCCCCCCCCATGCAGTCACCTGCCCACCCACAGGATCACGGTCTACCCCATGGTGACCATCCGCATCAGCGATCGGCATAGGCTCATCCAGCCATACATCCACAACTACTCCTGGCTCCTGTTCACCAGCCTGGCCTTGTTCACTTCCGAGCTGATGAGCGAGTCAACGGACTCCGTGGTTCAGGGTCACGCTGCTGTGCTGCAGAGCCGTTGCTCCCAGCTCATCACTGAGTGTTTGATGAAGGGCCAGACAGGAAAAGGTAATACATGAGGAAGATAGCCAAGGGAATAAGTGTTAAGTAAGGATGGTGGGTTATTTTTTTGTGTACGCAACATGTTTCGGAGGCAGTAGGAGGTAAAACTTTGTATCTTGCTTGCTTGGAGTCTAAAAAATGCTTTCTCTGGAATTGTACTAATAATTGACATCATCGTCTGACCTCTCTGTTCCATTTTCTCTTCAAGGTTTGCGCGCTTCAGCTCTTTTGTCCTTGCTCTCCACTAATGAGCCGGAGCCATGTCCTCTCAGCCCAGAGCCCAGTCAGGAGCTCAGCATCTCAGACACATCCTCTCTACCTGGCAGTACTGCAGCACTCTGCTCTCCACCTTCCTCGCTGTTTAAAACACTGTCTGCAGAGGAGACAGAGGGCCGAGGCCAGCTGGTTTCCCAGGATACACTAGACTCTCCGTCACTGTCCAGTGAAGACACGCTTTCTCCAGAGCTCAGAGGTGAGACGGCATGGCATGTTTCATTGTACAGGATGAAGAATGAATACATACATACATATGATTCAGTTGTCAATTAGCTTTAATAGGTTGAGAGAGCATGATTAGTGTGTGAGTGAGTGTTGAGTGAGTGAGAGAAAGTATAATGGAGTGAATGAGATTATGGTGGCATGTGAGAGGGTTTAATTTTGTATGAGAGAGTATCATAGTGTATAACATGTATAGTGTAACAGTGGGAGAGCTTGATAGTGTGTGTATAAAGGTGTGTAAGAGTGTATAAAAGTGTGTGAGGGAGTTTACAGGTGTGTGTGAGGGTGAATATAGGTGTTTGTGACAGTATTAGTGTGAGGGAGTATGAGCGTGTGTGAGAATGAGAGTATATAAATGTGAGGGGGGTATGAATGTGTGTTGGAGTATGTGTGAGAGAGTATGAGTGTGTGTGTGTGTGTGTGAGAGAGAGAGAGTATGAGTGTTTAAGAGAGAGTATGAGAGCCTGAGGGAGAGTGTGTGTGTGTGTGAGAGTGTGTAATTGAGGGAGAGTATGAGTGTGTAAGGGAGAATGAAGGTATGTGAGAGTGTGTGTGTAAGGGAGTATGAGTGTGTGTGTGTGTGTGTGTGTGAGCGAGAGTACGATAGTGGAGACATGTTAAGTTTGAACTGAATACTGAGTATGAATCTATAAAAACGCCTCTAATTCTTGCTCCGTACATGATGTTTGTGTGAATTTGATTCTCTTTCTCAGCTGCTGACTCCAGTGGTGATACCATCACATCTCCTACCTCTGAGCACCTGGACAATAAAGAGCAGGAAGACGGGGCGCCTAAAGGGCCTCTGCAGGAGCAGGTGTTCGCAGAGTGTTCCAGGGAGAGGATTCTGGGATTGCTGGCAGCCATGTTGCCTCCAGCCAAACCGGTAATGTTTAAGAACTTGTTTACTTTTGTACAAGTTATTTACAGTTGAAGGCAAAAATTTGTACTTAAGTACATATCAAGATGCTCCAGATTCTAACTGTTCCTTAATATCATTTCCAAAAAGTTTTTGTTTTATAAATCCTTGTCACATATTTGGCCTTTGACTCTGCAGGGCACCACCATTTCCCTCTCTGGTCTGAGCCCTATCCTGCCTCTGCTCTTCCGTGTGGTCATCTCCAATGTGGGCTGTCTGAACGAGGCCTACCACCTGACACTCGGACTTCTAGGGCAGCTGCTACTGCGCATCTTACCTGCAGAGGCCGACGCAGCCGTCACCGAAGCTCTTTCGGAGAAATACGAGCTGCTTGCGCCGGCCAATGATCTACAAGGCTGGAAAACCACTCAGCTTCTGTTCAGCCTCGGAGCTGTGTGCCTGGACAGGTCAGATCTTCTTACACCATTCATTAATCTAGTTAAAAATACCAGAATCAGGTCAGAGAAAACGAATCCTCTCACTGAGTGAAACCTGCCATAAAACCTTTTTTTTATTATTATTTAACATACTTTGAATTTGTGACATTTGTATTTTTGTAACACATAAATGCATTAATTAATTAAACACACATGCACAATTAAATTAATAAATTAATTAAGAAATAATTTAGCTAGATAGGTTTTTTGGTAAAGTTTAATTAAATTATTATTAGTTTTTAAATTTAATTTTATTTATTTATGTATTTATTTATTGGTGGGTATTTAAATTTTTGTATATTTATTTATTTATTTATTTATTTATTTATTCTATATCATTGCTGCAAATTGAACTGCATTTGAATCGACAAAAAAACCTTTAAATAGACATCTATGCAGATAAATTATGCCCAGATTTTTATGGAAATGTTTCCATTTTTACTGTTGATAGGACAAACAAACAAGCCTCTACTGTGTTTCATTTCATTTTAGTTGCAAACTGACCCTATTTAACTCATCATAAATCTTATCTCACATTATACATGCTGGTCTCGATTATCACTCGCCGCTGCTTTACAACCGTAAGCACTTGTTGAACCAATATTTGCCATTTGGGAGGACGTTATAATTACAAAAGGTTGGGTCCAGGAAGATTCTGTAAACACCCAGAAGAATGTTTCTTGTGTATGAGCTAAAGGTTTGTGTGTGTAATTAATCATAGAATTGTTTTTTCTGCTTCTTCTGGGTCATTGCAGTCGCATCGGTTTGGACTGGGCAAGCTCGGTAGCAGACATCTTGAGAAACCTGAACGGGTGTCCTCAGTGGTGTGACGTTATTGCAGGCTTCACTGACCACTGCATTAAGCAGCTACCCCACCAATTCAAACGCACCAACATCTTCACTCTGCATGTCCTGGTCATCTTCCCTGAGGTATGAAAAAGCAAATTCGGGCTCAGTGGGCACTCTTCTTCCCCTTACTTTAGTAGATACTCTCACCTGGATACTGTAGACTTGTGTGCCGAAGAACTGCTGCAGTAATCATAAAGACAGCACAATCCTCCCAGGAGTCTTATTCATACATCTACTTCTACTGAACATCATATCGAATGGCTTTTGTGACAAAGTGCTATATACATAAATGACCCTGATCTAAATATACCTTTGCTGAAGCTAAACAAGTGGCTGTGGTTTCAGGTGCTGTGTATGGGTACTCAGTCTGTGTTCATAGACAACGCTAACGAGCAGCACAACATCATCCTGCTCAAACACTTCACCAAGAAGAACCGAGCCGCCGTCGTTGACGTCAAGACACGTAAAAGGAGGACGGGTGAGAGAGAGACAGATGCAGGGGTTTCCTCCCACAGTCTAAAGACATGCTTTGTGGATTGATTAACATCTCTAAATTGCCTATAGTGTGTGAATGGGTGTGTGAGTGTGTATGTGTGATGGACTGGCACCTTGTCCAGGGTTTGGCCTCACGGCTTGTGCCCCAAGTCTCCTGGGATAAGTCAAGTTTAAGAATTTAAAAGAAGCCTCTCATTTCATTCATCACATCACCACATTATTGATTATTCCCTCACTGCTTCTTACAGTGAAGGATTACCAGCTGATGCAGGCTGATGAGAGCCTGGCTCTGTCCAGTCATTACCTGAAGGACTTGATCTCCATCGTGAGCCAGTTGCTGCAGACTGGGGTAGAAAGCAGCGCTGCGGACTCTGTGGAGGCAACCTGGGTGCTCTCACTCGCACTCAAAGGCCTTTACAGCATCCTAAAGGTGACACAAGCTTATTATTTATCATGCACCCATGTGAGTCTCATGTGAAATGTGATGAATTTTATACATTTAGTGCTCCTTTAAGAAACATAGAGCTGCAATTCAGCAGGAGCTCTTTCTGGACTTCCATTATAAATGAGTGTGGGGGACTTGTGAGAACAGGGAAATCTGGTGAAATTTCCTCTTTCAGGTTTGTTAGATCTGTAGTTATTAGCTGCTCTGCTCTTGGCAGCATGCTAATGTTTGTGCAGAAATGTAATAGATCTTGGCCTCCGCTTTTGAACTCTGCATTATTGATTGAGAGAGACAGCAGATAGTAAGGGGTGTTTGTGTGTGTGTGTGTGTGTGTGTGTGTGTGTGTGTGTGTGTGTGTGTGTGTGTGTGTGTGTGTGTGTATTTATGGGCAGAAGCACGGCAGCGAGCAGGCCCAGCAGGCTATGCACATCACTGGCCTCATGCAGCTGCTGGTACGCAAATGCAGTAAGGGCACAGGCTTCAGCAAGACATGGCTGCTGCGCGACCTGGAGATCCTCTCCATCATGCTGTACTCGTCCAAACACGAGATCCACTTCATGGCCGAGGAAAGCGAGAGCGGCGAGCGAGAGGAGGACAGAGAGAAGGACAAAGGGCATGACTCAGACCTTTCCAGCTGCTGTGCGGAAGACATCGACCCGCTCGAGGGGCTGGATGAGGAGACCAAAGCCTGCTTCCAGGTGAGACTGACGAACAAGACGATGTAGAGACCAACAAGTTCTTCCCTGAGCATGCATTTCCCATATCATCATCAAACTGTACACTAAACCTCTTTCTAGATTATATATGGGATAAACAATAATTTCAGAATACATGAGTAGGGATGCATCAATAGTGATTTTCCAATCTAGAAAAGTACAAGTAAGATTTTTTAAAAATAGTTTGCTAGTTACCTTGGATCACGCAGGGTTGCCATGGTGAAAAAAGGCTTTTCTTTCACTTCATTTTTAAAGCGCTCCTGTGCAGCTGCATGCAAATCAGGTTTGGTTCTTTTCACTTGTTGTAAATGAGTGCTAGTAGCTGCCTAGCATTGTTTCTCTCACCCAGCCCATGTGTGTGTGTGCGCTAGTAATGAACTAGTAAAGAGTTTTATACTTAAGATGTTTAATTCTCTCGATATTTTTCGCAGTTTGCTTTGCTTTCATTGTCAGGAAATGCATCCAGATCGAAGTCATTATTTTGTGCACTGTACAGTAACGACACACACTAGGATTAGGTGACGTTCTTGTCTTAGAGCAAGTATGAGGAAGTGAGCATGGTATTGGAGTGATATCATTTGATCATATGGAGTGATAACTATTTTTGATCCTTATATGGGAAACAATTATTCCAGATGTTTAATCCTATGCATTCTTCCAGCTTACTCATGATGCTCTAAACGCACCTCTACACATCCTGAGGGCTTTGTATGAGCTCCAAATGAAGAGGACAGACTCGTTTTTCCGGGAAGTGCAGAAACGGTAAGTAGGCTTTTCCCTTCTATTAAAAAGATTCTTCCTTTCAGCTAATATCTAATATAGCAGTGTAAAGCTGAAAGTCCTCCCTGTCTGATCAGCCGAAAGGTTTACATCTGTAAAAAAACAGCTGTATTGAAAGGGAGAATGCCTTGTTTCTCTCAGATTCGACGGAGACGCAATAAAGACAGACGAGACGATCCGGACGCTGGCGCAGAAATGGCAGCCTGCTAAGCGTACGCACTCGGCTGAGCGTCATGCAAAGGCGGTGGACACGGATATGATCATCACCCCCTGCGCAGTACGTTAATGTTGGCCATCTACAAATGTTAAATGTTGGTTAAGATGATGCCCAGTGCTTAACATAAAGAGTAGGCGGAGTAGGGATCACAAGGAGATGTGAACTTCTTACTTAAAACCTCCCAAAGCTTCAGAGAAATCAGTTCCTTGTATAAATTGTGTGATCTCTCTGACCGTTTCCTCTCTCACAGCTGAAACCGAGCCGTTGCGAGACAGCCACCGAGGAGACGAATGCGGTGACGCAGAAGCTGATCACCATCACAGAAAGCGAGCTGCAGCTCAGTTATGCCAAGCAGCGGCGCACCAAGAGCTCAGCGCTGCTGCACAAGGAGCTGGATGCACGCAGTAACAAGGCTGTGCGCCACTACCTGTTCCGTGTGAACGAGGCCATCAGCATCCTCTACGCCCGGCACGTGCTGGCTCTGCTGCTCGCTCACTGGCCCGACAGTGACCCTATCAGGGAGGAGGACTTGGAGCTTAGCGGAGCCTCACACATGGCCCACATCCTCGACATGCTAATGCAGCTGGAGGAGAAGCCGCTGTGGGAGAAGGTACGTCTGTCTGAAATGCAGAGACACAGCACTACTCAGGCATAACATTATGACCACTTGCCTAATATGGTGTTGGTCTCCCTTTTGCTGCCAAAACAGCCCTGAGTTGTCAAGGCAGGGACTCCACTACATTCCTGAAGGTGTTCTGTGGAGGCCCCACCTTGCAACTTACCAGACTTAAAGAATACACTGACCACTGCAGACCGGGAACACCCCACAAGTGCTGCAGTTTTGGAGATGCTCTGATCCAGTCGTCTATCCATCACAATTTGGCCCTTGTCAAACTCACTCAAATCCTTACGCTTGCCAATTTTTCCTGCTTCTAACACATCAACTGTGAGGACAAAATGCCTAATATATCCCACCCTCTAACAGGTGCCATGATGAGGAGATAATCAGTGATATTCACTTCACCTGGCACTGCTCATAATGTTATGCTTGATCGGTGTATACACGCTGTGCTTAAATTCTAATATTTTTGCCACAAATAAGCTGATATTTGGTCAGAAAATGTTTTTTACTCAGTCAGTAAGCGATCATTAAAATAAAATAATATCCAAGCAGCAATATTTGTCATGCACTGCATATACGTAGTGGAAACCTTTTTAAAAAGATTCAGCCTCAGCCATGTGCAAAACATTTGTCCCTAAAGCTAAATGTAGGCTTTTTTATTCAGATATACTTTATAAAACTTGCACAGGTGAAGAGAAATCCATGAAATCAATACAAAAAATCCTTGAACAGAATGTGTGAGAAAAAGTGTGTGTGGGTGGGTGTGTGTGTGTTTATGTTGACTGTCCTCTTCTTTGCTGATTCAGATCCTACAGAAAGTTATAAAAGGTTGCAGTCAGAGCATGCTGGACAGTCTGTCCCTGACTGCGTGTCAGTTCATGGAGGAGCCTGTTATGGCCATGCAGGTCCGGGAATCCAAACACCCCTATGACAACAACACCAACTTTGAGGTATGAAATTTGTGTCTCTGTTTTCAATCTGCCTCCATGCTGTTTCATACTGCTCCCATACTGCCACTATTCTTCCAATTTTGCCTCCAACCTGCTACCATGCATCCTCCATGCCAGCCACAACCAATATCCTGACCCAATATTGCCAAGGCCCAGTCTACCCCTATTCTGCCCCCATCTTGGCCACCTACAGCTCATCTACTGGCCACATTCTGCCACATTTAGTCCTCACTCTGCCCATGCAATGCCTCTGTATTACTCTCATTGTGTCAGAGTTTTGCCCCATACTGCCTACAATCTCCTCTCATCACTACCTTACAGCCCCTATAGCACCCCATAGCTGCACCATTCTGCCCTCATGCTGCCCAATTCCTCTTCTTTTCTACCACAATTCTGTCCTCATGCTGCCCTAATTCTGCCCTCAGGCCACCCCAATTCCTTCCCCAGTTTCACCCTATGCCTTCGCATTTCTGCCTCTATTCTACAGCATTCTGCCTCATTCCTCCTTACACCTCCCCCAATTTGCTGCCATCAGCTTCCCAGCACTGCCCTATTTTGCCCTCATCCTGCAGCATTCTGCCTCTATACCACCCCATTCTGCCTCCCTACCACCCCATTCTGCCACAATGCTATGAATAATAGGATTACACAACGCACCGGTGCTAAAAGTGAATTCTTGCCCTGACATGCTCTATTTCCTCCACTGTTTCAGGACAAGGTGCACATCCCCGGGGCTTTTTATCTGTCTGTGAAGTTCGACTCTCGCTGCCAGACTGAGGAGGGCTGTGACGAGCTGCAACTGGCCAGCAGTGTTGACTTCCAGCAGGACCTGCACACCTTTAGTGGCTCCTACCACAAATGGGCTGATGTGGAGATACCAGGTAATAAGTTCAGATGCTTTTACAGTACCTGGTATAAATCATAAACCCCAGTGTAACTTTGGCAATATGCTCATGGACTGCTTGTCTTACTGGTAGGTGAACCTCTGCCTCAGTCTCAATTGAACAGGTTCTGTCCAGTATTCGGCTCTATCCCTCTTGCCCTCAAGCCTGACCAATTTCCCAATTCCTGCTGATAAAAACCAGCCACATAACATAACGCTACCACCACCATGCTTCACTGTTGAGATGTTGTTCTCAAAGTAATCAGTAGTGTTCAGTTTCCAACAAATGTCATTTGGTCTCATCAGAATCTTTTTTCTACCTTATTTCCAATCTGCCTTCCAAATGATATTTCATATGACTTGCAACTCATCCATAATCCATAAAACCCAGCATTGTGACACGTCCAGATCTGGGTTGGCCTGGGAACAGCTTCTCAGGTCTGAGTTATGGATCTTATCCTGTTTCTGAGGTTTGGTGGACGGTTTCCTCTAGTCTAAGGCGTGCTTGTGATATATTTTCTATATTTTTTAATGTATTTTTTAACCCCAAACACTGTTTCTAGTGTCATTGTCCCAGACTTGTTTTCTGTTTGCTTAGCCTTTTTACACCATCTATGGACATTTAAATACCATCCAACTGCTATAACTATACTGACTTTCTCCCATTTCAGTATTACATACTATATAGACAATCACAATTAAGTCATTTCAGTTCCAGCTTATAACACCTAAAATGTGGACGTTCAGGGAGGGTGAATACTTCTGCATGGTTTATATAGTGCTTTTATGATAAGAAGTGAAAAGTAAGTGGTGGATTTTAATTGTTACTCTCTTTCTCCTACAGGGGACACTCTTCACTACAGGTTCGTGTCAGACATGAGTAATACAGACTGGGGCTACAAGTTCACTGTGACTGGAGGACATCGCGGACGCTTCCAAACTGGTCAGCATCTCTCTCTCTCTCTCTCTCTCTCTCTCTCTCTCTCTCTCTCTCTCTCTCTCTCTCTCTCTAATAACCTAGTCCTCTTTTTTTTTCACTGTTTAACCTATTTTCAGTAAAATAGCTTCCAGATCCAGTCAATTTCCATTTGAATTGCTTGACCCAATTCTACCTCTGCCTCTCTACCTCTCGTGTCAGAAAGAGAGACAGAAACCGAGACAGAGAAAAAGAGAGACACAGCATGCATCCCTCCGAGTGTGTGTGATTGATTACTGTAGTCATTTTCAGAGCAGCAGCAGGTGCTCGCTCCTCACCTGCGTCCTCGCCACTCTTAATTATCACACTAATTGAGTCGCGCACCTTTCTGCCCCATCATTGGAATTATGAGTCTGTCTAGGAATATCAAATACCCCCCCCCCCCATGTTTCCATGGGCTAAATGCTTTGTTTACTTTGAACTCTAAAGTGATTAATCTCATGAAAGGGGGAATTAAGATAAACTTGGCAACCCTGGCTTTCGGTGGCCTTTCAGGTAACTAGTGGAGTCGTGATGCAGAAAAGGGCACTTCCTAGCACAGAAGGAGGATTTTTTTTGTGTCCCTGATTTTAGAAAGCATTGTTGCATTAACAGAACAAGCTCTTCTGATGAGGGGAACAATGTTGAAGGGAAAGTTTACCAGCCAACTTTATCTTTCCATCTGGCTGCTTTTGTAACCCAAATATTAAGTGCCTTGTCACTGGACTGATTATAAACGTTAGATTTCTTCCCAGGAGCCCACATTGTCCATAATTGGCAATATTCTTAAATGTGCTACAAAGCGATCTTTTTTTTTTTTTAAGTATCTCTCAGAATCCAGTCAAATGCATGAAGCTGATCTGATATTAAATTAGTAGTCTGATAGCTCTACCCCAGCTGCCGATGTGGCTCATTGGAAAATCCCACATTGTTTTCCATTTCCACTTGCCAAATAATCCATACCTAAGTACCCTGGCTTTATTTGCTTACCCATCCTGCCCAGGTACAGTGTGAGCGAAACCAGGACGTATGAGCTGAGCTCAAAATAGTGTGGACTATTAAACCTCTCTCGGCAGAGAATTGCTCTAAAGATCTGTCTGGTTGGGACGGCTTTACTACTAATGAAAGAGTCATGAGGAGTCAGTTTGAAATTCGTATTACTCAGCTTAATGTTGCAGGTTCATTTTGGTTGAATGAACATCAATCATTACACTACAATCATTTGTCTTGTCACTGATCTAGTACAAACAGCCGTAATCAATGTCTCTGCTTTATTTTTGTCTGAACGCAGGTTTTGAGATCCTGAAGCAGATGTTGGCTGATGACCAGGCTCTGGCCCATCTGCCACTGGCAGTCATCTGGGAATGGCAGGTGAGCGTGGCCTGTCGTCAAACAGGAAGTCAGCGCTTAAAGGCGATTCACCTGCTGCTGCGGATACTGCAGTGTCCTACTCAGTGGTATGTGTTAGTTACAGCTCTCTCTCTCTCCCTCACACTCTCTCTCTCTCTCTCTCTCTCTCTCTCTCACTCTTTCTCTCTTGCTCTTTCTCTCTTGCTCTCTCTCACTCTCTCTCTCACTCTCTCTCTTGCACTTTTCCTCTTGCACACTCTCTCTCTCTCTCTCTCTCTCTCTATCACTCTTTCTCTCTTGCTCTCTCTCTCACTCTTTCTCTCTTGCTCTCTCTCACTCTCTCTCACTCTCTCTTGCACTTTTTCTCTTGCACACACTCTCTCTCTCTCTTGCTCTCTCTCTTGCACTTTTTGTCTTGCACACACACACTCTCTTTCTCTCTCTCTCACTCTTTCTTATTCTGTCTCTCTCTCTCTCACTCACTCTTTCTCTCTCTCTCTCTCTCTCTCTTTTCTCTCTCTCTCTCTCTCTCTCTCTCTCTCTCTCTCTCTCTCTCACTCTTTCTCTCTCTCTCTCTCTCACTCTCTCTCTCACTCTTTCTCTCTTGCTCTCTCTCTCTCTCTCTCACTCTTTCTCTCTTGCTCTCACTCTCTCTCTCTCTCTCTCTCGCTCTCTCTCTCGCTCTCTCTCTCTCTCTCTCTCTCTCTCTCTCTCTCTCTCACACTCTTTCTCTCTTGTGTGCTCTCTCTCACTCTCACTCTCTCTTGCACTTTTTCTCTTGCACACACACACACACTCTCTCTCTCTCGCACTCTCTCACTCTCTCTTGCACTTTTTGTCTTGCACACACACACTCTCTTTCTCTCTCTCTCACTCTTTCTCATTCTCTGTCTCTCTCTCTCTCTCTCTCTCTCTCTCTCTCTCTCTCTCTCTCTCTCTCTCTCTCTTTCTCTCATATATATTCCCTTCTGTCCACTCAGTAACATCACCATTGACATATGTATTACCAGAACGTAGGGCGTGTTCCTTTAGGTTTCCTACACAGTGATGAGTTTTTTTCTGCTAATACTGGAGCGTCAGGGTAGATCACACACAGGCAGGAGAATTTCCATACCAGCATTCCAGTAAATTTGCATCTACTAGTTGAAGCTCTTTTTGATGGATGTGTAAATGTAACCCTCCCTTTCTGAGCCTGCTCCTGTCAGGCCATGAGCTCAGGAATTGGAGCTGACAGGGAATGTTCAAATTCCTTTAAAAGTGCATTCATGTTGGATTTTAGTACTCAAATGGTAGCATTTTATACTGATTCAGTTAGCTAACATTAACTGTTTCAAGTGCACCTATAACACAGATACCAAATTTCTTTTTCTTTATTCAGTTTATGGCTTTTTTTGTGTGTTTTTGTTATTGTTTTTTTTTGGCTATATTGTTAAGCAGACTAATCCATTTTATTTTATTTTATTTTATTTTATTTTATTTCATTTTGGATATATATATATATATATATATATATATCCAAAATCCCTGAGTGTCAGTCACCAAATTATTATTATTATTATTATAAATCTCCAGTGCAGTGAATTTGATCTTAGTAGATTAGCTGCAGGGTATCGACTGACCGCTTAGTTGTGACACACAAATGATATTCATAAATTTGTGCTTCTTTTCAGTTCAATTCAATTAGATTTCTATAGCTTTTATCAGTGTACATTGTTCGGAGCAGCTTTACAGGAATATAAAAATTCAGAGCCGATTTAGTTTAAGGCTGTAGTTAGTGTAGTTGAGGCTTCAGGAAAGGGGTCACATGAATACTGGTTAGAAGCATCACCTCATGTTCCCTGATCTCCTCTAAACAGAGGTTGCTTCTTTCTCTGAATATTTTTACAACGTCTTTGATTTGTTTGTAACGTTTCCTGATATTATTCCTTCATTACCGCAACAGTCTTTTATTTTTATTTTTTTGAGACGTGCTAGGCAATGAAAACCATTCCAGCTCTTTCAAACGGACACCTTCTCACTGTTAAGTTCATTTGCAGGGGGGCACGGTGGCTTAGTGGTTAGCATGTTTGCCTCACACCTCCAGGATTGGGGGTTCGATTCCCGCCTCCGCCGTGTGTGTGTGGAGTTTGCATGTTCTCCCCTGGGTTTCCTCCGGGTACTCCGGTTTCCTCCTCCGGTCCAAAGACATGCATGGTAGGTTGATTGGCATCTCTAAATTGTCCGTAGTGTGTGAGTGAATGAGAGTGTGTGTGTGCCCTGCGATGGGTTGGCACTCCGTCCAGGGTGTATCCTGCCTTGATGCCCTATGACGCCTGAGATAGGCACAGGCTCCCCGTGACCCGAGTGTAGTTCGGATAAGCGGCAGACAATGAATGAAAGTTCATTTGCAGGTGTACTGTAGGTGGAGGGGGGAAAATGGGACTACCCAAGTTCGTACAGTCAGCTACCACCATCAGGTCAAAGAAGATGAGGGGACCGTGGCAGATTGTTTTTTTTGTTTTGTTTTTTTGTTTTTTAATAAAAAATATTTACTTTCTTTAATTTATTATTGTTTACGCCTCGTCATAGTTTTTTATATAGAAATTTGAAATGATTCCTATAGACATCTTTACTTTATAGCATTTCTTTGCAAGCCTCAACCTTAAATGGTGTCAAAAAGCAAGTGAAATGGTAGCAGTGAAATAAAATAAACTCAAACAGCAAATGTTTTGCTGTGTTTGGTTGGTTTCAGTAATTTCATGGCAGCCATGTTGTTAAAATGGTCCAATTCCTGGTGGTAACTTTTTCCAAAGATGTCTACGGACCCTTAAATTTAAACCATTATTACTATTATAAGCTAGAATCACTTCAATTATTTTATTTATTTATTTATTTGTTTATATGTTTATTTCTTGATTATTTTATTTTATTATTTCTTTAGATCTTAATTTTATTTTGAAGAAGCAAAACACAACAAAACAGAAAACACAAATGAAGATCCATAGTGAAATCCCAATACATTTATTTATTAAAAAACAAAAACAGACACATTCCTCTAGTACAGATTCTGTGAAATAAATAAATAAATAAATAAATAGAGTAAAAAGCATTAGTCGTGCAGTAGCGAATTCCAAATTTCTGACCCTCAGAAAACTGTGCTTCAATTCTTTACCTCCATTAAGCGAGGCTTATTTGGCTAAAAGGATGTTTTATTAGATGCATCAAGCAGCAAAAAGATTGAATAGTATTTGCACAGACATTCATTATGAAAGCCCTAATATTTACTCTTGAATAAAGCTACTGAAGCAGCTGTAATGTATGCCTTCTGATTTCCCAGGTACCTTTTTCCTTTACTGCATTTCATTTTTTTTATTCAGCATAATACAGTTTTCTTTGTAATGTTGGAGACCCAAAAGTGTTAAGCAAAGCAAAATATAAAGCATTCAATTGTTTTTTTCTTTTTTTTTTTTTTTTTTTTTTTTTTTTTTACATGTGGGATGTAGACGATGGATTAAATGTTCATTGTTTAGCTAGACTGGCTAGAATAATGGAGTGATGCATCCTCCAGTCTTTATTCAGTGTTTTGGTGCCTGGTGTTTGTCCAGTAGCAAACATTAACAGCAGGTAATTATCTCTGAGGATGAATTGAGGTAAACTGTGCTGCATTTCAGAGACATTTCCTGTAGTAATTATGTGACTGCAGCATTAGATTCAGGTTCAAGTCGGGCTGCATGTTCCATGTGCGGTGCATGTGAGGTAAGGAGAGGTGCATGTGAGGTAAGGAGAGGTGCATGTGAGGTAAGGAGAGGTGCATGTTGGGTAAGGAGAGGTGCATGTTGGGTAAGGAGAGGTGCATGTTAGGTAAGGAGAGGTGCATGTTAGGTAAGGAGAGGTGCATGTTGGGTAAGGAGAGTGCATGTTGGGTAAGGAGAGGTGCATGTTGGGTAAGGAGAGGTGCATGTGAGATAAGGAGAGGTGCATGTTGGGTAAGGAGAGGTGCATGTTGGGTAAGGAGAGGTGCATGTTAGGTAAGGAGAGGTGCATGTTAGGTAAGGAGAGGTGCATGTGAGGTAGGGCTAGGTGCATGTTAGGTAAGGTGAGGTGCATGTTGGGTAAGGAGAGGTGCATGTGAGGTAAGGAGAGGTGCATGTTAGGTAAGGAGAGGTGCATGTTAGGTAAGGAGAGGTGCATGTGAGGTAAGGAGAGGTGCATGTTAGGTAAGGAGAGGTGCATGTGAGGTAAGGAGTGGTCAGTCACTAAGTGGGCGTGGGTAAGAGGTCTTTTCACTTCACTTTCCAGTTCAGCAATAGACATTACAGCTGTGTGCCTTCTTGTAGAACAAAAAGTGAATAAAAATCTTGAAATAAAAGACAGAGATTTAAAAATATGTTCACGGAATCCAGAAGTAAAAATGCACTCGCAAAACTTACAAACAAAAATTTGACAGCACAAGGAGCCGGTATCTTTGGAAAAAAATTTCTCCTTAAAATTCTTATTTGCATCTTCTGTTTTTGATCATTTGATACTTATACAATATATTTATTTATTGAGATTTTCTTCTCCACTCGACTCCATAATATGACATCATCGTATCAGCAGCTAGCACAGTGTGTGTGTGTGTGTGTGTGTGTGTGTGTACCAGACTATATTTTGTCATCTCTAAAGGACTGATCCCCGGTCCACAGTAAATGGAGAAGAGTTACCTCATTACTTCTTGCTTAATAAGCTGACAATTGTCTGTGTGTGTGTGTGTGTGTGTGTGTGAGTATACATCTGGGCTTCAGATTTACAAAGCTTTTGCATAAAGCACTAGCCACATGCTTCCTCTCTTGATTGTTGCCATGACGATGGGTTCACATGCCAGTGAGACGATTTGCATGTTTTCCATGGTGTCTGGACTTCAGGACACGATCATCTCCAGCAGGCTGTGTGTGTGTGTGTGTTGATCTAAAATGGGGATATTATGGTCTGTGGTGTCAGATGAATAAGAGGTTGGAGGAATAGACCATGCAAATGGCTCCCTGCCCACCTGTGGCTGAAAGTGATGCAGCAGTCAGCCAGAGCACTGAATTACAGCAGATGACTGTGTGCCTATTAAAGAAAGAATGATCTCATTCTTTTTGCTGTGTGTGTGTATATATCTGTGTACATATCTGACCTCATGTACATACACAACACAATGTGTGTGTTTTCATCTGCTCATGCTGTTGAACTTTGCTATTTGAATACTATCCAGATTTTCCATAATATTTACGTACTTAAAGGCAGATCCCTTTTTCTACTTTTACTCACCAAGCATTTCAATCTTTTTTGTTGTTGTTTTTTTTAAAAACCTTTTTTTGGCATGGAGGAATAAATCCATATCAATTTGTACTACACATTATTTATACTTTATATATACACACACACTTATTTATTTGGTTGGTTTGCATTCCATTTAAATGATCTTATCAAATCTAAAGAAAAAGCCTGTTGAGGGACCCAACACTTTCTCGCTCTGCCCCTTAGTTCTGACGAACGAAGACCAAACCTAGGAAGATTTTCTAAATGTAATGGCAGTACATCAAGTCGTTGCTGAGATATTGCCTCACTTGCTGGTTTCTGTAGCCCTCTCAAGTTTCCCAGGTCAGGCTGCTAAAAATCTGTGCCAGTTTTGAGTTCGATATGTACATGTAAAAGCATTGCTGAGATACAGCCTCACTTTCTCGGAAGTGCCAAGTCCTGGTCCTTCACTCACATTAGACGTTTGAGTCTGAATACCACGTACCGTTGCCCAGAAATGCCTTCACTTCCTGTTTAACTGCTTTCCGGGTAAATGTGCTTTCACATTATGGACAAACTGTCACACTTTTTTTTTTTTAAAAAAAGAAAAGAAAAAAAAAAAGAGAAACAAGTCTGGATTTGTCTCACGATGCTGTGATCTAAGATTTGGACAAGATTTGTTGAAGAAAACAAATTAAAAATTGTTGCTCTATTTGTGGCGTAAGGTAGCTGAAATTGTCCTGTATCGCTGTGCCAGATTTCATATACAGCTTATGAAGCATTTTATGGACATGTTTAAAGTCTAATAATAATAAAAATAATGCTACAAATAATAATATTAGGGGGCCATGCAGCATTTTTAGGACAAACATACTTATCTTTAAAAAAAAATATTTAAAACATAATATTAAACTTAATGAAGCATTTTCTGTAGATGAATCTCAAATGACTCTTTTAGGGATATGGCACGTGACCTGATCTTACACTACATAGTGAGCATGTCCAGTGAGTAGGACGTCATTTATTACATGAATCGAACTATTGCTGTGTGGAAAACGACAGATTTTACACCCATGAAATGTAAAGGTGATTGTAAACCAAAAAAAAGGGAAACATCACTATGTTTCAAAATGAATCAAATATGTCATGAAAATGATTCAGGAACCGTGTTATTTAAGAGAAGCAAACGATTCAGCTTCTGTAGTTAATATGATTATGGACACTTTATGAATGTAGTGCTCGAGCTAACGGTCTCCCAGTGTGCGGCAGAATAAAATAATAGTTTCATTAATATTCAAATGCTAAATGTTTTAAAGAATTGAAGTCATTTGACTGTCCTGTGATGTTCCTGTTCAACCAGCCGAGTGTATGTGTGTGTGTGTCAGCAATTTTTAATATCTTGGTAGGGACTAATGTGTCCCCAGATGGATGGAAGGGGAATGTAATTAAAATGAAAGCTAAAAGAGCTGTAAGGCTCAGTTATTGAGGGTAAGATTACTGTTAGGTCTCTGTAGAGCAAAGCTGTTATTATGAGTAGTGTTGAGAACTGTCAATAAAAAAAAACTTACAAAGGAAGTAAGACAGATTTTGTGTGTGTGTGTGTTGCAGGGGCTGTGATCTGACCCTGCTCAGGCCACTCTGGCAGCTCTTTACCACCATGGAGGGTGGCGTCAATCAGGATCCCACCAGCATCACCGTCCTGTTGCCTCTTCATCGAGCTCTCACTGAGCTCTTCTTCATTGCCGAGACCAAAGCCATGGTGAGATTTCGCCTGCCTCCTCTCACACTATTTCCTACACACAGACACATTACCATTCCCCAGAACCAACATCCACTTGGTGTCATGTGAGTTTGCATGCATCACATTACTCAGTGTGTAAGTATTAGTTCTAGGAGAAGTGCTGAACACACACTCTGTGTTTATTTTGTCCACCTGCTCACCTGACCAAAGAATCGTGTGTGTGTGTGTGTGTGTTGAGAGAAATGAAAAAAAGAACTCCATTAGAGGGCAGTAGCACATCTTGACAACTTTTAGAGTAAAGCAAGTGTTTGTTACATGAGCACATCAGCACATGTGTACACACACACACACAAACACTCTGCCCTGGAATTCGCACTCAATATGAACAGCTAAAAGCATCCATGCCATGTTCCCATGCATCAGGTGCACTTACAGGTACAGGCTCTGTGTAACAGTTTCACCATAAACAGCAGATACACTGAAGCTCTTTAAGGACACACAGGTAGTGACCATCGACACACAAAATCAACACAACACTAATCACTCAGCAACGTTCCACAAAAGTTATGAGAACAGTACACCTTGTTATCATAGATGGCATTAAAGCCCGGGGAGGTTTACACAGAGCTCAGAGAGACGAAGAGCAGTCTGGCTTGAATCAGCACCGTGTCGGACATCGCAGGACATTTTTCTGCCACAATCCCACTTTCAGTCCCTCTTTATAAACACCGCAGGCTTCTTATCCGTGTCCGAGCTCGCTGCTCTGTCTGCAAATCCTTACTTCATAGCTGGTGGATAAATGCAGCCGGAAAATCAATTTGTCTGTGTACAAACAGATGAAATGCCAGCACTGGGAGAAGATAAGAGATGAGATAAAGGGATGGTGATCTGTGTATGAATACGATGTGCTGAAATGTAAACACTATCATTACAGTGTCTCACCTTCTTTGAGATTGGAGAGAAGTTTTAGCTCGAACTGCTCTGATGATTCGTTCTGGATTTGTTTTCAGGAGCAGGGCATACTTCAGGAGTATCTGCTCGCTCTGACAACCAACGAACAACTCGTAACGCGCACAGCTCAGGTAAGATGAGCTTCCTCCTCTCCAGTCTGCATATACCGACCTCCGTCACGGGAAGTGTTCCAACATGAATACGACATTGTTGTAGACGCTTGGAGAAACATCCTGTGTTTAAATAAAAATACATAAGTTGTACAAACTGATACGGCAGGTTTTACCAGTAAAATGGTGTTTCCAGTCTGCTGGTGAAATGGAAATCTCAGACTTCTCAGACATTTTCAATCAATGTATACAAACAAATTATTTTATTGTTTTATATAAATCTGATATAAAACGAGTCAGGACCCTATAGACTTTCAGTGTGAGATGTGTGTTTCTACCTCTGTTGGGAAAAACCTCTAAAATTCAAGCTCTTGAAGCACAAGTGAGTTTGATATCAACATTTAATATCAACATAGAAATTTCTGTGTGGAGGGAAATAACACACCATCGTACTCATTCATATAGTTTGATCCATCAGAAATCTTAAAGAAACAGAAGGAAAAACTTTGTCTGAAGATGATCCCAGCGAAATTTATGATGTTCTGATGAAGCGTCAAGGAAAAACGTCACAATACATTTGCAAAAGAAATATATATAAAAAAAAAAAAAAAATCGAAATGACAGAAAATTTTCCGTGACGGAAATGAAATCGGAGATATGCGGTTTGTTTTTATGAATCAAGGATTCCAGTGATATAATACACTCAAGTCTGTGATGCAAGGTTCAAAAGTTTTTTATTTATTTTTTATTTTATTTATTTATTTATTTAGAAAATTTGTAATGTTTTAAATAAAAAAATTGTGCTTTTTTTTTTTTTTTTTTTTTTTTTTTTTTTTTTTTTTTTTTGCACCACCATATATGGCTGAGAGGAGATGCTCAGATGTTCTACCATCATTCTGCAAGATCAGTTTTACAGCATAATAATATTAATAATGATAATAATAATAGTAACGTTGGAACCGTCTTCCATCAACGTTTTCCGTCAACGTTTAATACCAAACTAAAGAGAAATTTACAAATTCAGCACAGGAAAATTCAAGACAGCAAAAGTTTGACTCCAGAATGCAGCGCAGCTTTACGGCTCGGAGAGTCGGCGATCAGCGCTACGATGAAGCCTTGGAACCGGATCTGTCTGTGGACAGTGGACTGAAAAGACTGAAGGACTAAAGTGCTGCTGCATTATCGCTGTCTTTAATTAGACCTAAAGTGAGGGTCATATCATAACAGCAACGTGATCAGTTGTTGAAACAAAAGTGAAAAAAACTGACCAACAATAAAATTAAAGCTCAGATTTTTATTCTGGAAATAAATTTTCTTGATTAGAAACATTGAAATGCAGGGTGGATTTCGTCTTTACGCAGGCGTGTTGATGAACATGTTAGAAATTGCATACTATTATTTGAGCATTTTTCCCATCAGTGTGCAGTGTTTAAGCAGGAAAGGTATAGCCCGGAGCATTCGTGACTCCATTTCCCATATCTATTAACGTATGTTGACATGATTGAGATGGATCAAGCAGATAAACGTCGCACACGTGACCTTGTTTACATACGCTGCTGAAAGCCCGATACAGCACGCTACATATCATGAAAACTTAATGAGACTGTTCCACTGGGTTTTGTTTTCTCCACGCTGGCGTCAGGAGGAACAATGCACCTTCTGTGCTGCTGGATTGTGTTTAATAACTGCCTGAAATGCGCGCTCGGTGTTAGAGGGTTGTCTAGTAACGGAGGCTATCCCAAAAACATCCGTATTAAAATTCAAAACAGCCTCCGGGGAAAGAAGACGACAAAAGAAAAATAGATTGACAAAGAGACAAGAAGGAGATTAAGCTTTTAAGGCTTAATGATACATGGGGAAAGATTGGGGGGCACAAAGACGTGTTTAGAGATGTTTACACGTGTTAAGAGATGTTTCATGGTGTTTAGACATGTTTAGAGTTTTTAAAGGTGTTTAGATGTGTTTAGAGGAATGTTTAGAGGTGTTTAGAGGAATTTTTAGAAGAGTGTTTAGACGTGTTTAGAGGAGATTAGACGTGTTTAGAGGAACATTTAGATGTGTTTACAGGAACGTTTAGAGGTGTTTAGACGTGTTTAGAGGAATTTTTAGAAGGGTGTTTAGAGGAATGTTTTGAGGTGTTTAGAGGAATATTTAGAGGTGTTTAGAGGAATGTTTTGAGGTGTTTACAGGAATGTTTTGTGGTGTTTAGAGGAATATTTAGAGGTGTTTAGATGAATGTTTTGTGGTGTTTAGAGGAATGTTTTGTGGTGTTTAGAGGAATGTTTTGAGGTGTTTAGAGGAATGTTTTGTGGTGTTAAGAGGAATGTTTTGTGGTGTTTAGAGGAATATTTAGAGGTGTTTAGATGAATGTTTTGAGGTGTTTAGAGGAATGTTTTGAGGTGTTTAGATGAATATTTAGAGGTGTTTAGATGAATGTTTTGAGGTGTTTAGAGGAATGTTTAGCGGTTTAGTGTTTTGTGGTGTTTAGAGGAATGTTTTGTGGTGTTTAGAGGAATATTTAGAGGTGTTTAGATGAATGTTTTGAGGTGTTTAGATGAATGTTTTGAGGTGTTTAGAGGAATGTTTTGTGGTGTTTAGAGGAATATTTAGAGGTGTTTAGATGAATGTTTTGAGGTGTTTAGAGGAATGTTTTGTGGTGTTTAGAGGAATATTTAGAGGTGTTTAGATGAATGTTTTGAGGTGTTTAGATGAATGTTTTGAGGTGTTTAGAGGAATATTTAGAGGTGTTTAGATGAATGTTTAGAGGGGTGTTTAGAGGAATGTTTTGAGGTGTTTAGAGGAATGTTTTGTGGTGTTTAGAGGAATATTTAGAGGTGTTTAGATGAATGTTTAGAGGGGTGTTTAGAGGAATGTTTTGAGGTGTTTAGAGGAATGTTTTGAGGTGTTTAGAGGAATATTTAGAGGTGTTTAGAGGAATGTTTTGTGGTGTTAAGAGGAATGTTTCGTGGTGTTAAGAGGAATGTTTTGAGGTGTTTAGAGGAATATTTAGAGGTGTTTAGAGGAATATTTAGAGGTGTTGAGAGGAATGTTTTGTGGTGTTAAGAGGAATGTTTTGAGGTATTTAGAGGTGTTTAGAGGAATGTTTTGAGGTGTTTAGAGGAATGTTTTGTGGTGTTTAGAGGAATGTTTTGTGGTGTTTAGAGGAATATTTAGAGGTGTTTAGAGGAATGTTTTGTGGTGTTAAGAGGAATGTTTTGAGATGTTTAGAGGAATATTTAGAGGTGTTTAGATGAATGTTTAGAGGAATGTTTTGTGGTGTTAAGAGGAATGTTTTGTGGTGTTTAGAGGAATATTTAGAGGTGTTTAGAGGAATGTTTTGTGGTGTTAAGAGGAATGTTTTGGGGTGTTTAGAGGAATATTTAGAGGTGTTTAGATGAATGTTTAGAGGGGTGTTTAGAGGAATGTTTTGAGGTGTTTAGAGGAATGTTTTGTGGTGTTAAGAGGAATGTTTTGAGGTGTTTAGAGGAATATTTAGAGGTGTTTAGAGGAATGTTTTGTGGTGTTAAGAGGAATGTTTTGAGGTGTTTAGAGGAATATTTAGAGGTGTTTAGAGGAATGTTTTGAGGTGTTTAGAGGAATGTTTTGTGGTGTTTAGAGGAATATTTAGAGGTGTTTAGAGGAATGTTTTGAGGTGTTTAGAGGAATGTTTTGTGGTGTTAAGAGGAATGTTTTGAGGTGTTTAGAGGAATATTTAGAGGTGTTTAGATGAATGTTTAGAGGGGTGTTTAGAGGAATGTTTTGTGGTGTTAAGAGGAATGTTTTGTGGTGTTTAGAGGAATATTTAGAGGTGTTTAGATGAATGTTTAGAGGGGTGTTTAGAGGAATGTTTTGAGGTGTTTAGAGGAATATTTAGAGGTGTTTAGATGAATGTTTAGAGGGGTGTTTAGAGGAATGTTTTGAGGTGTTTAGAGGAATGTTTTGTGGTGTTTAGAGGAATATTTAGAGGTGTTGAGAGGAATGTTTAGAAGTGTTGAGAGGTGTCGAAGAATGCTGAGAGGTGTTGAGAGGTGTTTAGTCGTGTTATAGAATATAAGGATAAAGGGGCTGGTTCTGTTTGTCTCGACGTATTACGAGCATCGTATTGTGTAGCAGGAATATACACTCGTTCCTTATGGTATAAGTAACCTTGTACCATATATTCAGATGGTTTATTATACTTTTTTTGCAAACTTTTTTGCAGGTTTAGATGCACTTCAGGGAGTTTTTTTGGTGAAAATTATGTTGTTTTTTTCCCTCTCTGCCTTGCTAAAGTATTTGGCTAGCAATGTAGGCACTTAGCAGCCGTGTCACTTCAGGATCAGATAAAAAAAATTGTAAAAAAAAAAAATCATAAACCATGCTAATTTGTCTCCTGTGAATCACTGAAATGTTTTCGACAATAGCTGCCTCTGCAACATGACTATCAGATGATGAGACGTCGAAGCTGACATGATGCATCGTTGAGCCTGTGTGTGTGTGTGTGTGTGTGTGTGGGTGGGAGGATTGTGGTTATGCTTTTAGTAATTATCCCGCATGGATGTGATCAGAAGAGGTGGGAAGATGACCGTGTTGTGTTGTGTTGTGCGTGAACACAGTGTAGGCTGCTGAAACACACTGGAGTGTATCGTGCCATATCCACAGCACGCTCTTACTTTACTTTTGGCTCTGGAAATGTTTTTTTTTTTTTTTTGGTATTTATTCCTATGCCAGAAATGTTTAAGTGCACATTTCCAACAAAAGCGTCGCTTGTGTGACTGCATTTTGATTACTGCGTAGGCGTTCTCAGGACCACAGGTGTGTAACGCACCTGTGTAACGTCTGATGAATTACCTGCTGTATTCTTTTGCTTAATCATCCATCCATCCCTGGCTGTTGTTCTGACCTTCATTCTTTTTCTTTTTTATGTTCTCTTGATCTTTATGGCACAGGCCCTGAAGAACATCGCTGCCATCAGCCTGGCCATCAATTACCCAAATAAATCCACCAGACTGCTGAATGTTTCTCCCTGAGATGGGGAAAGTCGGCGCAGTGTGTGTCCTCCATCGCTGCCTTATAACAGGCAGGTAAAAGGTGTTCCAGGAAAACCCCATCTCTCTCTCTCTCTCTCTCTCTCTCTCTCTCTCTCTCTCTCTCTCTCTCTCTCTCGCCCTTTCACACACACTCATATGCAGCGTCTTCCAGAAGCGGAGCCGTCCTTAATCCAAAAGGGACACTGAGAGAAGAATTCGTGTCATATTAGTCAAGGACATCAGAATCAGCATTACAGACAGGCCAAAGGCATCTCTCAAGAACTCGAGCATCATTCTTCCTTTTTTTTTTCTTTTCTTCTTTCAAACGCCCTCTTCATTTCTTACTCGAAGCAGCTCCAGCGCTGAAAACAGGTCAGCGTTGCCGCGTGCCAAATTTTCCAGCGTTTCCCTCAGCAAGGTCGCTCTTCCCCTCCCTTTATTTATGCTCCTCTTCAAGCGCACCTCGGGCGAGACAATCGATCAGGCGGAAAGCAGGACACCTCTCGACGCTTTCGGCCCTAAAAATACAAGCGGCTCACACATCCTCATCCGTCAGAGCGGCCCGAGACTTCGGTCCAAACCAGCGACAGCCTCCGAGTCACGGCGCAGAGAGACGCTTCGAACGCTTTATTCCCAAATTCACAAAACGACTGTAACAAAACACAGCTCGTTTTTTTTTTTTTTTTTTTTTTTTTTATTATTATTATTATTATTATTATTATTATTATTATTATTTGAATGTTCTCATCACATGTATACTGTTATACATCCATCACTTGAAAACTCCCATTCTTCTTCGTGAATTTGCGCCTTGGAGGTTGCTCTGATGTGCCATAGGCACCTGTAGCCTTAAAGCCATCAGTAAACTGACGGCTTCCGAATAAGGGACTGCTCCGAACCTGAGAATGAAATCATCTTTTAGCTGGTTTCTCTTTTTTTTTTTCTTTTTTTTTTCTTTCTTTTGTTTGATAAGCTGCTTCCTGGTTTGAACAATTAGACGAATATGAGATTAAGGGAATTGTAAACATGGTGGTAGGAGGTTTACAAGATAGTTAGTTTTGTTTTTGTCATTGCATAGGACCTCATTAATCAGATGTGTGATTAAAACTGTTTTTTGTGGGTTTAAACTAGAAAACGATTTAAAAAAAAAAAAAAAAAAGTAGTTGACGCCAAAGAAACTTCTCGCCTAAAAGAAAAAAATTTGTCATCTCAAAGAGCAAGGAACGTTCCAGAAGCAGTTCCATTAGTGCGGATCTTCCGCCTGGGTATTTGGAGGAGAAAACAATAGACATTAAGGTATTTTTGCATTGATGACTGAAGAAAGGGATTAATAGGACCGGCGTTGAGGTTAAACGCAGACCCTTTAGTCTTCAGTAAGTTTGTTTACAAAAAAGAAGAAGAAAAAAAAAGAAAAAATGCAAGTACATATACAGAGCGTTTTGCTTTCGGTGCCTGAACTCCACTCTCAAGATGGCTGCCAAGAAGACTTCAGTCTCTCTAAAGCCTCAGATCTGAATAAATTCATGTGCCTATGTTTGAAATGAAGCAATCTTGATTTGTCATGACATTGTAAGAGAACTTAACCATAATTTTTTAAAAATGAAAATTCTATGGCTTTAATTTAACGGTTTTTTTTGTTTGTTTTTTTTTTAATGATTATTATTAATATTATTTTCATGAATGTCATCCTTTTTTGTATTTGGTTTCATCCATTACTTGGTTGATGTTTCATGTGAATTCAAAATTGACATGAATGTAAATAGTTGTGTATCATAATGGTAATTGCACATATAGGAAAAAAAAAAAAAATTTCATATAAACTCACTCCCCATAATAAATCCAAATTATTTAATATATTGCTCTGGATTAAGATTTAACTCTTGATTTTGTATGTCATGGCACTTGAGTTTTTAATTAAAATGCTGTTGATGCTCCATGGCTTTCTGTTTTTCTTTGCTAGTTTTTAAAATAAATGAACGATTTATGAACGTTTTTTTGTAGGGATGCATCGATACCAGTTATTTATTCAGATATACAGGTGTATGCTTATAAGGAAAACTTTGATACTGAAGTGAGTTTGATTCTTAGTATCAATCAAGAAGAAGTATTTTGTCACATCTACATTACAGCACTGGGAAATTGTATTCTTCGTATATCTCAGCTTGTTGGGAAGTTGTGGTCAGACATGATGCAGCATCACTGGAGCAGCGAGCTTTAAGGGCTTCGAGCAGTCGACCTTCTGTAATCGAAAGCCTTAAAACTGTCAAGTCGATCAATCAGGAATGTTACAGAAGGTTTTATTAGGCTCTCTTTATGTAGCTTTAGTAGAGAGCGGGGATCTCTAACCCTGCATTCTCAGCGAAAACATAGTCATGAAAAATGAACACAAGGAGACTCAAGCAAATTGTAGACCTGAAGTGTGGATGTGCTCAGTGCTCTTCTTGCTTAATCAATCTCTCTCTCTCTCTCTCTCTCTCTCTCTCTCTCTCTCTCTCTCTCTCTCTCTCTCTCTCTCTCTCTCTCTCTCTCTCTCTCTCTCTCTCATATCCCAGTTTCTCTTCATGCTGTCTTCACTGCTCCAAATTCTCCAACACCTCTGCTCTGCAAGCTCACACCAGCCTCCTCTCTCTCTCTGTCTCTCTGTCTCTCTCTCTCTGTATGTCTCTCTCTCTCTCTCTCTCTCTCTCTCTCTCTCTGTCTGCATGTCTCGCCCTCTCTCTGTCTGTCTCTCTCTCTCTCTCAAGTTACTGCTTGCGTTCCATAAGAACATTCTTGTGTTGTCAGGTCTCCATCAGTGACCAGTGAACACAACAACAGACTCCACATTAGAACTAGAATTTCCTAGTATAAAATATATATACTAATATATATATATATTATATATATAAATATACTATATATATGTGTGTGTGTATATATATATATATATATGTATATGTGTATATATATATATATGTATATGTGTATATATATATGTATGTGTATATGTGTGTATATATATATGTATATATGTGTGAGCATATAGTAGACCGTTATAGACAGGAAATGATTTATAATCACACTCTCCGGTGTCACTCAGATGAGGATGGCTTCCCTTTTTGAGTCTGCTTCCTAATATTGTTCTAATAGTAAGTTTTTCCTTCCCATTGTCGTCTCTGGCTTACTCATATGGGATAAATCAATACAATTGTATATTTGAAGTTTACATCCTGAATTTATACATTTCTATACGAGCTGCATTGTGACCGTTATATCTATTACTAAAAGTGCTATACAATTAAAACAAACAACAACAAAAAAAGTTGTTGTCGGATGTTGCTGTAGTAGGACAGAACAATGCAGCCTGCTTTGTTTCATTTGTTAATCGAGACGAACATCCAGATCACCGTCATTTCATATCATCTGTTGCTTGGAGCTGCAAACTGCAATCGGTTTGCTTCACAGTAGCTGTTAGTACCAGAGAATTTTAATAAACACTGATGAGGGTGAGTAAGTGAACACGTCGTCAGTTCGATCAAACATTGACCATGTCTGTATCGATGCATCCCTATTATTTTTTGTGTGTCAGAGATCACTGACACTAGAGAGAGAGTTTTTTTTTTTCCTGTCTCAGTTGTTCCTTTATGTCTCACTGATGTGTGTTCAAGTTAAGCAAACATGGTGTTCCACCCTTTAAAACAACATCTCGTATCCACTGCAAATAATTCTGTCACCATTTGTACCCTCCTAGAATGTAAACCATCTGTTGCTTTCTACTACTGTTGTCCCTGAGTCCTCTATAGTATTACATGTCACTTGTTTGTCTTTTTTGCTCTCTCTCTCTTTCTCTTTCTCTCTCTCTCTCTCTCTCTCTCTCTCTCTCTCTCTCATATCCTGGAGGTTCGTACGTCCGCACTCTTACTGAATTAAATGCATTCTTCACCACCTGAATGAATGTGTGCATCTTTACTTTAGCCGGTCTCATTCTTTTTTTTTTTTTTTTTTTTCCACATCTCTGTTTTTCTCTCATTACTAGTCTCCCACTTGTTTCTCCCTCCCACTATCTCTCCATCCATCCGTAGAGGTTGAACGGGGGACATGTTAATGCCCAAGCCGCGGGTGATGCTAATGTTTGGAGTGATAGAATCCGATCTGCAATATATTGGAGAAGATGCTGATGATTCAGTGCAGTACTGCACTCGAACAGCCCCCACATCTCTGAGTCAGCCCTGCCTCTCTCTCTCTTTCTCTCTCTCTCTCCCCCTCCCTCTCCCTCAATCACTCCATCCTCCTCACTCTCTCTGTCCATCTATCTGTGTTGGCCACTCTGAGAATTTGAGAATACAGTGGGTTGAGGATAGTGAATGTCAACAGAAGGGAATCTATGGTGGTGGGTTGAATGTATTCGAAATAACCCATGACACTGTGACGGTGTAAAGCTTACTCGTAGCAACGACACTTTGACAAATATCACCCAGGAAAAGGAGGAGGAATGCAAATGTTTTAGAATGATTCAGCTTTGAACAGGATTTGTCCTCGATTTTAGAGCTGTTCATCTTTTTTTTCATATCCTTGGGGGTCATGTAATGCTCGACGTACGCAAGTTGGGCTCTGAAACTCCATCTGTGATTAAATATTTTGTACCTACGCTTATTAGAAATTTGAGCAGATACACATACAACATATCAGAAACCCATGTTGCTATTTAGATTTTGTCAGCCTCCTGTATACTGTCCATGTCTGTAGATCTATCAGTGAGCAGACATAATCTTTAGCTGTGATTTAATGCACTCCTAATAGTTTCATTGTCAAAGTATTGATAGATTTGATAGAACATTTTAGCTTCCCTGTATAATATCTAGCCATCACTGTGTGTCACAAGTGTGTCAAATGTAGCAGTGTTGCTGATATGTTACACATACATTTATGTATTTATTCTGGTTGTTGTATTAGACTTTCTTAATTCAATTCTAATTCAATTCTTAATTCAATTTTATTTATATAGCTCTTTCAACAATAGACATTGTCTCAAAGCAGCTTTACAGAATATAAGAAACAGTACAAAAAGTTCAAGAGTACTATTTAACTTATAATTAAATTTATTTGTATTAATCCCTAATGAGCAAGCCTAATGGCATTAATCCCGAATGGCAAGGAAAAACTCCCTTGGATGATAAGAGGAAGAAACCTTGAGAGGAACCAGACTCAAAAAGGGACCCCATCCTCATTTTGGTCCTCATAATGTCCTTTCTACAGTCATATACAGTCAGTTGGAGTTGTGTAACCGACACACATCTACTTTGGTGGTGCACCTTGTAGATACTGTAATTAAAAATACCTCATAAATAATATCTACTAATATCTAATAAATGGGGTAAAGGGATTCAGAGAAACTGGACAGCACCACATGGGCTCCAGCGATTAATTACAGTGGGGCAAAAAAGTATTTAGTCAGCCACCAATTGTGCAAGTTCTCCCACTTAAAAAGATGAGAGAGGCCTGTAATTTTCATCATAGGTACACTTCAACTATGAGAGACAGAATGAGAAAAAAAAATCCAGAAAATCACATTCTCTGATTTTTAAAGAATTTATTTGCAAGTTCTGGTGGAAAATAAGTATTTGGTCAATAACAAAAGTTCATCTCAATACTTTGTTATATACCCTTTGTTGGCAATGACAGAGGTCAAACGTTTTCTGTAAGTCGCCACAAGGTTTTTACACACTGTTGCTGGTAGTTTGGCCCATTCCTCCATGCAGATCTCCTCTAGAGCAGTGATGTTTTGGGGCTGTCGCTGGGCAACATGGATTTTCAACTCCCTCCAAAGATTTTCTGTGGGGTTGAGATCTGGAGACTGGCTAGGCCACTCCAGGACCTTGAAATGCTTCTTACGAAGCCACTCCTTCATTGCCCGGGCGGTGTGTTTGGGATCATTGTCATGCTGAAAGACCCAGCCACGTTTCATCTTCAATTCCCTTGCTGATGGAAGGAGGTTTTTACTCAAAATCTCACGACACATGGCCCCATTCATTCTTTCCTTTACACGGATCAGTCGTCCTGGTCCCTTTGCAGAAAAACAGCCCCAAAGCATGATGTTTCCACCCCCATGCTTCACAGTAGGTATGGTGTTCTTTGGATGCAACTCAGCATTCTTTCTCCTCCAAACACAACAAGTTGAGTTTTTACCAAAAAGTTCTATTTTGGTTTCATCTGACCATATGACATTCTCCCAGTCCTCTTCTGGATCATCCAAATGCTCTCTAGCAAACTTCAGACGGGCCCGGACATGTACTGGCTTAAGCAGGGGGACACGTCTGGCACTGCAGGATTTGAGTCCCTGGCAGCGTAGCCTTTGTTACTTTGGTCCCAGCTCTCTGCAGGTCATTCACTAGGTCCCCCCGTGTGGTTCTGGGATTTTTGCTCACCGTTCTTGTGATCATTTTGACCCCACGGGGTGAGATCTTGCGTGGAGCCCCAGATCGAGGGAGATTATCAGTGGTCTTGTATGTCTTCCATTTTCTAATAATTGCTCCCACAGTTGATTTCTTCACACCAAGCTGCTTACCTATTGCTGATTCAGTCTTCCCAGCCTGGTGCAGGTCTACAATTTTGTTTCTGGTGTCCTTTGACAGCTCTTTGGTCTTGGCCATAGTGGAGTTTGGAGTCTGAGTGTTTGAGGTTGTGGACAGGTGTCTTTTATACTGATAACGAGTTCAAACAGGTGCCATTAATACAGGTAATGAGTGGAGGACAGAGGAGCCTCTTAAAGAAGAAGTTACAGGTCTGTGAGAGCCAGAAATCTTGCTTTTTTGTAGGTGACCAAATACTTATTTTCCACCATAATTTGCAAATAAATTCTTTAAAAATCAGACAATGTGATTTTCTGGATTTTTTTTTCTCATTCTGTCTCTCATAGTTGAAGTGTACCTATGATGAAAATTACAGGCCTCTCTCATCTTTTTAAGTGGGAGAACTTGCACAATTGGTGGCTGACTAAATACTTTTTTGCCCCACTGTATGTACTTAAAACATGACCTATATACCCTTACCAAAAAAAAGTGAACAAAAAAGGAAAATTAAAGTTCATTTTCTTAATGAAACTTAAGTGCAGTTGAAGTATTATTGGCAAGTTTACTTTATGTAATGAGTATACTAATATCTATGTACTAGTGTACTATTTTAATACTTTTTTGGACTAAATTGGCCCAATTTTCAGTTTATAACAGTAAACTTGTAAGTATGCTAATTTTAGTAAATACTGGAAATTTACTGAAAACTATACTGTAAGTAAACTTAAAGATACTAGTTATATACTATTAGCCTAGTTTTAATTCATGAAAGTATACTTTACAATAAACTTTTGTTAGTAAAATACTGTTAATGTACTAGTTATGTTATACTAGTCTAATTTTTGGTTTATCAAAGTATACTGTAAGAATTAGGTGTAAAATTATTAAACTTTAAGTGCTAGTTTTATTTTTTACTGCAATTATACTGTAAACTATACTAGGAGTGAATTTATAGGTATACTGTTAGTTAACTAGTTATACACTTTTATTCCTTGTCGTAGTTTATCCTCAGTACACTATAAGTTTAACTAAAAGTTTGTTTTTTATACCTTTAACCTTGTATCGCAGCTTTTGTGTCCCAGAGCCGAGCATTCCATGTCAAGGGTTCTCACAGGAAGTCGTGCCACCAAGCTTGAGCTAAAAATAGAACAGACCACCCACACCACCAATCTGTTAACAAAAAAACACCCGAGAAATCACCTAGCTTTTGAACACATGCCCGAAGGCAACGTTGGTATCGTGGGTTGGCTCTTTCAAAACAGCTTTCACTGACTGAAAAAAAAATCGTCAACTCGCTTCAATTGGCTTCGGTTGTCTTTCCACTGACGCAAACAAGTTTTAAACGGCCCCCACACGTTCGTTCGGATCCCCAAAAATGCTTCGTATGCTGATGCAAATTTCTTGCAAAATTTCAATCCTTCCTGCAAAATTTCAATCTTTACATTTCATCAATCCAGAAAACATTTCATCACTCATCCTAAAGAACATGGGTGGGTAATGCCACTTATATATACTGCAAAAAGTCTTCAAAATGAAATATCTGTGTAAGGAACATCCATAGCATTGATTAGCATTTAAAAATGCTACACTGAATCCTCTTTTAAAGAGAGAGGATTTAGAGTGGCTGTGATCAATATACAAACACATTGATCAGAGAAAGCTTTTATTTTATCACTTTGCAGTCAATTAAAGTGGCCGTATGCAGTCTTTCATGTGTTTATAATCTCTAAACTCAGGGAATATTTATATGATACCTTAGAAAAGGTATGATTTGGAATACTGATATGGGATTAGATCTGGCTAGTTTCTACAATTGGCCCAGAAATAAGTTCTGCTAAATTCTAGACTTTTTCCCTCTCAAAAACCTCCTTACATGGTAAAGGTATTTTAGTTTTAGGAGGAAGTGAATATAGTTTCTGTGCTATATGATATACATTATATTTCCAAACGTTTTGGGACACCCCTCCAAATCATTGAATTCAGGGGTTGGGCTTGGCCCCTTAGTTCCAGTGAAAGGAACTCTTAATGCTTCAGCATACCAAGACATTTTGGACAATTTCATGCTCCCAAATTTGTGGGAACAGTTTGAGGATGACCCCTTCCTGTTCCAACATGACTGCACACCAGTGCACAAAGCAAGGTCCATAAAGGCATGGATGAGCGAGTTTGGTGTGGAGGAACTTGACTGACCTGAACATGGCCTTCTTGTCCAACATCAGTGTCTGACCTCATAAATGTGCTTCTAGAGGAATGGTCAAAAAATTCCCATAAACAAACTCCTAAACCTTGCGGAAAGCCTTCCCAGAAGAGTTGAAGCCGTTATAGCTGCAAAGGGCGGGACAACTCCATATTACATTCATGTGCATGTGAAGGCCGACGTCCCAAAACTTTTGGCAATATAGTGTAGCTAGCTGACAGAGTGATCTCATTTAAACCATTTATGAAAGATGAAGTTTCAGAACTTCATATAATATATACATATATATATATATATACACACACATTACATTTTTGTGACCTAAAATATGGAACTGTGAATTGAACTACAGATATATGTCATTTATTTTTTTGGTATGGGTATGGAGGGAATTTTGCAGTATTTTATTGCAGTTTACCTCATAGGCAGTGTCGGTGTTCTAAAAATGGCAAATGGCTTCTTTAATGAAAAAACCTCCATTTGCTTTCAAGAGGCAGCTGGGACATCTTTATATATACGTGGGCTGTATACAGTAAGTGCTGTGTGCTCTGCCTTTCCGGCTTTTTCTGTTTTTCAGGTTGTACACGTAGAAATTTAAAATGCTGCTTTTAATACTTTGGTGTTTTTTGCTCTCTCTCTCTCTCTCTCTCTCTCTCTCTCGCTCTCTCTCTCTCTCTCTCTCTCTCTCTCTTTCTCTCTCTCTCTCTCTCTCTCTCTCTCTCTCTCTCTCTCTCTCTCTCTCTGTCTTTGCTCTCTGTGTCTTTCTGTTCACTTACTCTGTTCTCACGAGTAAAGCCCAGGTCTTGATCTCCATGCTGTACCCCTCCCTCGTGTGAGCTGAAAATGAAACTCTGCGGTTATATCATTTGTCCTTCGAGAGAGTTAAAAAGAGGTTATTGGAGCATCTCTCTTCAGCAGGTGCATGCTCACAGCACCAACTCTTCCTTTTCTTTTCTTAATTGGTTTCACACACACACACAAGTCAGAAGAAAGTTACCTCAGCAAATTTGGCATCACTTTGCCCATCCCCTGCTTCCTACACAAATAAACTGTACATACACCCCCACTCTTAGAACAAGCTTTTATACACTTTTCTTCGCTTTCACTAAGTTCACAAAGCCCAGAACAAATGATATGAAATGACATGTTTACTTCAGTGTCTTTCTTCATGATCACAACTGACAGAAATGCTTAAGCAGAAAGCAAAATGGCTGCCTACTTGCCATGTACACTTCTTCACCATACTATATGTGAAATCTGGATTCATCATAATAATGAGACCTACTTCCTGCCTCCCGCCTGAGACGATAAGGGCGGTGGGTGTCATTTCCTGTGAGGCGTGCTTGATAATTGGCTCGTTTAAATAAGCCATGTGAGTTCTGTTAGACCTTTCAACCCAGATTTTGCAACATGGCTGAGGGATGTCTGATTGGAATACGGGAGCCACTCGAAACCCATTTGTCTTCACGTTTTAATCTCATTTGATCCTCCACTCAATTTAGTATTTAAAGAGACTGATGTGTTAATGAAAATGTGGCATTCACATCCTCACAGATTAAGGAGGCTCAGGAGCACTGAAACAAACATGGCTGACCCAGTGAACATCCTACTCTCTTCGCCTTCACTGTAACCAAAGACACACTTGGGAACATACACTGATCTTGAGGCTTTGACGTGTACTCAAAGAAAATCTTTCTTTACTTTAAAGATATAATTCCTGTTCAGTGATCCAGTGTACCCATGTGATCGACTAACTCTCTAGATTGTAATTCTAATACAAACCAACATCAGACACAGTCTATTATTAGTAATACTTCCCTTAAGGGTAACGTCCATACGGCTATTATGTAACCCATGTAACAGAACAGATATAAACCTCGTTTTTAATAACTCTTAATTTAAGTGCACATCAACAGACAGTTTGTAAAATTGTATGTCGAAATCCCGAGAATGCTTATTCTCGAAGTGGGAAGGAAAGTGTTACTATCTCTCTTAGCAATCAGTACAACGCGCAGTCATGGGCAACTGGGAGCTCATAAAGGTGGCAGTTAGTGAAAGTGTTTTTAACTACCATGTGATGTAGCATGAGGTGTCTGACTTGTGTCAGAGGAAGAAAGTCCTCTATGGTAGCTGTCGAGTGATAGAGGAGAGCTATCCATCAATAAAACTGTGAGAATTGACATTTTATACTGATTATATGTCTAAAATTCATATGATGTGAAGCAAAACTCAAAATATGCCTAATTGTCATTGTGACGTTGCTTCTAAAAGATAAGTGCTGGAAGGAAGGATGAAAGAATGAGTAAAAGAATATACCCCTACAGTGTGCGCATGTACAGTGTGCATTATAAGTTTAAAGCCGATCATCTGCTCTGTAATTAAGCTCGCTTACAGTCGACCACAAACTCTCACCCAAACCCACATGTCAGAAACTCTAAAATTAGACTTACAGTTAAAAGATCATAGGTGTTATTGATGACCGGACCTGCACTTGCTACAGTGTGGCTCTAAAGTGACTTCAAGTTCATTAAAGAGGAGTTGCTCGATCAAGTCTTATTGAGCAGAGCTTCTATATGAACCATTCATTTTCCATGTATGTGTGTCACTGTACATACTGCAGCATTATTATAAAAGTTTCATTAGGAAAGTTGAGGCTTACTTAGGTCCTTTTCAGCCATACACTTAATTGTTTTTAAAGAGATAAGTTCAGTGAGGGGTGGCACGGTGGCTTCCTGGGTTCGAGTCTCGCTCCCTCTCACTGTGTGTGTAGAGTTCTCCCCGTGCTTGGTGGGTTTCCTACGGGTACTCCGGTTTCCTCCCCCAGTCCAAAAACATGCTTCTCGGCTGATTGGAGTCTGTAAATTGCCCGTAGTGTGATTGCGTGAATGAATGAGTGTGTGTGTGCCCTGCGATGGGTTGCCACTCCGTCCAGGGTGTATTCTGCCTTGATGCCCGATGACGCCTGAGACACGCTCCCCGTGACCCGATGACAGATGGGATAAGCGGTACTGACAATAGAAAGTTCATTGAGGTTGTTAACTTTAGGTTCTCATGAAGAAAGTGGTTAAGGCTCTGGGTTGTTGATTGGAGGATTAGTGTTCAAACCCCAGCACCACCAAGTTCCACTGTTGAGCAATGGAGCAAGGTCCTTAACCCTCCCTGGTCCAGGGGTGTTGTCATATCATAGCTTCCCCTGTGCTCTGACCCCAACTACCTCAGCTGGGATATGCAAAGAAAAGTTTGTTGTAATGTATGTTTGGTGATAATAAAGGCTTCTTCTTCTTCTAGAAATGTCTCTTTTTAAGGATTCTCTCAAACCATAGAACCTGTAGTGAAATGTTGTTGTTCTTCTTCAGTTGCTCACTGTTCAGGGTCGCCACAGCAGATCATCCAATCCGTATATACGATTTAAGCACAGGTTTTTACACCAGATGGCTTTCATGATGCAGCATTCCCATTTTATCCGGGGTTGGGATCGGCAGTAGAGTGATTCCTGGGTTGGTTCCTTGGAATCGAGCTCAGAGCGTGGGATCCTGCCGCAGGACCATCAGGGAATTCTGTGGAACCTGCAGTAGAATTAAAAACTCTTAGGATGATGTGTTATCTAATAATTTTTACAAATAGTAGTAGTGTATAGTGCTTGTTTTTTGTGCTTGTTTATAATATTTTAGCATTTTCAGGGAAAGTAATTTAAGGACAAAGCACCTGTTGAATTCAAGTACTTGGAGGACTTATAATGGCTTTTCACACTGCTCTTAACCCTGAGTTCACTTCATACCTCGCTTTTAAATTCCAGATAGAGAAAGTTTCACACGTGTAATTTAGAAGATAGATTTAGAATCGGCTTTTTTACTTGGATTTGTGAAACACTGAGCTGGAGTTTTAACCCCACAGTGCGGTGCAAAAACATGTACGTTGTAAAAAAAAATGATGCATAGCAACAGATCCTCACTCAGAAATTGAACAGCGCTTCTCTTGTATCACATGATTTGTTCGCAGAAATCACAGATACTGTTGTGTAAACAGTAGTTTCAGCATCTTGAGGGGGAAATGTTCATTTTTACGGTTTATGGTCAAAGAAGTCTGTTCTGGAAAGTCAGAGATAACCCAGGATTCCGTTTACAATAAGCAAGTGTTAACTATTTCAAGCGTGAAAAGCCCTTTAATGGTAAGAAGGAAAGAGGGACTTTTTATAAAGGTTTTTATCCACAGTGAATTTTAGTAGGCAGTTGGCAGTCATAGATTACAAAATGATTGATTTTCACACCTCTTTTATCTTCTTCATCTAACAGCTCTTCTTTCTTCTTCTCTTCCAGACCAGCGGTTTTCAGTTTGCAAGCTGTGCTACTAAAGGGACCATTAATGTTTCCTGATTATAATATAATGAGCCGAAAGGACATTTTATTAGAGTGCAATTAGACCTGTACAAGGATAAACCACATGTAATATAATACACACCGTTGTAATTGCTAACAACATTTTCCAGTAAACAATTGCTCATGGACCTCAGATTCACCGAGGTCTAAAAGGTGATTAGACAGCTCATAAACTTGCAGCATGCACAAAAAAACCCCAGAACAAAACAAACTGTCAGAGCGGGCAACAAAAAAAAAGCATGGACAGCTTGAACGATTTTGCCGAGAGCATTCTGTTCACGAGCTAGCAAATTGTTGCTTCTTCTGTTTAATGAAGTCAATTAGCTGCAATGGCTTATTAAAGTCGTTCATCTTCCGAGCGTTATTGCTCCATTAGCTGCTCGTATGTTTGTCCTCACCTTCCTGTGCCAAAGATAATCATTATAAACAGCAGGCATCATTGTTAACCATATGGCTTTGAGTAGAAACTGGGCTTGTGTGCTGATTTTGGCTTATCCACACCCTAACTTTAAATATTCTAGTGTAAAAACAAATAAACAAACAAACAGGGGCACTTGGAGGGCATTACTGTTTTTGACTTCTATTTTACTATTATAGAGGCATCCTAGAAGGCACTTGATCTTGTGTTCCTGCATGCAATGGAGCTTATAGGGCACTGCATTGCAATTTTCTCCACTGGAAGATCACCCTAGGTGGTGCTTCACCTCACTTTCTTGTATGCAGGGAGCCTATAGGGCACTGCATCACACTTTTCTTTACTGGAAGAGCACCCATTAGGGCACTTCATCATGACACCTTACATGTAAGGGAATTCTATAGGACACACTTTGTTGCATGCAGGTTAGCCTATAGGGCACTACATCACAATTCTTTGCATTGAAAGGGCACCCAATAGAGCTCTTCACCATATCTTCTTACATGTAAGATAATCCTACATGGCACCTCATCACATATTCAGATCACCCTAGAGGGCAATTCATCTCACTTTCATGCATGCAGCAGAGCCTTTAGGGCACTTCATTGTATCTTCTCCACTGAAAGGGCACCCATTAGGGCACTTAATCAAATCTTCTTACACATAGGGAAATCCTATTGGGCACTCCGTCACATATTCTTCACTGGAAGATCACCCTAGGGGGCACTTTGTGTGCATAGGCACCCTAGAGGGTATTTCATCATAATTGTTCCATATGAAGGACACTAGGGCACTTAGATTAGGCCATTTGGGAACTTCATCACATTTACTCCAACTCTAGACTGAATTTTGTCACATTTTATCAACCATAGGGATGCCTTTATTTCAACCATGGGATAAACCATAAGTCTGACACTGATTCGAGATATACTTCATCCAACATATTGTTAATAATGAATAAAAGCCATAAAACCTGATATTATACAAATGATCACAGTCTTTCATTTATATTGACTTTTTAAATGAAATCTTGCTTTATACATTCCAGAGGTACAAAACTGCAGCGAATGCTAATGCAGCCTTAATGCACCACTGCCTAAGTACATTGCAGTGCCTGTTAAAGAGGAGACTGGCAGTGTGTGTGTGTGTGTGTGTGTGTGTGTGTGTGTGTGTGTGTGTGTGTGTGTGTGTGTGTGTGGGGGGGGGAGACTGAGTGAGTGAGTGATTTTTTCAGTGAGTGAGTGAGTGGGGGTGAGGAGTGAGTGAGTGAGGGGGAGTGAGTGAGTGAGGGGGGAGTGAGTGAGTGAGGGGGGGGGAAAGTGGGGGGGAGTAAAAAAAAAACTTTTGCAGCATCCGTCTATAGTAGCAGTAAAACCCCTTCAAAGGTCAAATACGTTCCTACAGCACTGCGGCTCGTCGAAATGAAACACGGTATGAAATATACAAAAAAAGAGGACAAAAAAGAGTGTTCTAAAACTTTAAGAGTGAGGGGGTCAGAAAAAGGAGCGACAGTTTGTGTAATGAAGATAGACAGAGATGATCACAATCAGAAAGAGGGGGATAGAATCATACAGAATCAGTGGCACGGATTTAAGGTATATTTAATTCCAGTCGTGATTCCAGCTGCAGCAATCAGTCCTGCGTTATGGTTATGACCTTCAGCATAATGTCATGATGGTAGGTAGCCTCACACACACACAACACACTCTCTCTCTCTCTCTCTCTCTCTCTTTTCTCTCTCTCTCTCTCTCTCTCTCTCTCTTTTTTTTTAAGCTATACCCATATATCCATTTCACAGCAAAGTGATATGGTTTCTGGGTACTTTTTAGGAACTAAACTTTTCATTACCAACAGTATTAATATAGTGCCACTTTATTTGATCTAAAGGATGTATTTTACCTTTAAAACTCTTTATGATCTCCTTAAAGCTCTTAAGCCCTTTTCTTTTGAACACTGTTACGGGGTGTGCACCTGCTGCTGCAGGATTTTTCTATTGGCTGTTTCGCATAAATTATATATAAATAAATAAAAACTCAAACACATATTACACCACAGTGCTCTTGAATCTATATTGGTTAGGAGGTATTGATTAATATTCTAGATGTAATTCAGATCTGTGGTTCTAATGTGTTATCGTTTCTATAGTAACAGTAACATAAATAGTATTCTGCTGTATAGAAAACGCTCGACAGGTGGAGTTATTAATATAGTGACGTTTTCTGTGAGGGGTTTAGTATTTTTTGGGGGGAGTCTTCAGTGTTAGTCCTTTAGTACAGTCAGAGCTACCTTTTCCATGGAGAGCTTTGTGGATTCTTGATCAATAATATCTGCATTTTCTGTATCTGAGAGAGAGGATACTAAGGGGGTTTGAAAGCTGCTGTAATGTAAATGAAAACAGGAAGTCATTTGTTTCACAAACATTCAATCTAACTATAAATGGATAAAAAGGATGACTTGCTGATATTTTCCTTTAACAGCATACCTTGTCATATATTAAACCTTACTTGACATATTTAACAGAATTCATTGACACAAATGCCTGTACCTGATCCCAAAACCATCCCCACACACACACACACAACACAAATAACTCAGCTCACCCCTAAGTGTATTTATAATTGTGCTGTGATGTAATGTATAATAAAAGAAAAGGGTTTTTGGCTGTTTTTAAAAAACTTTTCCTTGCTTTTATCAGACAAAGCTAGCAACCCTGAAATTGGAGGTACATTTATATTCTTTTGTACAGAGATGTACAGTCTCCAAGTTTAAAAAAAAAACTGGTATAAAATGAAGGTTTAGGTACACAGACCTTGGCTGAGACCTCTCTTTTCACTTACCTATAAAGCAGCTTAGGGAGCTACTTAATTGGCCCGACTAATGGCTAAATCCCCCCAATTAAACCACCTAGCTGGCGTTACATTGATCTATTTCAGTAAATGGAACACAGTGAATTGGTCTAAATGGATATCAGTGTACTTTTGGCTCGTTCTGGTACACAGCAGCTTTTATTCACTAAAAAAAGAGCAGGTAAGTCGACACTCGATTCATCTGAGGAAAGGTGATATGATCGACTTCGCTAGTGAGCATATGAAAAGATAAAAGAGGTCACTACATATTTCATGTACGGCCAATTTCTCCGTTCTTTGTTGCTGACACTGAAGAAAAGCGGCACAGGGAAACTTGTAAATGTTTAATTGTGCTGGAACAGAAGTGCACAGGAGCAGGAGTGCTGAAGTGGAGAGGACAGTTTGCAAAGTGCATAATGAAAAGAAATGCCTTTAAGGTACGATTAAAAAACAAAGCGCAACAACTTTTATTACGCTTATAGCACCATCGGAAAAAAATGAACTCCTAATACATTCTGTAGATCGTCTGCATGTCAGAGAAGGTGAAGAGAAGAAAATCGGCTTTCTGCTCTTCCTTAATTACTTTCTGTCATAAACAGCTGATTCTGCTACAATCAAGGACCTGTCAGAAAAACCTGGATGATCTCACACATAAAAACACACACACACACACACACACACACACACACACAGCTGTCAGCATCAACAACACGGAGATACAGGAGAAAGTGTCTGTGTATCATAGCCTTTTCCCGTGGCCTTAAATTTTAACGCTTTTTACCACGGCTAGTGTCACGGAACGGAAATCGACTTATCAGACGTTTTCAATCAGTATAAACAAAAGAATTATTTTATCGCCGAATATCTTATATAAAGTGTGTCAGGACTCTGTTGGCTTTTCGTGTGAGATCTCTGATTTTTACCTCTGATCAAGCACTTGGGGCATCTCAGAGAGCAGAAATGGGTTTGATATCATCATGTACTTTCAAGATAGAAACTTTGGAACTTTTCTATGAATTTATTGCCCCTTGTAGGCTAAACAAAAACAGAAATATTTATGAAGCAGTACAGATTCTGAAAGCCCTGAGTGTCTACTTTCATATGAGTCATTAATTCTCACTATGGAGTGTGACATGACAAAGAAATTCAGTGCTGAACATCGACGCAACAAAACACATTTTTGGTCTCTGGGAAAAACAACTTTCTTAGTAATGTACAGTTGTGTATAGATCTTCTACTCTGGTGATTTGTTTTGGTATTTTCAGTATGTGGTTCTGTAAAAAACCCACAGATTTGACACACACAGCTTCAGAAGTGTCAGTTACAATTATATTGGCTACAATGCATTATACTAGCTATTGCCCAAGAAAGCACTCTCCTGATGTTGGTCCAAGCTGAAATGATGTACCACAAGCTTGAGCAAGAAGATGTAGCCTGGCTTTTTAGGTTTAATGTTATATGTAATAGCGCATGCATGAACCAGATTGTATTATGAGTTGAGCTGTGTGTCAGGATACAGATGCTAACATCTGTATTCACATCTCTGAGTACAGCCTTGTACTGTTTTTGGAGAACAAAAAGCATCTTGTGATTGATTAGTGCTGACTGAGTGCAGCTTTATTTGATGTGACTCTCTAACCATCTGACTTGAATAAGAATCAAGGTATGATCTGCAAGGCTAACTACATCTCCCAGCATTCTTCTGAAGGTTTTAGCCTACTTCCTGCTCCTCTGACAGATAGCCCTCTTTCAGACGGCTTCTCTTTCGTATCAGGTTGGCATATTTGCATGAGTGCCTTGACCTCACTTTGTTTGCTTTGCAAATCAGTATGTCGTTCTGCCTTATTTTGCAACCTCTTCCTTCCACCGTCCATTTAAATACTCCTGCGCTGGCTTGTGGCATCTGCGATTTATCTTTTCAAAAATAATCCAGATCCACTGCTGGAAACATGTTAGTTTTTATTTTTATTTTGACGTGTATACCTCATAAAGCCGTGCTGGATGACTAACTCCTCTATCTCGCTGTCCTCTCTTTCTCTTTTTGCCTCTTGAACAGAATCAGGGCAGTGTTTTATTTAAAGGCTCAAACAGACGCTATGTTCTCCTGAGGCCATGTTGAAAAGCACAGCCAGTATAGAGGTGAGGAGGAAGAGAGGCACGGTTTTAACAAGTTAAGCATTTTGCTTTGAGATGAACAGTTTTGAATTTTTGGATAGCATGGCATTAAATAAAAAAATTTGAGAGAGAAAGTGGGTAGATGTACTGTATACACCAAGAGAATATGTTAAATATAGCGGCTTTGGCGTTCACTTTGGGTTCTGGGCTTTGAGCTTAACGCGTTTTTTTGCGTCTTTGTTCACGACACAACGCTGCATCAAACCTCTTAGTGTGCATCTGTCTGTGCGTGCATGCGTTCCGGCGACGAGTGTTTGTTTTACCGAGCGCGTGTGGAGGCGTCTGAGCCAAGAGTTGACGTCGTGACAAGCTGTCAACCCATCAGCAGCTTGACTAAGTGTCATTTGGACACAGTGGGTAATGAAAAATCATTATGACTGCGGACGCAAACACGCACCCCTAATAGCCTTTTATTCCCAGCTGCAGCCCTCATTATTTCAGCAGAAGGTACTTCCAACTGAAGGATCTCGAACTGTGCTTTTTGAAGCATATGCTGCATTTGAGGGCCTAATTGAGGTCGCATGTATTTGTGTACACAAGAAAGGAGGATTGTTGCCGGTGAGCAAGCTTTGCATACTGTAGTTTGTGGGTATGAGAGTGTAAAAGTTTGGGTGTGGCTGTGTTTTTGTAGCTTGATTGGATTGGGATATCTGGCAGTTTGGTTGGTCGACTTGAGGAAAACAATAGAATGTCTTCGCAAGGAGTTAGACAGATGTATGTGTGTGTGTTAGGACGTGGCTTCCTGGTGCTGAATGGATAGTGTGATAGGATACACAGGAGAAAGGGAAAGCCCACCCACTGCCTCATCATCACGAAAACATACGAGAGAGAGAGAGAGAGAGAGAGAGAGAGAGAGAGAGAGATGATGTAATTGTTGAACCCAGGGTTATGTTAGGACTGCATGAGGTCTGTGCTACTGTTCAAATGAGGCATAAGAATGACGCAGACATCTATGTTGACTCCAACAAACAAACATGATGCAGATTAATCACTCTTGTCATTGACGTACATGTGCATGCAAGCTTGTTGATGTGTGTGTGTGTGTGTGTGTGTGTGTGTGGGTCTGGGTAATCATTCATGAGTGAATTTATTTCAAACGTACCTGCAAAAAACTCCTACAACAATTCAATTTTCTCGTAGGAGGCAGGAATCAGCTGCTTCTCCGCATGCAGCAGAAAATCTTCAGCATCGCCTGGAGCCACTAACTTATGTTCGCTGCGCTCATTTCATCTTCTCACAAGCTTCTACTGGCTTCTTTGGCTGAATCATTTTATTTCTTACTTTCGCTCAAAACATTCTGCATGCCGTGTAAGATCTGATTCAAATAAATAAAATATATCTGATTTAAATACAAGTTATCGCTGGATGACGTGATGCTTTTCAGGAAAACACGTTCAGAGCCAACGGTTCTGCCAACAGATCATCTGATGTATATCGAAAAGCGTATGTGGTCACAACTATCTGAATCTTTTGTTTAAGAGTCTGGTTCATCAGTAATCACAGCCCAGAACTGCCTACTCACTGACGCTGTGAACAGTCAGTCACGGAGCTTTTTCCCAAGCCAAGGAATTCTTGTTTACTCACAATGAAATGCTTCAAACAAAATTCTAACAACTTTTATGGTGTTGGATTGTATTTGGAAACCCTTGTACCCATGATGTTCCTGCTTGGATGTGTGACGAACCGATCAAATTTCCTCCGTCAGGATTCTGAATCTTGTGGCCAGAAAAGTGTACAAACATATCAAACCTGGGCTAAAATCTCCACCTGACTGTCACAAGCTTTTCCATGCAAGACATAGTCACTTGAAGTTCATGGTTTTAGCCTCAGCCTTAGATTCTCCATAAGTCTCGCAAAACTATAATCATGTCTACTCTTTCCAAGTTGCATACTGGTCTGTAGGGGGTTGGTTGCAATGTCTGATAACTGGCCACTTCCTGTAAAAGGAGGCGGTTCTTGGCTATGAATGAATAGATACCCTACCATCTTGTGTTATCTTCAAGCCTGGCTTGCAAAGTGATTCCCTCTGATGACAGAGACGACAGAAAACAGAAAAGTAAACCTTATGATCCTGAATGTTTTAAATCCAGCAGAAACGACTGGACTGGACACCAGTGCTCACATTGCAGTACAGTAAGGAATGTAGAGATTTGTAAATTATTGAGACAAAACTACAACACAGAGCAGCAAATTCAGGAGTGAGAGATGCTTTTCTGATATTCTGGACTGAGAAGACTTTTGAAGAGGAGTAAAATTGATGACTTTATACTCTGAACATGTGAACTGGTATTGTACAGCAAGTAGCTCATATATGGTGTTGCAGAGCTTCTTCTCTGTACACACTTCACTCGGTTAGTTCCAGTTTACCGAAGATGGCCTTCTTGATTCCTCTGTCTTCTCTGTCCAGAAGTACATCCTTTAGTCCTGAACAGAGCAGAAGGTATGCAACACCATACTGTATCTGACCTACATACTGTATAAACCAGTTCACACCTCCAGACCATAACACCATGTCATCTCCTTATGCCACAGGTGTGAATTACACACCAGTCACCTGATGAATAAATTAAACGTCTGTGTAAGACTCGCTAAGCCTCACTACTATCAAACAGCAGAGGTTTTCGGTTGACACGTATGGTCATCACAACATCACATCTGTTTCTCGGTGGAAATTAGTGACATAGTTGTGCCTTCACTGTATTTCAAAGCAACCTGTGCTAATCATAGAGAGCCTGATTATAATTCCTCTCATCACAGCTGAACCAGACAAGCAAAAAGTGCAATAGGGCAGTACGATAAAAGCTAGAGATGTCTTTCTTTTCATACATCAACTCTTTTACACGCAGCTTAAACTCAATTTAAAAAGGTCACTTCCAGTGAATTTAAGTGTAATTGGCAATTTATGAAGAAGAAGTCAAATTATCTTTTTTGAAATCCCCACACCGCTGAGGAACTGCTGGAATAAAATGTCCCTATTTTACAAGTTATCTTTTATTTACCCACCCACTCAAACCACTCACTCCCACTCACCCACTCAACCACTCACTCAACCACTCACTCACTCACCCACTCAACCACTCACTCACTCACTCACTCACTCACCCACTCAACCACCCACTCAACCACTCACTCACTCACCCACTCAACCACTCACTCACTCACTCACTCACCCACTCAACCACCCACTCAACCACTCACTCACTCACTCACTCACTCACTTACTCACCCACTCACTCACTCACCCACTAAACCACTCAACCACTCACTCACCCACTCAACCACTCACTCACTCACTCACTCACTTACTCACCCACTCAACCACTCACTCACTCACTCACTTACTCACCCACTCAACCACTCACTCACTCACCCACTAAACCACTCAACCACTCACTCACCCACTCAACCACTCACTCACTCACTCAACCACTCACCTACCCACTCAACCACTCACTCACTCACTCACCCACTCAACCACTCACTCAACCACTCATTCACTCACTCACTCACCCACTCACTCATTTACTCTCTCACTCACCCACTCAACCACTCACTCACTCACCCACTAAACCACTCAACCACTCACTCACCCACTCAACCACTCACCCACTCACTCACTCACTCACTCACTCACCCACTCACTCAACCACTCATTCACTCACTCACTCACCCACTCACTCATTCACTCACTCACTCCCCTCACTCAACCACTCACTACTCACTCAACTCACCCACTCAACCACTCACTCACTCACGTCACTCATCACTCACTCACTCACTCACCACTCAACCACTCACTCACTCAGCTCACTCACTTCACTCACTTACTCACCCACTCAACCACTCAGTCACTCACTCACTCACTTACTCACCCACTCACCACTCACCCACTCAACCAACCATCAACACCCACTCACTCACCCACTACACCCACTCAACCACCCACTCAGCCACTGCACTCACTCACTCACTCACTCACCCACTCAACCACTCACTACACCCACTAAACCACTCTAACCACTCACTCCACTGACATCACTCACTTAACTCACCCACTCACTCACTCACCCACTAAACCACTCAACCACTCACTCTCTCAACCACTCACCACTCACTCACTCACTCTCACATAACACTCCACTCACTCACTTACTCACCCACTCAACCACTCACTCACTCACCCACTCAACCACTCAACTCACTCACCCACTCAACCACTCACTCACTCACCCACTCAACCACTCAACCACTCACTCACTCACTCCCACTCAACCACTCCACTCAACCACTCACTCACTCACCCACTCACACCACCCACTCAACCACTCACTCACTCACCCACTCAACCACTCACTCACTCACTCACTCACCCACTCAACCACCCACTCAACCACTCACTCACTCACTCACTCACTCACTTACTCACCCACTCACTCACTCACCCACTAAACCACTCAACCACTCACTCACCCACTCAACCACTCACTCACTCACTCACTCACTTACTCACCCACTCAACCACTCACTCACTCACTCACTACTACTCACCCACTCAACCACTCACTCACTCACCCACTAAACCACTCAACCACTCACTCACCCACTCAACCACTCACTCACTCACTCAACCACTCACCTACCCACTCAACCACTCACTCACTCACTCACCCACTCAACCACTCACTCAACCACTCATTCACTCACTCACTCACCCACTCACTCATTCACTCAACTCACCCACTCACCCACTCACTCATTCACTCAACCACTCACTCACCCACTAACCACTCAACCACTCACTCACCACTCACTCACTCCACCACTCAACCACTCACTCACTCACTCACTCACCACTCACTCAACCACTCACTCACTCACCTCACTCACCCACTCACTCACTCACTCACTCACCACTCACCCACTCAACCACTCACTCACTCACTCACTCACTCACTCAACCCACTCACACACACTCACTCACTCACTCACTCACTCACTCACTCACTCACCCACTCAACCACTCACTCACTCACTCACTCACTCACTCACTCACTACTCACCCACTCAACCACTCACTCACTCAGTCACTCACTCACTCACTTACTCACCCACTCACCCACTCAACCACCCACTCAACCACCCACTCACTCACCCACTCAACCACCCACTCAGCCACTCACTCACTCACTCACTCACTCACCCACTCAACCACTCACTCACCCACTAAACCACTCAACCACTCACCCACTCACTCACTCACTCACTCACTCACTCACTCACACTCACTCACTCACCCACTCAACCACTCACTCAACCACTCATTCACTCACTCACACCCACTCAACCACTCACTCATTCACTCAACCACTCACTCACCCACTAAACCACTCAACCACTCACTCACTCACTCACTCAACCACTCACTCAACCACTCACTCACCCACTCAACCACTCACTCACCCACTCACTCAACCACTCACTCAACCACTCACTCACTCACTCACTCACTCACCCACTCACTCATTCACTCATTCACTCACCCACTGACTCACTCATTCACCCACTCACTCACTCACTCACTCACTTACTCACCCACTCAACCACTCACTCACTCACTCACTCACTCACTCACTCACCCACTCACCCACTCAACCACCCACTCAACCACCCACTCACTCACCCACTCAGCCACTCACTCACTCACTCACTCACCCACTCAACCACTCACTCACTCACTCACTCACTCACTCACTCACTCACTCACTTACTCACCCACTCAACCACTCACTCACTCACTCACTCACTCACTTACTCACCCACTCACCCACTCAACCACCCACTCAACCACCCACTCACTCACCCACTCAACCACCCACTCAGCCACTCACTCACTCACTCACTCACTCACCCACTCAACCACTCACTCACCCACTAAACCACTCAACCACTCACCCACTCACTCACTCACTCACTCACTCACTCACTCACTCACCCACTCACTCACTCACCCACTCAACCACTCACTCAACCACTCATTCACTCACTCACTCACCCACTCAACCACTCACTCATTCACTCAACCACTCACTCACCCACTAAACCACTCAACCACTCACTCACTCACTCACTCAACCACTCACTCACTCACACTCAACCACTCACTCACCCACTCAACCACTCACTCACCCACTCACTCAACCACTCACTCAACCACTCACTCACTCACTCACTCACTCACTCACTCACCCACTCACCCACTCACTCATTCACTCATTCACTCACCCACTCACTCACTCATTCACCCACTCAACCACTCACTCATTCACTCACTCACTCACCCACTCAACCACTCACTCATTCACTCAACCACTCACTCACCCACTAAACCACTCAACCACTCACTCACCCACTCAACCACTCACTCACCCACTCACTCAACCACTCACTCACTCACTCACTCTCTCACTCACTCACTCATTCACTCTCTCACTCACTCACTCACTCACTCACTCACTCACTCACTCTCTCACTCATCATTCATTCATCTTCAGTACTCATGGCCATGGTGGATCCTGAGGTGGGAATAAACCCTGTATGGTATACTACTCCATTGGTAGACATCTAGCACACATTAATTTATCTACACACTCATACAAATCTAGAGGACAATTTAGTATAATTTAGGCAACTTGGGACCTGAAGGAAAGGCACATGGATGCACAGATAACAAAACACCGCAGTAAAAACAACTCAAGCTCAGGATCAACCTGGGAATGCTGGAAATGTGAGGCTTCCCTAACCGTAACCATTTCAGCATAATTTTGTTTGGACCTCTGTAGACTGAAGAATTAGATTTTATTGTCCATTATTTATATAACATTTAACCACACTGAAGCTTCTAATGGCTGTGCTCTTTCATACCCAGAAACCCAGAAGAAAAATCATTCTCTGATGGCAATCATCATATTACACAAGTAAATGCTCATTAGATTAGAAGTTACAAACCATGCAGCAATTGCACTGGAAAAAAATATTCTGTGTGAGACTGAGAACCGTGATCGAGTCAAAAGCGAAGATGGCAGGCCGAAAGGCAAAATCCACAAAGCATTTATAATAACACCTCTCAGCACTTCCTGGCCTTAGAGCACTTCAGCAGCGTTTAAAACCGATGCCTTCATGATCGGAGCGTAAACAGAGCCACAGTAATCAAGCTCATGACAGTTTCCTCCTGAGCTTCCTGTCTGGAAGCCCAGAAATATCATTCTGTCCTCACCAGCATATCAGCGCGTGCTGAGTTGTCTCTTTTGGCTGCATAGTAAACAGGCTGCTGAAATGGAGACAATGTAGTGTATATATAATGCTATCTTCCCCTTAAAACTCTAGATGAGTTTAGGAAAAGATGGGGTTTATTGATTTAACAGAGATCTTTCATTTTCTTTAAGCAAAAAAGCAAAACATGGAAATATGGCCTCTTTAAATGTGACTTTTTGCTCATATGACATGCCACATGGAACCTGAGGCATATCTACAGCCTCTATAGTCTCCATGTGCAGCTTGACTTTATAGGCTATACAAGCTGTCCATGTTGACCATCTTAACATAATACGCTTTGTTTAATTTTCCATCAGAAAATCCTGTTTGCAGAGGGACACATCCTCCTCCGGCTCCCTCAGGGAGGAGTTTATGATGCCTGGGAATGATTACACAGTTCCTAAGCCGTACCACGAGCCCCAGATCTTCTTTTTCAGATCATTTGAGTGCATTTGTGTACTTGAGTACATCATTTGTGTGGATTTGTGTGCATGGGCAGCAGGGGTGTCAGCTCAGGAGAGGCTTAAGAAATTTGCTTTGGGGTTATAAAAGCTATAAAAGCTTTAAAAGATCTTTAGAGATAGCTGATGACTTGATGATAAGTGGTAAATAAAGGGGCATGCAGATTGGATGTGTTATGCAACAGTTTTGTCGTGAAGTTCTTGTTTTTGCATATGAAACTTGATGGCTTCAAATCAGTGAACAAGCCCTTGGTTGAGGCTTTTTCATGTAATACACCACCAAAATAGAATAATTCATAAATTAAATGGAATAGATGTCTGTGTGAGAATAAAACAATGCAACTTCAAATATTAATATCTGTATTCAGATTCAATCCTGAAGTAGGTGTGGTCTAAACCAGAAGATACTCTCTCTCTCTCTCTCTCTCTCTCTCTCTCTCTCTCTCTCTCTCTCTCTCTCTCTCTCCATAAATAGAAGTTTTTTTTTTAAGAGGATTGTTAAAGTTATGCTTGTCTAACTGCGTCACATTTTATAATTGGTGTATATAGTAATATAATCAATAGTAATTACTCAAAAGTATATGAAATGATCAGTCTTCTTTTTTTCTGCTCAGTAAAAACAATAAATGTGATTCTAAAATGATTGACATATTCCATTCCATTGTCTGTACCGCTTATCATCGGGTCACGGGGAGCCTCTGCCTATCTCAGGTGTCATCGGGCATCAAGGCAGGATACACCCTGGACAGAGTGCCAAACCATTGCAGGGCACACACACACACACTCTCGTAATACGGGCAATTTAGAGACTCCAATCAGCCTGGAAAGAAGCATGTCTTTGGACTGTGGGAGGAAACTGGAGCACCCGGAGGAAACCCACCAAGCACGGAGAGAACATGCAAACTCCACACACACAGTGAGCAGGAGCGAGACTCAAACCCAGGACGCTGGAGGTGTGAGGCGAACATGCTAACCCACCGTGCCACCTGACTGACATATATACCGTATAAATAATTACTTATATACCAGTTGACTATATTGCTTAGCAATGGCACTGGAAAACTTCACAGAGAAAGAGAAAATAATAGATTTATTTTGTAATGGTCATTTGTAAAGGTCATGATGATTATAAAGTCATTTAAAATGCAGCTTACTCTCCTGCATCAGGCAACACAAATATGACATGTCCATGCAGCATGCACAAAAACCATATGAGCGAAAGTATTAAAAAAGTTAAATTTAGTGTCACTTGAACTTGAGCATGAGAGCAAGTGCACGCCGGAGAGCATATGTGACCCCTCTGTTTATGTGTGGTGTAACATCACAACCCAAAGACCCAAGGGAATTAGAGTCTACACACACAAAAATATCTTCAATACACAACAGACATTTTCAACCCCAAGGACCTGGTGATTACCGTAAAGCTCTGTACATTTACACAATACAGATTCTACCTTAGAAAACTTTTCATACATTATTTTACTTTCTGAGTTTTTCTAAAAAAATTATTTGCCTAAATTTCCCAAAATACAAAGACCTTATATCGGCCTGTTTGGCTACATCATAGGAAAACTTGCTTGTGTGACTGTCTAAAACAGGGGTGTGCAAACTCATTCATAAAGGGCCGGTGTGGATTTCATTCCAATCAAGTAGAAGCCATACCTGATTCCACCTGTTTAATCGGCTGATCTTGGCTTTCAATCATCTCAGCTGTGGCTTCTGATTGGCTATAATAAAAACCTGCACTCATGCCGGAACTTTCCAGATAAGACCGGATACTCCTTGTTTAAAACAAACCAACAAAACAAAACATTTAGTGTGCCGTTTATCTGTTCAAGCTAAATCAGCTCTCCACGTGCATCAATGAGCCTTGGCCGTCCATGACCCTGTCGCCGGTTCACCACTGTTCCTTCCTTGGACCACTTTTGATAGATACTGACCACTGCAGACCGGGAACATCCCACAAGAGCTGCAGTTTTGGAGATGCTCTGATCCAGTGGTCTAGCCATCACAATTTGGCCCTTGTCAAACTCGCTCAAATCCTTACGCTTGCCCATTTTTCCTGCTTCTAACACATCAACTTTGAGGACAAAATGTTCACTTGCTGCCTAATATATCCCACCCACTAACAGGTGCCATGATGAGGAAATCATCAGTGTTATGCTGGGAAACATGTTGGAGAAAAGTGTAAACGTGACCTAAAGATGTTCTCAGGACACCCCAAAAAATACTGACAGACGGAACGTTCTAGAAAGGTAATGGTCAGAAATTGTAAGCTTGACTAACAGCCTTCCTTTCTACATTCCTTTATTCTTTTTCAAAATACAGCTTCAGTGACATATTAATCCACTACCAACTATGGTGTGAACGTAAACATATATGCATAACATCAATCTCTATATGTTCATGTCCCAAGTCTACCTTTTATCTGTTGGTCACCTGAGTCTGAAAACAGCGGTTTACGTCGCAGTACGTCTTCACTGTATTCCTGTACATTTAACTCCGATGAGATGAAAGTGCTGCTGGCGACAAACAGAACTTGTTATGAAACGAATGTCTGCCATTATAGTGCAGTTAGTGATGTGTGCTCTGCTTCCTGTTTGACAGAGAGGAGAGGTGTGCAGAGTGCTGTTTATTTCACATTTCCCCTCTGCAGCATACACACAGTCCCTGCCAGAAGTCTGAGAAATGAAGAAAGGGTTCTTTTTAGGTCTTCTGGCTTTACCGTACGTGACTCTAGAGCTTTAAACCTTAGACGGTTTGACCTGGATATGCTAAAAGTTAATGAAATGAACTGGCGATCTGGTTATCTTGATATGGTGCATGATGGAGAGACTGGTTAAGCGTCAGAGTGGAGACGGTATGATCTGATAAAACAATAACGTTATTAGAAAACATGTTTGATGAATGAGGTCTCAGTCAGAATCCATGTTAAAAGTCAAACAGTCCAGAGAGTGACAATTCCCAGAGTACTCTTTCTCTCTCTCTCTCTCTCTCTCTCTCTCTCTCTCTCTCTCTCTCTCTCTCTCTCTCTCTCTCTCTTCTCTCTCTCTCTCTCTCTCTCTCTCTCTCTCTCTCTCTCTCTCTCTCTCTCTCTCGGTTTCTGCCTGAAGGAATTCACATCCATCCCTGGAGCTTTCTAGCAACCTCTGTTTCTTCCTCTACCCTATTTTTTTTCTCATTCATTCCCAAGTCCTAAATTTAGATTAAGATCATATGCTGCTCATAAGTCATGACAAGGGAAACCAACACACCCCTTTTTCCAAAGACAAATGCCTTTATTTATTATCCAAGCTTTATTAAACTCTGAATAACTGTTACTGTCAGACAAACGAATGCAGAAACAACAAACTGCAGAGAACGCATGACGAGATGACGCCCATTTTCCACGATGCGTTTATTCAGTGATGGTCTATTTTCCAACCCTGGATGACAGAATCATTGCTTTAAAGCATAGATCTGATTAGGAAGTATTTAATCGTTATATAAACATGTAGGAGACACTTTCATCCTACACTCGGACCCATCATTCAGACCCCCTTTTTTTGTTTCTTTGTATAGACTGAGTTTAATGGAGTAGAAACATGGTACACAGGACCTCCTGATGTGTTTCATTTAGTAGGAGGTTTGCATGGCTGAAGTGGAAATGTTTTGAAAGAGTCATTGTTTTGAAAAAGCATAGCTGTAGCATGCAGACAGAGAGAGCGAGGGACCTTTGGGGAGCTCTCTGACACTGCAGTAAAGGGATTAGTTTCAGAAGTCAAGAGGGAGAGCCAGTCTCTCATGTCTCGCTTCAACAGAACTCGTCTCCTGGAAGTATTATTGAAACGTTTTTTTAATCTGTTGAGCAAATACACCAGCCATATTGAAAAAAGCACGCTCCTCCCTGTTGATTCACATCGTGTTTTATTTGCTGTTAAACAGTTTGTTTTCCTAAATTTCAAATACAAATCTATCTAATTCGTCACATATGTAATCATACAAGATACGGCATGCAGGGAAATGCTTTCGGGGTTAAAGAGTCAAAATAAATATAGTCAAAAATGCAAAATTCTATTCAATAAAATAGATTAAAATGGAATGAGCGGTACAAGGAAAAATAAATAGACAGAATAAAGGAAAATATATGAATGCAGTACAATGGTGGTCTTTGGTCCAGAATGTCTTGGTATGCTGAAGCATTAAGAGTTCCTTTCACTGGAACTAAGGGGCCGAGCCCAACCCCTGAAAAACAACACCTGGATTCAATGATTTAGAGGGGTGTCCCAAAACTTTTGGCAATATAGTGTATAACATACCATCAGACCTGTGAGTTTTGTAGCAAGTATTTTTATGGTCTAAATAAAAACAAAAGGAGTTAAAAAGTACTTCTTCTTTTTTTTTTTTTAACTTAGTAATGTAATTAAGTAAATATCTAAAAGGACACTTAAGTGTAGTATTGAGTATGTTTATAATTATAAATGCTATTCAATAAGTTTTCTTTCTATATCTAAAATATTCCTGAATAAGATCTTTTACTTTGCTGCATTGCTTTCACTGTAAAACAATACCAGTAGGAAAATACATGAGAACATAGACACATCAGACAAGTCCGCTAGCCGACATCCAGCCTCAGTTACACTGGAATCTTCACTTTATTAAGCATGTATTAATCATGTACCTGTTATTACACTCATGTTTTATTACTCTTACTCACAGCTACAGAACATTTAGTCCTGAAAGTTACTTTCTCCTGCCATACTGAGGCTTTGAGTCTGGTTTCTTTTCGTTTTTTTGTTGTTTTTTCACAGCCGATGTTCATAGATGATAATTGGCTGGCAGATAGAACCTTCCATTTATTATTATTATTTATTTTTATTTATATGCATGTTTCCAGACATTTCTTTGGGTTTTTTTTTTTTTTTTTTCAAAATCTAACACTGAAAAATCAGAAACAGGAGATTAAAATATCCCCCAGTGATGAGGTTTATGTACTTAACACCTTTTTTTCAACCAAAATACCAGATAAAGCCTCATGATACTGAGATCACGAATTGTAATTATTTGGAGCTACTGAGTCATACTTTCAAGAAACTTTCACATTAAGTTAAGTTATTGTTCTGAGAAACTTTTACAAGGAATGTTAGAGAGATAATATCATTATTTGGCCCAAGCCTGGAAAAATGGGAGAGTTGCATCAGGAAGGGCGTCCGGCATAAAACCTGTGCCAAGTTGTCGTGTGGACCAGTTGGTCTGCTGTGGTGACCCCGAACAGGGAGCAGCTGAAAGCAACTTCTTCTATTTTCAAGTCTGTGTGACTTGGAATATGGAGCTGAAGTCTTGTTGACTCTGGCTACAGCATATTAAAATGCCTGTTAAGGAAGCCTAAGGTTGTAATAAACACTCTGCTGCTTGTCTGAAATGATAATTTAGTCCAATACTAGGCTTAACCTCTGTCAGAAAAGCCAGTGCACAGATATCAGAGCTAATATGCTTCCTCTGGTATTATCGGCCTCTGCTGTGCACGGGTGCTGTCCTCATGAGTGTAGTCGCTTTTCCCAAGTCATTAATAAGCTGTTGCTTTCCGCAGTAACTATGCCGACAGAGAGGGATGGGAGAGGCCGAAAGATTCTCTGAGTGAAAGAAGCCATCTGGCCCTTATTACGAAGCACTGAGCTGAGAAGAAGCAAAGGTTTGTCGTAAATAGAAGCCCGAGTTCAATCGATTGTGCTGGGGTTCATTACGAAAGCGAGAATTATAAACATGATTATAAACATGAGATAGAATTAAACACTATCAGTTTATGGTTTTACTGCTTTTTATATAGCTTCAGCCCAGAATTAAGGATTTTCATACTCCGAATCGTCTGATCTTTTCCAAGTCTCATTAAAACTACATTTGGAATTGTTGTAAAATTAACAAGACTGAAATCTAATTTCTGGCCTATAAAAAGAGAGAACTGCATTAAAAATGATATATTGAAATTAATTATATAGTGGATCATTGAACCTTTAGGATCATTTGATGCTAGCTTTCCAGAAAACTAGCATCAAATGAGGGATGTGGTAGCTTAGTGGTTAAGGTGTTGGACTACTGATGGGAAGGTTGTGAGTTTGAATCCCAGGTCCATCAAGCTGCCACTGCTGGGCTGCTGAGCAAGGCCCTTAACACTCAATTGCTCATTTGTATGAAATGAAATAAATTGTAAGTCACTCTGGATAAGGGTGTCTGTCAAAAGCCAGAAATGTAAAGTTAAGGGTTAAGATTTGGCCAATAAAAAAGGAATGGTTGTGGGAACACAAAGTCAAAGATTTGCTGTCTCATTTTGTCTGATCTGAACATTTCATCTGAATTTTACAGGAAAGCCCATGTGTGTAAACATATAAATAGAAATATAAAGAATGTTCTGGATTAAATAGTCCAAGATCAAGTAAAACACTTAAAGTAAGAAGCTCTTTTATTGTGTTCAGTGATGTTTTACTGAAGAGTAATGAAAACGATTCTGAAAGTGTTTTGCGGAAAAAATACATTACTAAAATATGTTTTTAAAAAAAATTTGTTTCTTGTTTCTCGTAAGGCTCATAATGGCTGCTCAAATGTTCATTTTTACTAATTTCCCAATCATTCTAGAGTTCACACAAAATGTTAATTGCCTAAAATAGAGGATTTAAAAAAAAAAAACCACACACTAAAAGTACACACACTAGCTACATGGTCTGAACATCCATCCAAAAATGTTTCCTTTTTTAAAAATGTCACGCAAATTGGATGACTCTTATCATACAATAGCATTTCATGAAGTGTTTCTTCCTCATATCATGTTACAGACTTAAACTTCTGCCCTAAATAAATCCCCTTACAAACAACACATGATTATTACGAGATGTTTATTAGTAGCTGTAGATATTGTGATATTTCTCTGCATTGGTCCTGAGAGCTGTCTGCATTAGCATTCATTCTGGGGTATTTATTTGCCAAGCATGCTCCCCTTCATAGCACTTGATTATGGGCAGGGCTAATAAAGGACAGACAGTCAATAAAAAACACGCTTCCTGGCAGTGCAAGTAATCAGAAGGACGATGAGGGTAATTACTGACCCTGCTAGTCTGTAGTAGATCCCAGTCTCTGTAATGTGATTCTGGTGTGTGCTGCAGGCGCAGAAGGGAGGATTAGTTATAGACACTGGAGAAAAAAAATGCTCTGGCCTGATCTTAGGAACTGTATCATAGCTTACTCTTCATGATGAAGCTGATCAGCAGTATAGACCAAACATCTCCGCATAGATTTTCATAGAAAATATGTACAATTCCTTTGCTGAATAGTGTTGCCTTTAACGGGATTCAAAAATAACTGAAATATAAGACTTATGGATGCATTGATCACTGATTGATTGTCTGAATTGATTGACACTTCCCTTGTTGGTTGTAACTAGTTAATTCATTCAAAATCATCAGGAAGATAAGTGACATATTGTCAAATTCAGCACAAGGTTGATAAATCCCCACTCATGCATATAAACCAAAACCTTTCTCATTTACATGCCATTGATGGAAAAACAAATATTTAGGCTATATCTGTAACATGGCTATGGTGTTATTGCCTATATATTGTCCCACTCCTGAGATCCCAGTGTTCTGTGTTTCCAGTGTGACTGCTTCTTCTTTCTGGACTTACGTGATCTCTTCAGATGCTCTACCCCTGGTTTGAGTCTCCTCGCTTGGTCGTGCTCACTGATAGATCAGTGTGGGCAGCCTGTGACCCAGGGGACTGCTGTAGAAAGAACGACCCGGAGACTATCACGCCGTCTTTGAACTGCCGTTGGATCAGTCAGCTTTCGGCAGGAAGGAATTAGTGCTAAGTCAATAATGAACTCAGAAACTACACTGACCTATTAGTTCCTCAGGTTGCAAAATTCCTCATGACTATAAACAAAGAACATTTATTTACATTTACATTATTTACTGCCCGGTGTTCCCCCAAATCAGGATGAGTTCCCTTTTGAGGGCTGGTTCATCTTAAGGTTTCTTCCTCATGTCATCTCAGGGAGTTTTTCCTTTCTGCCATCACCTCAGGCTTGCTCATTAGGGATAAATGCCACTGCGCTCTGACCCCAACCCCCAAAGGATGGGATATGCGAAGAAAGAATTTCACTGTGCAGTAATGTATATGTGACAAATAAAGACAACTTAACTTAAATAGTTGTTATTATATATTTATATACTTCTATAAAGCTGCTTTGAGACAATGTCCATTGTTAAAAGCGCTATACAAATAAATTGAATTGAATCGAATATCTATACCAAGCAATCATTGGTAATGCTACGTTTATATATAGAGTGACCAGAGATGACAGAGAGCGTTGGTGACAATTTGTGGGCGTGTGCTGCGAGGCTACAAAACTGAGAAAAGTTTACCTTTATGCAAATATGGAATGACTCGGTTCAACCAATGGGAGTGAAGACAGTAGAGTGACACTGCTTCTCCGTCATCTCATACGATATGATGTATATTTACACTAATGAATTTTATACACAAACGCCAAATTTCTCTCCAGAATGTTTAATTTTAGCAGTGATACTTGCATCACCCACTGATAAACATTATTACTATGGCAAGCAGTAGTAGGAACGCCTACTGGCGACTTCTTAGTACAGCTAGTTGCAGCTTGCTGTATGTATGAACGCAGTAATAGGTCTAAATAGGTGCAATTAATCAACCTGACATACTCTTAGGTAACTGAGAATGCTATAATTGCTAAGTGCACTTAACATGGCCCAGCCCTCGATTGCAACAAAGAGACCAGGATATATATATATATAAAAGTCTCCATTGAAGGACACTAACATGCCAAGCATGCTCCCTTAATAGAGTGCCCTTATATCAAGCACACTTGATTATAACAGTCTTAATATAATTTTTAAGAACTGCTGAATCTCATAAAGCCTCAGGAGAGCAGCAGGAGGTTTTATTGTTGTCTGTTTCTATAAAACGGTGGCGTTTCAACTCAGATGAGGTTGTTGCTGGGTTTTTTTTGTGTTTTTTTTTGCTGTAAAATTACTGAAAGAACGACTCGAGGCTTTTTAATTCTTCTGCCAGCAAGATTAAAAAAGAATGCTTGTATGATTCGTCAGCAAAGTGTCCCCGGCAAATTAAACTCCAATAGGAAACCTAATTAATGTAGCTCTTACACTACAAGTTAAATCCAAGTCCCTAAAGACTGATCCCATATAAAAAGCTATGATGTGCTGAAAGAGGAAAATTTCTCTAACCAGCCACCTTCTCAATCTATTCTGAGGTCAAAGACATTTTCTGATGATTTTGCATAATATTTAAATGTATAATTGAACTTTTCCCCTTATGATTTCTATATTTTTTTATTTGATTTTGAAATAAAATATTGTCACGACTCATTTATCGGATCCTTGAGCTGTTTCATATCCTAAATGAGACCAAAAAAAAGGATTGAACTCACTCCTCTTATTTATGTAATAATATTTGAAAACAGATCAATTTTATCTAAATTTTAAAAGTTTAGACTCCCATAGCCTCTATCAGGACTATTCATCCTGGTCATATTAGATTAGATTTAGATTAGACTCAACTTTATTGTCATTGCGCATAGGTACAAGGCAAGGAAATGCACTTAGCATCTAACCAGAAGTTATTCTATATGACTATACAGAATGTTTATGGACATACATTTTATATATATAGACCAGGCATAACATTATATATCATAACATATAATATATAATATTGTGTTGGTCCCCCTTTTGCTGCCAAAACACAATAAACTGTGAGGCACTGTGTATTCTGACACCTTTCTATCAGTACCAGCATTAACTTCAGAAATCTGAGCAACAGTAGCTCGTCTGTTGGATCAGATCACACGGGCCAGCCACAAGAGCTGCAGTTTTGGAGACGCTCTGATCCAGTCGTCTAGCCATCACAATTTGGCCCTTGTCAAACTTGCTCAAATCCTTACGCTTGCCCATTTTTCCTGCTTCTAACACATCAACTTTGAGGACAAAATGTTCACTTGCTGCCTAATATATCCCACCCACTAACAGGTGCCATGATGAGGAGATAATCAGTGTTATCCACTTCACCTGTCAGTGGTCATAATGTTATGCCTGATCAGTGTATATGAATGTACAGAGCATATGTACAGTGATATATTGCAGTTTTGAGGGGTTTAACAGTGTGAAGGAGGGGATATTACCATCAGTGGTGGGTTAATGCGTTGAAGAGTTCAGTAAGGAGACAGTTGGTGAGTAAAATCTGTTCCTTAGCCTGCTAGTGTTGGCATGTGAACCTCTTCCCAGTGGGTAGGAGGGTAAACAGTTTATGGGCTGGATGAGAGATGTCCTTGACGATGCTGTGAGCTTTATGCAGACAACGCTTCCTCTGAATGTCTTCAGTGCCCAAAAGTCGGGTCCTAATATTGCGTTGGGGGGTTTACAAATTTATATTATATTACAAGGAGTATTGTAATCTTAAAACAATGGATATTAAAGGGTTTTCTTTACTTCTACCTGTGCCCGTCTCCATCAGATTTCTTCCATGTCCTGCACCCAGGTGGTGGAATGAAACTGCTAGTTTTTAAAATAAGACTGAAGATACATCTTTTCACCAAGCACTTCCAGTAAATAAGCATTAATGCAACTGAGGTGACTTGCTTGTTGTATTGCTGTACTAACGTCTCTTCTGATATGTTCCTCATGAAGACTATTGGTCACGTCTGTTCGTCACTGTGGATAAGCGCTCCTGCTAAATGCTGTGAATGCAAATGTAAAAATCGATAATACCCAAGGCTTTGGGCATCTCTACACTCGATGTGAACCTTATCACTAATTGCAGTAAGCATCTATTTATGTTCATGTATAGTTTTGTACAAGCTTTTAGTTTGAAGCACAAGCACATATCTATAAAGCTGGCTTGAAAACACTGAGTCAAACACTGACAATTTACACAAACAATTATTTGGGTCTTAATTATCAACATTGTGAGTTCGAATCCATTTAGATTCAAGACACAATCCCATCTAGATTCATATTTCTCCTGATGATAGGGTGAATACATTTCTGTGCTTTTTTTTAAATGTGGGTTGTTATGGTTTTAAGTAACAGGATGTCCACTAGGATTCTAAATCTAGTCCAGAGTCACAAACCATAGAGTCTGAGCCAAGTCCAGAACCACAAGCCAAAGAGACTAAAACAGGTTTCATTGTCGTAGTCTGAGATCAGTTTAGACTCCTAATCCAAGGGCACTGAGCTGTCCAGAATCCTAAATCACACAATCTAGGTGTAGTGTTGAATCTGAAAGCATTTATAGCTAGGTCACCCTGTATGTAAAGTTTATTTAGAAGTACTGTATATTTATAATCCTTGTCTCAAAAAGTCGTTAAAATCCTAGATGAGTCGCAAGTCAAACTAGTAAAACTAAACCCCGAAATGTGACTAGATTGAAATTTTAAAGAACTACACAAAAAGTAATGAGTTTAAATATAAAAAAAAATGAGTCTACACATTACAGGAGAGCTTGTGCTGAGTCTCCTGGCCTTCCTGCATCATTTTTATTGTGAGTTTCTGAGAGACTGCTTCGCTGCTCCTGGTGATGGAGGAAAGCTTCGGCCATCTTAACCAGTCAACGCCTGTAAATCAAGACTGGCTGACTTTCAGAATCGATATTCACCCACTTTTTTTTAACGCACACATCTTTGCTGTCAGTGTAAGCCTAGCTATCAATGAAACCTATTATCCTTCAATCTCTCTCTCTCTCTCTCTCTCTCTCTCTCTCTCCCTCTCTCTTTCTCTCTGAATCCATTTCATTGCCTGCATCCTCCCCACCGACACCATTGCTTTGTTTATCTTCCACTGCTCTGGCTAATGTTCTCTATCTCATTCAGCCTTTGCCTGTTTTTCACTACCCTTCAGGGTTTATTTTGTAATCCGTCGTTCTGCTACACCGTCTCTCTCTCTCAATATGGACCTTTTCTGTTCCCTCAATATCTGTTTTTTTGGTTCATTTGCTTCGGTTTGTTTCAGAAAACACTCAGCTGCACTTGAAGAAGGACTTAATTTCAAATCAATGCACAAGTTCAACTGCAAAGGCTTTGCATTAGAGCCACATTGATCCAGACTTCCTTTGTTTCACGGTCAGTGAGAAACAGAAATAAAAGTGAATGTGCCGTAAATAAGAAACAGAACGGCCGATAGTGATCATTTTTATCCAGCACACAAACCAGTGAGCGGGGATTAGACATTTAGCCGTTAATAAAATATTATTAAAATGCCACATAAAATACAGGATTGTTTACCACAGGCATGAAAATTATCCAGCGTTGCTGAAATGCCATGTTCCAGAGTCTGCAGACTATTATTTTAACAATAGAGTGATGACAGTGAAGGATCGAGGACATTTTATTCCTGTTTCTTAACCCAGCCTCTAGTGGGTTTGCCTTTGAATGAATGAATGAATGAATGAATGACGAGACAAGTCTTAGGTTCGCACTGCACAGTAACTGATCATTTCTTTTCTCTCGTGCTGAGTCAAGATAACTGGAAAATGAGATACTCTTCGAGGCGGCACTGTGCTACACTATAATATTATGTCAGTTTTTCACTGGTTTGCTGCCTGCTGGGTAATTCCTCTAGACACCTAGTGAAATTACAGTCTCTGAGGAGCAAAGATGCTGTGCAAAGACGATTCCTTTTAATACCGGTTCACAGATGGTATTTTCATCAATTGCTGATTGGATCGATGATTATATGATGTGAATTTATTGAAGTCTGTTAGGATTATAGTGGAATACAGGAATAACAACAGGTCTTTGTTGCTAATTAACAAGCTTCAGCCAATAAATATAGAGAAATTCATTCATTCGTTTGTTCATCTTCAGTGAGTTTATCCTGGTCAGGATTATGGTGGATCCCAGAGCTTATCCTGGGAACGCTGGATGTGATGGAGGTCCATCACAGGACAACAGTTTCAGACGCAATCCACCTACAGGCATGCAGGAAATATTAAAACATGGAGGACAGACAAGGGAAAAACAGAAGAAAGATCTGCACAGAGATTCCTGAGCTCATGAACCAGTGATGTTAGAGCTGTGAGAAGAATGTTGTGAAATTTATAGCAATGTATAGTTAGTTAACTCTTCAAGTTCTTTTTGTTGAAATAGTAGAAAAGCCTAATAACATTTACAGTGTCAAAATGTCAGTTTTGGTTTGCTCTTTGGTGTTTAGCTTTCTCTGGAATGTTTACATGCTATGGCAAGGTCTGGCTAGCTAGTAGAGAATAAAATACTATAGAAAATATGCCATTTACAGTGGTGTGAAAAAGCGAACTTGGGTTCTGCAGCAGGACAATGATCCAAAACACAGCAGCAAGTCCACCTCTGAATGGCTAAAAACAAAATGAAGACTTTGGAGTGGCCTAGTCAAAGTCCTGACCTCAATCCGATTGAGATGCTGTAGCATGACCTTAAAAAGGTGGTTCATGCTCGAAAACCCTCCAATGTGGGTGAATTACAACAATTCTGCAAAGATGAGTGGGCCAAAATTCCTCCACAGCGCTGTAACAGACTCATTGCAAGTTATCGAACCCGCTTGATTGCAGTTGTTGCTGCTAAGGGTGGACCAACCAGTTATTAGGCTTAGGGGGCAAACACTTTTTCACACAGGACCATGTAGTTTTGGATTTTGTTTTCCCTTAATAATAAAAACCTTCATTTAAAAACTGCATGATGTGTTTACTTGTGTTATCTTTGACTAATATTTAAATGTGTTTGATTATCTGAAACATTAAGGTGTGACAAACATGCAAAACAATAAGAAATCAGGAAGGGGGCCAACACTTTTTCACACCACTGTATTCTATGATTATAATCCTGCTAGTTAAATATTACTCATATTAGACAAATGTCCATTTATTATCAGTTATTTGATGGAGAAATTACAACTTTTTAGAAGAAGAAGAATAGCCTTTATTTTGTCACATATACATTACAGCACATTGATGTTCTTTCTTCACATATCCCAACTTTGGAGGTTGGGGTCAGAGCAACTACTTTTCCTAGTTTTATGACAGTTGTAGTTAGATTAAGTAAAAGGAGATTAATTCACTTGTTTTTTAATTCTTTGGTATTGGTTTCAATTAAAAAAAAAAAAAAATGAAGCCAAATGATTATTTTCCAATAACAACATGTCCCGAAGTGTTTCTCTTTCTCTTTTTAATACACCAATTTGACACTGATGATTACAAATTGTATTTAATTAAACTGTTTAGAGTTATCTTTAATGTTGGTTATTTCCAGTATATGTTAGTGCAGCTATAACCAGTCCTTCCTTCAGCAGTCTGTCATTGTCTCTCTAGAAAGCAAATAAGATTTTAAAAACAAACCTGTCCTGGAGACTTTCCAGTGTCAGAAAACTTATGGACAAAACACTGACACTGGAGACTCCTTCTACACATGTTGACTAAACATCTAACAGAAAACTTCACATCAGCGCATTTTGAGACTGTTTCTTTGTTATACTATAAACCTGTGATTTGAATAAAAGCTGGATTTGTTGTCGTTAGACGATATATAGAAGATGCATCAACACCTTTTCACCAATCAGATTTAAGAATTCAAAGGATGAAGCGATCCTTTGAATTGAAGTGTTCATTTCATGCAGAGTTTTATGTCATAGACTTGAGCTCATAAGTTTACCTGCACCTTGCAGAATCTGAAATGTTGTTGTTATCCTTTGGCTGCTCTTTGTTCGGGGTTACCACAGATCAAGTGATGCTCATTTTTTGGTTTTGGCACAGGTTTTACACTGGACGCATCCCGGTTTTATCCCGGTGTTCTGTCGATTTGTCCTACCTTGTCAGATTTTCCTACCATAGCGCAATATTCTAGCTAGGGGCGTTGGTGGCTCAGTGGTAGGTTTCTCACCTACCATGCAGAAAGCCTGGGTTCGAACCCCAGCCACTGGATGCAATGCCGGTCCCAAGCCTGGGAAAAAATAGGAGGGTTTTGTCAGGAAGGGCATCTGGCATAAGACCTGTGTCAAGTTGTTGTGCGGACCAGTTGGTCCGCTGTGGCGACCCCGAACAGGGAGCAGCCGAAAGCTATAAACATTTCTGGTATACACTCTTATCCATATCCTGTTGTGGCGACCCTAAACAGGGAGCAGCTGAAAGCAACTCTCAGTGCAATATTATAGTTGTATCTATCAATCCATCCTACCTCATAAAAAATCCTACTGGGGGTTTCTGCTTTGAGTCTTTAACTACGTAAAACAATTTAGTGTGCTGTAACTTTGCCGAAGATTCTTATTAGGCAACGGTAGCATGATTTGACAGCGCGGAATACCTCATCAGATTGTCCTACCAGTATTAAACAGAGGTGGGATGATTTGACAGTGCCGAATACCTCATCAAAATAAACAGGTAGGATGATTTACAGTGTTTAATCTGTAGTTTCTGGACAGATATTATAAAGGTTCTGCCTTTTGAACTCGATGGGCATGATCCTGCTGACAGGTGATTATATAGTGATTCCCACTTATCTTCCATATCTGTTAAAAAAATGCAAGAAAGAAAAAAGGATCAATAAACAGAGAACTATAAAGAAAATAAAGAGAAAAATGTAAAAATGTAATCAGATCATTTTGAAACAATTCGATAATTAGTGATGTATGCCCCGTATCTAGACTAACAGTTCCATGAAAAATGCTAACAAATATAATCACTGGTGCTAGCTGGCTTCGTAATGTGACCGTAAACGGATCTCATTCCTGCTAGCTGTCTTGGTATAATGAAAACTAACAATAACAACTAACAGAAATAGTCAAAAACTTACCTTACATGAAGAAATCCACGCACAGGTAGTGTGAAAAAAAGCGTAAAAAATTGGGCGTGGTGTTTTGGCCATAGAAATGATGCCTCGATATGCGCATACACGGTAAGACAATCTGACGGGTAAGATAAAATGTCAGGACATCGGCTTGGGACCAGAACTGAGAGTTAACCTCTCAGTGGTTGGGTCGATTCCCTGCCTGGAAATCGAACCCGGCGCGCGGGGGTGAGAATGTGGGATCTTGCCACTGGGGACTGTAAAACAAGAAAAAAATATTTAGCATCAATATGATTTTTAGATCCATCTTTTCACACTCATGACAACTGAGGGACTCGTACACAACTATTACAAAAGGTGCAAACATCCACTCATGCTCAAGACGGCAACGTGATACATTAAGAGCCAAGGGATGGATGTGTAAACTTTTGAACAGGCATGCCCGGAGTAAACTGTTATTATTATTTATTATTTACAGTCATTTAAGTATAAATACATGACATAAGGCTAGGTAGTGGCAATGATCTCTGTGCTAACACAAATCTAGGTATCATTAGCATAACAATGAAAACATATTGTAATGCAGTATAATATGATCCTTGAGTGGTGTGACGATAATAAAAGGAGGTCCAAGGACTCTTCAGAGAATATGGGGAATACCTTGAGCAACCGGAGTAGTGTAAGGTTTGTCTTGCCAGTGGCAACAAGATGATATATGGAGTCGTATTGTTTATTGCTCGAGAGATTAATAACTCTAGGCAACATGCCTGAGATATAACTCAATTGGACAATGTGACTGGCAGCCTTTCAAAGACAACATGTTTCAGAGCAGGATAATTGTGAATTGTTTGATTCCATTAGCCAATTACCAGCAGGCAAAAACTGGTGATGATAAACATGTGACTCATCTTTCTGAATTGTAATTTCGGTCACATTTCAGGCTCATGTGTGCTTCACAGTTCAGCTCGTTGAGTGCTTGTGATGTTCCTGCACTGTATCAGATCTAGCATTTGGAGTTAACTGTTATGACAGACAGGTTATGAATTTGCTGAATGAGAAGCAGAATTGCACTGAAACGTGATCTGTCTATGATGATCTATTGTCATATATCATTTTCTGGAGCAAAATAACTTGCTCTGTCATTCTTGTTTTGTCTCGCCGTTTTCATTTCTTGATATTAGAATGAAGACGATGTGGTGCTCAATCAAAATGAAGGAGTCGGCTATGTGAGAGCTAATTGAGAGCCTCGCGCTCCGAGGTGATTGGATCCCACATTCCTCACTCCCCTCTCCCTTCCCTGTCTCATGCCATCTCTCTCTCTCTCTCCCTCTCTCTCCTCATCTTCTATTCTTGTCAGGTAGACCAGCAGACAGCACAGTGGCATCACTTTGTACCATCCAGTGAAATTGCTGCGTCACAGGTGCAGTTTGTTGAGAGAGAGAGTTAGAGAGAGAGAGAGAGAGAAAGAGCAAGTGTGTGTGTGCGTGTGTGTGTGTGTGTGTGTGTGTGTGTGTGTAAGAATGAGTGTAAGAGAAAGAAACACTGCCTTTGTTCTAACACCCAATAAGCACATAGTCTATTTTGACTCTCCTCTAATCATTAATCATGGACCCCCCCCCTCTCCATCTCTCTGTGTCTTTCTTTCTCTCTCTCTCTTTCTCTCTCTCTCTTTCTGATTTGTCAGGTTCAGCTGCCACGGTCTGACGGCTGCTCTCACTCCAGATCTCCTTGAGTCAAAGTCAGTGGCAGAAACGCAGCATGGAACCTTTAGAACAGATGACTGGAGATTCGAACAGATACAGAGGCTTCGAGCCACATAGAGAATAAAAGACTCTTTGGAGTAAACAGCATAATGATCAGAAATACAGTAATTTTCCAGACAAACATCTGTAAGTAGACCACATAATTGGCAGAACGAATGGTGAAAAGAGACAGGCATCTTTTGTTGCATGATATATGAAAACAAGAAAGAGAAAGAGAATGAGAGAGAAACCTCCGTTTGACCCCAGTACCCCATTTGCAGAGAATCCAAATGGCAGAATATACAAATAGGAGAATGTGCTATTATACTTTCATAGGACCTGGCCTGATTTCCATAATGCAAAGTGAGAGAGAGACCTGAGGTGAAGGCAAATGTAGCCAGGATGCACTCAAGACAGAATGGAAACTCTGTGTCTGGATTCAGACAGGCAGACATTGTGTGCCAGTGAGGTAAAACAACACACACAGACTTACATACGGAGAATCTCCATGTAGAGAAAGAGAATTTCTTTTTTGCAAGCATTGAAGGATTGCTTTTGGTTTTAGTTCTGGTGAGATAACCTGGAAGCAGACACCATGGTCAATATGTGTGATCAGGCCCTGATGGCAGTGCTTACATCAGCTACAACTCCAGCAGCTTGAGAAGAACTTCGCAGGACCTTAATGTCCAAAATGTTATGTTTCTCTGAAAACTGTGGGAACGTGGTGGCTCAGCGGTCAAGGTGCTGGGTCACTGATCAGAAGGTCGGGATTCAAGCCTTCAAACTGCCAAGTTATCAACGTTTGGCTCTGAGTTGTTGATTGGAAGATCGGGGTTCAAGCCCTTGCATCGCCAAGCTGCCACCGTTGGGCCCTTGAGCAAGGCCACCCCTCTTGCTCCATGGGCAATGTGTCATGGCTGACCCTGTGCTCTGACCCAACCTTCGAAGGATAGGATATGTGTAGAAAGAATTTCACTGTGCAGAAATGTATGTGAGACAAATAAAGGCTACTTAACTTTGTGTACTTTTTGACTTCTCTCTCTCTCTCTCTCTCTCTCTCTCTCTCTCTCTCTCTCTCTCTCTATATATATATATATATATATAGAGAGAGAGAGAGAGAGAGAGAGAGAGAGAGAGAGAGAGAGAGAGAGAGAGCAGTTTGCTCTATACATATCAGGTTATTGATCTGTGTACAAATAATTGGAAAGTATACACAGCCCTGCTAATATCCTGTTAAGATTAATATCCAGGAAGATGAGGTTGTCCTTCATTTTGCATTATTGCCCAAATTTACTTCTGGATGAGGGTCACTAGCTCAGAATCAGTTGATTAAATGCAAAGTGTGCTCAGGATAATAACAGACACCGCAGCATGACGAAGATGCTTTTAGTGTTAAAGAACTATTGTGAAGGTGAAGCTATGCTCTGATCCATCGTCTGTTTCAAAATCGCATGGAGAAATAAATCTGATGGACGCTGTGAAGAAATCTCAGCGTCGTTCGAGACCTGCGTGATCTTTATTTGCTTGTCCACAAAAAGTGATTTGAATGTAACCTGTGTGAAAGGAGAACGCTGACTTAAGGTGTATCGCTGCACCTAGGCAATACATTTGCCTGTAAAGCAAGTCTACCCAAAATACAGTGAAATGACTACGCGAATATTTTTTTTTGTTTGTTTGCTTTTCTGGCTGTCTTTTGCCAGGGCAGGATCGAGTGCAGAAAACCCGGACTCAGAGAAGGGTGACTTACACAGAGTGGAAGTTTTTATTGACCTGAATTAGAAGTATGAGAACCTGTTCACTTTTCTGACTTTCTGGGATAAATATAGCGCATAACGTGTGAGCAAGCACAATAGTTGGGGGGAGGAAAAAAGTAAAAGTAGGATACGCATACTTCGGAGATGTCACAGAAATTCAAGGATACAGTGAATGTACTGTACCTGGTGTAAAAACAGATGATTTCATGAAGAGGATGATTAAATTATAGGCTTTGAAATGTTAGGTCTGATCTACATGAAGTTCTGTAAACTCATTTTGAAGACTATCTGCTGTACAGTTCCTGCAAAGATGTTTTGCTGTACTGGTTTGCAAAAGTGATAATATTAGAGTTACAATTGCAGTGATACTGTTCTTCTCTCATATTGAACGAACTTACCTCTTCATTAGGCCTTTTGTATATTATCCAGAGGTTCGAGTATTTTGGCTATTTATAGACTTTGCGGAGGATAAGAGGACAAACTGTGATGAAGAAGAAAACTAGAGCACCCTGTTCCTAATCCACTTTTTCCCTCTCTACAGTGGGCAGCTATGCAGTTCCCTGCTACCTGGATCCTTCACTGCAGATGTAGCAGAACATCAGTATAGCCTTATTAAGTTACTCAGTTCTTTAAAACGGAACTGGATATGTCATGTCATGAAACTCCTAATGACACCATTGCTGTTGAGCAAAGTACAGGTGGAACACTGACAGTCAAGTCCTGAAGATGCATGCAAGAACTGTGAGTGTGTTTATGTGAGTATGTTTAAGCACTGACAGGTGAAGTGAATAACACTGATGATCTCCTCATCATGGCACCTGTTAGTGGGTGGGATATATTAGGCAGCAAGTGAACATTTTGTCCTCAAAGTTGATGTGTTAGAAGCAGGAAAAATGGGCAAGCGTAAGGATTTGAGCGAGTTTGACGAGGGCCAAATTGTGATCGCTAGACGACTGGATCAGAGGGTCTCCAAAACTGCAGCTCTTGTAGGGTGTTCCCGGTCTGCAGTGGTCAGTATCTATCAAAAGTATCCTGTAACTCCTGTAAGTATCCTTTAAGTCCTGTACATATTCAGGGCCCATGGAGGCCACACCTCGCAACTTAGAGGACTTAAAGGATCTACTGCTAACACCTTGGTACCATATACCACAGCACACCTTCAGAGATCTAGTGGAGTCCATGCCTTGAAGGGTCAGGGCTGTTTTGGCAGCAAAAGGGGGACCAACACAATATTAGGCAGGTGATCATAATGTTATGTCTGATCGGTGTATAAAATTATAGCAAGTTGCTATGGATAAGAGTGTATACCAGAAATGTTTATAGCTTTCGGCTGCTCCCTGTTCGGGGTCGCCACAGCGGACCAACTGGTCCGCACAACAACTTGGCAAATGTTTTATGCCGGATGCCCTTCCTGACGCAACCCTCCCATTTTTCCGGGCTTGGGACCGGCACTGCATCCAGTGGCTGGGGTTGGGGCATTGGCTGGAATCGAACCCGAGCCTTCCGCATGATAGGCGAGTAACCTACCACTGAGCCACCAATGCCCCCGTATACCAGAAATGTAAATGAAAAAAAATGTGAGAAAACGGTAAATTGTTTTCTTGTTCCAACTGAAAAAAACTTACATGTAGTAACTCAGTGGCATCTATTTGCCAGTATATATGATGTGGCATAATAAGACAATCCAGCAACCAAGGTGTGACAGGTGTGGCCACACCCTGCTATACACAAATGCTGCTCCGTTGCATGGACGTCATACTCCTATGTCTCCTGATTTAGTTCTGGAACATTCTCTGTCATTATGTGTCATTTACCTGGAATGCTAATTTAGACGAACCTTGCTGAAAAGATGTAGTACTACACCGTAAAAGCACATAACAGTATTGACCAACTTATTAGACAAAGTGGACGCTTTTGTGTATAGTGCTGCTTTATAGGTAAAGCTCCAGTACTGTAATCTAATAGAAAAGGCATAATAGTGCTAATAATAATGGTTACAGTGCATTCAAGAGAAATGCTTTCACCACAATGTAGACTAAATATAGTATACTGTACCTCTAAAAATGATTTCATTCACATATCTGCACTTTAAGGACCATTGTATATTTAATTAGCTTTTATAGTCTAACTTTAAGGTAAACTTGATGCACCTTTGGAGGTAAAAGATACACAGTAAAGTGAGAAGTTTACCACAGTACAGTTTAGTACCCTTTTTGAGAGTGAAGGTTATTGGCACCTATAAAAGGAGCAGGGTACCCAGCTATTAGTTAAATTAAATTTCCAGTTCAGCTTAAGTATTAGTATTTTACTGTGTGGTTTCTACTGGAATTTCCTGAAGGGGAAAGTGCTTTTTAGAGACTCGAGATGTTATATTCTCCTTCAAAAATATATATATATATATATATAAAAAAAATAGAGTTGGTTTTCGATATAAAAAATAATAAGGATGCAATGAAAACCCTTTTACATTCTAAAAATATTGAAATAAATTGAACGAGAGAGATTTTAGGCGTTGGGAATTCTTTTTAATTTTTATTCATTATTTATTTATTTATTTGTTTGTTGTTGTTTTTCTAAATTGCATATGAACATATATAACAACAAGAGAAATGCAATGTTGCATATAAATGGCATCAGTACACAAGATTGCAATTAAAATAAAATTTGGCCAGAGGAGTAAAACAAAACAAAACAAACAAACAAACAATTTCAGATAATATTAGAAGTCCTGAGAGCTTTTTTTTTTTTTTTGCTTTACACTTATATACCATATTGCAGTATTTTTTATAAACAGCAGTGTTTGAACGAAGATTACCGAACCCTCTGGAGTCCGTGGGTAAATCCTAAATACCTCACTATTGATCACGCAGTGCACTGCAAGACGGCCATGTCACAGCGGAATGGAGTGTACATATGTAGGGAGTAACGCCAGCATTTGGGATGCGCCCATTGAAGACGGCAAATTGTCATATCATTGGGATGCGCCCTCAGAGAGAATTGTCATATCAACGGCTTCCGTCAAAGCCAAAACACATTACAGAAGAATTATGATGTGGAGAACAAAAAAAGAAAACGGAAGGAAACGTATTCAAATTCTTCTTCCTGTTTACATCTTAACCTAATTCGTGTGATAGTTGCAATATTTTAAGTCGTCCTCTAATTCAGGTAACATCAGCGCCAGCCAATAGGAACGCTCCTACGCTTAGGCTAAAATTCATACTACACCTACTATATAGTAGGTGGGAAAAAGCAGGCGCTGTAATGGTGTGGTATACTTCTTAATACTGTAGTGCACTAGTATGCGGTTTGAGACATATCCGCTTTTACAAAAAAAAAAAGTGTATGAGAGAGAGAGAGAGAGAGAGAGAGAGAGAGAGAGAGAGAGAGAGAGAGAGAGAGAGAGGCGGAACCCGGTACTGAAACACACCTTCGCACTAAGTGAAGAGCTCGAAGCGACGAAGGAAAGAGGAGGAGAGAGGAGGAAGAAGAGGAGGAGGAGGAGAGAGAGGAGGACGGTTTGAAAGCGAACGGCTCGCAGAAGGGGCAGGTGGAAGTCAGCGCCGACCCACCTCCGCTTGGCGGTCTCGAACGGAACTCGGTGGAAACCCGGTTTTTTTTTTTGAAACCTCGATTGAAATTGAATTAATAAAAAGAAAAGCACCTAAAACCTACATGCATTTCGGTTGTCCGTAGGAAGTCATCCCCCTTTTCGAGAAGAGAAATGGAAGACGCTCACACTAAATCCGCGTCCGAAGTTTTAAAACACTTCGACGTGAACGAAAACACCGGGCTGACCACGGAACAGGTCAAAAGCAATTTGGAGAAATATGGACCGAACGGTGAGTTTTTACCTGCCTGCGTGCTTACGTACGTGCGTGCGTGCGTGCGTGCGTTAAACCCAACGTTTATTACATATATATCTCCGAGGAAAATGTAAAATAAAATAAAAAGTTGTTATTTATTTGAAATATTTGGTGTTTTACTATACAGGAAGTTTTAAGTCGTGTGTGTTGTGCTGGTTGCTCATGCCGCATGTTTTAGTCAGCGTTAATGAGAGACTGTGCAGGTAAAACTAATAACTAATAATTAGTAAAACTAATTTACAGACTGTAAATCACAGTCCTAATTTAATTTGACTCCCAAAAATGATTTTCACACGTTCCCGCTATCGTGTTATGTTTATACATACTACTATTTCACCTGTATAGGCTACCTGTGTGTATGTTATTTATATTGATATTTATATATGTATATATATATAACTTTTCGATATAGCCACGCCCCTTGGTTTCTGACAGCCATCTTTACACTTGCAAATTTATTATTTGCATCTCACTGGTCATGTGGGGCAGCATAAGATGTTAAGCTTGGGTTAATGCCTACACACTATCCTATTTTTATCCTTTTTTTTTTATTGTATGTAATTAGTTCAGTTTCAATTTTGGTGGCTTGTTGCTGTCACCTCACAGGGTCTTGAGGGTTTATCCTGAGCTCATGGTTTGTCCCCAGGCATTCCTTTAGGTTTTTTCTGGTTTCCTCCTAAAAACATGCTAGTAGGTAAATTAGCTAGCCTAAAGTTTGTGTATGGGGATCTGTGAAGTACCAGCATCCCATTCGCACTGTGTAATTGCCTCCTGGACAGTTTTCCCTTCATAGGATCCACCAAATCCTCCGGATCCGCTGTGACCTTGAGACCTTGAAGGAAAGGATAAAGATGGAGAAATGAATGAGTCGGAAGCATGAATATTTTGAAAAATAGGAGGCAAAAAATCTCCGCAATACCTGAAGACATTTTCATGCTAAACAAAAACACTTTAGTGATATTTTCCAAAAACTTTATTTTAAGAGGCGATAACAACCTGCTTTTGTGGGAAGAGATTTAAAAACATGTCCTATTGGCTGCTCGTTCAAGTAAAGCCGATGTTACTGAAAAATGTATTGATAAATATCATACTTGAAATGAAGTTATTGCGATCGAATTGATCATTGATATTATAGCTTCATTAAATATATGACAACATATGCAAGCTCTAGCTACAGCAAACCAGACCCTCATGGAAGCCTGTGTAAGTTTTGTAGCAAGGAAATGTCACGCTCTCAAGATGTCTGACAGGATGGTGTGTATTTTAAAAAAAAAAAAAAAAAAAGTTTGCTTTAGTCTGAGCTGTAGCCAACTTGTGTGTTTCTGGAGTGTGTGCTAACTACACTTCATTCATCTGACTGTCACCGAGGCTGCAGGCAGGATTGAGATTAGAATTTCCAGTTCTATTCATCGAACCTGCTTCATTTCTGATGTCCCAGGCTGACGAGATCTAGCATGGCTTTGTAATGTAGATTACGTGTAGATGTCTTTTGAAAAATCAGGCAGGATGCCTGTGCAGCTCAAGGGAGGAAGTAATTATGTGTGTTGGTTGGACAGTAAGGCTAGTGGTTTTCCTGTTTTACAATGAGTAAAAGATCTAAACTGGCATTAAAAACGATGTCGGATTCACTGGAAAGTGTCCTGTCGCAACACTACTAATGCAGGAGGACTGCGTAATGCTCCGTAGCTTTAAGAAAGCAGGTAGAGCGCACGCTCTTAAAAACATAACCCCTCCTGCGCCAGTCCCAGAACCGCACAAGCGGCCGTCGTAGAGAAGAAGGCGACCTCTGACGACACATTAAACCACAGAAGCGTTTTAGTGATAAAGGGACTGGATAACGCACCTGCGACCAGTGCCGCAGGCGTAAAACTTGAGCAACCCGTTTTCCACTTCCTCAAGAGAGACATAAAGAGACACGCTGCAGAGAAACAGGTTGTTTCAGGTTACATATGTGGCCCTGGTGCATACGCAGTCACTGCGAGGCACAGTTAGCCAGCACCATTCACTTTCACATCTGCTTGCTTGTCTGACTCGCACTAAAGAGCCGGCTTTAAAAGCAGCTGTTGTGAATCTGCGCTCGGGTGAAGCGTTTGTGTGCCTTGAGGCATTTTTGAGCCTGCAGTGTAAAAGCGGATTTTTTGTCCACCGGACGGTGGCCCGCCTCGATACACCGCCGCTGATTAAATTTGCAAGTCGTAAACCAGTTCTTTGGGATTGGTGGTTCGAACTCGTGTGTCCTGACAGATATGATTAAGAAACATGGGAAAGCATAAATCCTTGCTTGGAAGAATTTTTATATTTGACACCCTTATCCAGAGCCACTTACATTTGATCTTATTTTATATGTCTGAGCAATGGAGGGTTAAGGGTCTTGCTCCGAGGGTTAAGGGCCCGACAGCAGCAGCTTGGTGGATTTTGGATTCAAACCTTGGACCTTGGATTCAAACTCTCAACCCAATGAACCATTAGTCGAACACCTTAACCACTAAGCTACCATTTCCCAGAATGTTAGTGTTTACCCCGGTTTTTGATCACGCCGATCGATGACGTAAGCAGAGTTTGCTCTCATCGCTGGTCTGTCAGAAGACGATCTTCGTCGTGTAATCTGAGAGAACACTTTATCATGAATTTATAAGACATAAGCACGGGTTGGATTAGAATCTGAGCAGTAGTAAAAGCTCAGGCGACCGGTCCTGCGTGTGGAAGGTCTAATAGTGTCAGCGCTTGCTGAACGTGAGCGTGCGAGTGAGGTGTGGGTGTGATCACGCAGCCAGAAATAAAGTGTTATGAGGACCTTGAGTGGTGTTTTGGGGCGTTTTGTGACTGAGACGGAGAAATAGAAAATAAAAAACAAGGCCCAAAGTCGTCTGGGTTTTGCTCTAGGATGAGTCTCTAATAGAGTCTCTCTACTAACTAACTCAAAGTGAATGCACCGGTCTCTGAAGAATCTCACCTGACATCAGTGCTGCTATACGTCCCTGCTCGTCAGGGTCATGGGTTCAGCCAAGGTCGAGTGTGAAAGAATGCCACCATTCTCTCTGACCAAGGGCCGGGTAAATAATTTTTGCTCGAGCATCTCGCCGGGCATCTCGACCGGCCATTCAAGCTCTGATGACTTCATGGAAAAAAACGACATCTCGTAGCTGATAGTCTCGCTTTCGCTCTGAGCTGTCAACTTCCTGCCTAGTCTGTTGCAGCACAAAGCCACAGGGAATACCCTCAGACCTTCTGAGCTCACTCAAGAAACCACTGCCTGAGTTTGCTCACTTTATAACTCGAACCAACAACTTTACTATTTCAATGAAGCATGGTTTTTTCCCCCTCCAATACACACACGAGGTGCAGCTTCTCATCTCGCCATGATAAAAAATTACAAACAATTGGTAAAATACGGACATTGCTTTTTGATCGCTGTTGTGTTTTAGTAATATTTGCATTTAGCTCTCATGGTTTGTTTTATTTTCTTTTTTTTCAAGAGGTGTTTTTGGCTGTTTGTGGTTGTCAGGACTTGTTTGTTTGCATGCGGTTGGAATTCCTGAGTGCTTGGGGTGAGACAGGGAGGGAAAGGGAGATGAGTGTGTGTGTGTGTGTGTGAGAGAGTGAGAGTGTGAGTGAGAGTGTGTGTGTGTTTGAGTGAGAGATTGCATGTGAGTGAGAGTGTGTGTAACAATTGTTTGTGTGTGTGTGAGCGAGTGTGAAAGTGTGTGTGTGTGTGTGTGTGTGTGTGTGTGTGTTTGTGAATATATGTGTGGGTGGAAAGCAGTTCTGCCCCAAAACCCTTTAGTGATTACTCTTTATCAGCCTGGCACATCATTAAAAGCAGCACTGTTTTGTTTACCATTTAATAAATGTTTTTTTTGTCATGCTGGCATCCATCAGTCTATTTATCTCCTGGTTTTTGCCAACCTGATAGTCACAGTGTGAAAAATTCACATCTTTTGGTTCCTCAAATCACATATTTCTGTAGGATTCAAAATAAAGTTTGTTTGAGTAAACAAAAACCGTATACTGTATATAAACATGCAGAAAAACCAGTCGAAACAGACTCATGTATATATAATATTTATATAATCACACACACCACCCCTCAATTTTCCTGCTGTGTGTGTGTGTGTGTGTATATGTATGTATATATATATATATATATATATATATATGTATGTATGTATGTATATATATATATATATATATATATATATATATATATATATATATATATATATATATATATATATATATATATATATATATATATATATATATATATATATATATTAGCGCAGGAAAAATGGACAAGCATAAGGATTTGAGCTAGTTTGAAGAAGGGCCAAATTGTGATGGCTAGACATCTGGATCAGAGCATCTCCAAAACTGCAGCTCTTGTGGGGTGTTCCCGGTCTGCAGTGGTCAGTATCTATCAAAAGTGGTCCAAGGAAGGAGCAGTGGTGAACCTGCGACAGGGTCATGGACGGCCAAGGCTCACTGATGCACGTGGGGAGCGAAGGCTGGCCCGTGTGATCCGATCCAACAGACGAGCTACTGTTGCTGAAATTGCTGAAGAAGTTAATGCTGGTTCTGATAGAAAGGTGTCAGAATACACAGTGCATGACGGGTCACGGCTGTTTTGGCAGCAAAAGCGGGACCAACACAATATTAGGCAGGTGGTCATAATGTTATGCCTGATCGGTCTGTGTGTGTGTGTGTGTGTGTGTATATATATATATATATATATATATATATATATATATATATATATATATATATATATATATATATATATATATATATATTATCTTTGTTCTAAACACTGCTTTTTACCCAGGGTTATGAAACCCTGCTCCGGCGCAGGGTTAGCACCCAATTTGCGGTGTTAAACCCGCAGTGTGGTGCTAAGTTTGTTCAGTGTGAAACGGAGATGTGTTTGCTTGTTGCTGCTGGACGCTTTGCAACAGACATCCAATCAAAAATTGAGCAGAGAGGCTCATGTCACGCGTGTCATGTAAATGTGTTGCCAGTTTGTTTGAATACCCGCCCAGGGTTTTTATTTTTGACTATAAACATATTTTATTAATTTTCCATTCAAACAAACTTTACAATGAAGTATAATATGTAATGCTGACGTTGTAATTATATGGTTTTAAGCTGCAGTTGGGCTGGAAGTCTTCAGTCCAATCTGGCAACACTGACAGCAGCCAGTGAGGGAAAAGTAAGAAAATGTCAAAAGACGTCAAGTGTGTGAACTGGAGCGATGAGGAGACGGTATTACTCTAATGGATTTAAAAAAAAAAAATAACTGGCAATATGCGGGAAAAGCCATGTAAACAGGTTGGCTGCTGTTCGTCCGGTCAGTGACAGTGACACCGCAAATATGCAAATAAGAACGTTAACCCGGGGTTTAGGAATGTACAGTGTGAAACGTCTGTTAATGTATCACCAGGATTAACCGTTAACCCCGGGTTTCGTATGAGCAGTGTGAAATGTGAATATAGATAACCCAGGAATCAGTTTATCCGGGGTTTAGGATGACCCAGGGTTAACAATTCAAGTGTGAAAAGCCCTTTTGTGTGGGGATGGATCACACCACCTCAATAGCAGCACGTCCCAGAGTGTTTCATTCCTTAATTCTAGCAGGAAATGAAGTGCTGATCAGAGCTGTGTTGAATGCTGTGTTTATTTCAGAACATGAAGTAGAAACAGAGCAGCCATCATTTTAGTGTTTTCGGTTTTTCCGTCCTATCGCTATATAAGCCTTCCATATCTTTGGACAATTGTCAGTACTTACTGAAAGCATCGGAGCAGACCGGTATTGTGGATCTCGCAGCTCTGTGAAAGGTCAGATGGCCGACTTCTTTGGGCTGTTATCTTGAATTGCTGCACTCCGTGCTAAACCTTTGTCTTCACTTCACCTCTTCACTCCTGTGCTCTGTGAGCCTGAGATATCTTTCCTCATCACACTACACTAGCTCATCTCCATTCCCTTTTTATTTCCTTTCCCTCCATTCCCTTCCGTTTCTTTAAATGCTATGGATCGATACGGTTCCAAATCAAAGTATTATATTTGACAAACTCGAAGCTTGCTTGCACATGTTACGCAAGGACATGGCTGACCAGTATGGTGACAATATGCAAAGGCTTTGCTGATATATTCCCTCGCTGCCCACTTGGTGACTTCACCATCAAATTTGTTTGCATGTTTTGGATAACACACCCCACATTTGCAATGAATTCCAGACACTGTATAGAGGATTTTCTTTCTTCTTGCTCACAAGAAGAAGCAGGAATCGTTTTAAAAGCATTCAAAATGGCGGAAATTGATATCGTTTGGTGCAGGAAACGTTTCTAGGTTGCTGTATCACAGTTATTATTGCGAAGGAGGCTCCGGATTTTACCTGTTGGTGGTGCTAGAGGGTATGAGTTGCATGAGAACATTGCTGTATAAGTAGCTGAGACTGTCCTCCATCTCATAACACACAAACAGTGCTCTAAGTTTCGCCATACACTCTGTTGCGAAAGTATTTATTTACATACATTTACATACAATACAACACATTTCATTAGGGTTAGCCTGTGCAATTTAAAACTTATAAGTTGAAATAATTTGTAACCATTACATGTACATTTTAAAAGATTATTTCATATTTATGTACGTTAACGCACTAGAGCTGTGTGTATTGTCTCTTGTACAATTTCTGTTTCATTTATAGACAAAAATCCTCTCGCTTTTGTCGTCGTCTTAAACAAGCCTGCATTCCTCGAGCATCACCTGCACGCCTGACCGGAGCTGTGATTCTGTTCCCATGTGTTCTGCGACATCCCGCTTTCTTTCTGCGCTCCTCTCATCTCGGCAAAGCTCGTGCACAAAAAGGCCTCACTATTATGATTTCTGCACTGCTGCCGAAACCCAGAGTGTGAAGTGATTGTGTTAGGAGGAAGCAGAAGTTCTTCTACTCGAATGCAGATGTGTTTTGAAGGCAGTGTGTAGATGATGCTTGTGCGAACTCTACGTCTGGGCCATGGCTCCCCTGATTTAGAAAGAATTTTGATCTAATATACTGCAGATCTGCTACTAGGCATCATCGGTCTTTATTAGCGGCGCCTCTCTGCAGTGGATCGAGCGGCCACATGTGTGTGGCTGCTGCTCAATGATAAGGAGTGTTCGAGAAGGGAAGGCGGAAGTTGTGCAGAGGCTTGTGGTGTCGTGTTGTCTTCGTGGTTGCAGCTCAGTTCACTTCAGGCTCTTTATTAAACAAGCTAAACAGTGCACCATGCATTCTATGCCTGTTCAGCTTCACCAAGCTTGAAGAGGAACTGGCTGTGTTTACAAGATTATATTTGGCTTTTTCTCTTTTGTCCAAGCCCCCACCCCCTCCCCTCCCCCCCGTTTAATTTAGACGTGCATGTGTGCTAACTTGTCACTCATTTCTGCTTCTCACCTCCCACCTTGGCGTTCATCAACACCTCCCCCTGGCAGACGGTTAACTTACCCTGCGTGTGTTTCTGCAGCCGATGATGAGCAAGGCGGCAGCATGGTGTGTGTGAGGGAGAGAGAGAGAGAGAGAGAGGGAGAGTGATACATCGCACCTTCATAGCAGAAGAAGTTGTGTGTAATGGAGTGTGATGTAGCAAAAGTAATGTGTTGCGATATTGGAAGCTGTTTTTGAGATACCTGATATGCATCACTGTGTTTATTTAACACGGCCTATATAAATCCTGTTTTCATAGAGATATCGAAACGAATAAAAGGGAGGAGGAGACGAAAATACCCAAGAAGACTACTAACACATTAACAGACAGTGGGCCTCATTAATGAATCATTTACTTCAACGTGAGCGTGTGTTTTCATAGGGCAAGCCAAACTAAAAACGTTACAGGGTGCCATTACTTTTGTTTCGAATGAGTGGCTAGTCTTATTTGTCTTCATTTATGGATTTTGGTTTTATGGCTTGATTAGACATGACCATAAAGTTATTTAAAGCCTGTGGCAGAATCTGCAGTGTCATCCCCAGCTATATGCTTTGAATCAAATAATCACATTAAGTCTAATATAAGTATTTTTTCTCACGTATATGAAAGTACGTAAACTCGAGAGCTCTTGTGGGATACCAGTGTTTTCCCGAACTAACTGGGTTTTTGTGAATACTGAGTTTCTTGTGTAAACAGCGTCTTCTGATTCAATCCATTCACATCTGTCGCATCTCTGATCACTTATTGCGTCTCTTTTTCTCTTTAATCAAAGTTTTTATATGATGTATACACCGATCAGCCATAACATTATGAGCACTGACAGGTGAAGTGAATAACACTGATTATCTCCTCATCATGGCACCTGTTAGTGGGTGGGATATATTGGGCAGCAAGTGAACATTTTGTCCTCAAAGTTGATGTGTTAGAAGCAGGAAAAATGGACAAGCGTAAGGATTTGAGCGAGTTTGACAAGGACCAAATTGTGATGGCTAGACGACTGGATCAGAGCATCCCCTGTCTGCAGTGGTCAGTATCTATCAAAAGTGGTCCAAGGAAGGAACAGTGGTGAACCCGAGACAGGGTCATGGACGGCCAAGGCTCATTGATGCACGTGGGGGGCGAAGGCTGGCCCGTGTGATCCGATCCCACAGACGAGCTACTGTTACTCAAATTGCTGAAGAAGTTGATGCTGGTTCACCTTCAGGGATCTTCATGGGTGGAGTCCCTGATATGTCGTGTCAGGGCTGTTTTGGAAGCAAAAGGGGGACCGACACGATATTAGACAGGTGGTCATAATGTTATGCCTGATCGGTGTACTTATATACACACATTAATGTGCGATCAGGAATATGTGTTGGTTTTTAACCAAGAGAACAAAAAAAAGTTTTTTTATACTTCCCTAAAAAAGAGCTGATAATGATTGTATATCCTGTTGCATACCTGAATTCTTTTTCCCCCCCTGTTTTATCCAAGTTACTTTGCTATAGTAGCTCATCTTTCTGCCAGAGACTGCACACACATGCATGCATGCCTGTGTGTGTGTGTGTGTGTGTGTGTGTGTTCCTGTTCATTTATCTTGAAGCGTGAGCCAAGTATAGGCATGTCTGAGAGCAGAGGAACAGGTGATTCCTGGTACAAGCCAACAACTTCCACAGAAGACACGTCATGGCACAGTGTCCTCCATCCCAAACCTGTTTTGAAGAACTTATTTTTCTGATTCAATCTTGCGTGACATCACGAGACGACAAAACGAGGCCCAGAAACATGCCTAGACTTTTACACTCTCTGAGCTGCGGCTTCAAAGAAACACCTCCAATGCTAAAGTACGTCTTAGTCACGTTGGGAAAGCATGTTACACTGCAAGCTGATCTTTTATACACAGTAAAACTTACCTGTCGCATAAAAGTAACACAAGCTCCCTCCTCTCCCGCTTCGTGAAAGAATGCCGCTGTCGAGGGCCGACAGGTGACTTCGTCGGAGTACTCGCTTGTGATTTACGTCCGTTCTTCTGCCCACGCTTTAGTGAAGATGCTGTGTGTGTGTGAAGGAGAGGGTGCTTTATCTTCAGCACATACCTGCAGTAACTCCTAACCCTTTCTCTCTGGGCTCAATTCTGGATCTTATAATTATTCTTTCATTTGAATTAGAATGTAGATTGCATTGCACACCTGAAACCATAGTCTGACTTGTCCACTCTTATAAATTACAAATTATACTACCAACAAACGCCTGGAATGTCTAATTAAAACCTTTACACATTAGGCAGCTCGAAGCTCCGCCTTTCATGGTCATGTGTCTAGGCCACGAGTCTAAGGAATGCTTTCCTATAGATTTACAGTAATTGACTTTCGACCAGGTTTGGAGTGCCCCACAAGTACAGATCCGCACCAACAAAGCCGCAAAGCTACTTTACAAAACATTACTATGGCAAAACCAAAAAATTTGGAACCATAACAGGAAATTCAGGAACTCCTGAAGATAAGCTCAAAGTGGAAAAGGGAGGCTAACGGCTCGTCGTTTATCCTCGTTGCTGATTGGCTGCAGCCTGTGTCAGTCTCAGATCCTGCTTCCTTTGAGAAGTTGTCGTGTTTTGTGATGTTACAGTTACATGGCTTTGGCTCTACTTTTCAAAAAAAGCTTACCATGGATTAAGCAGATTCCTCATCCATCCCCTTTTGTGCCCAGCAGGTTCGTCCATGTTAAAAAAGCAACATCAGGCGCATACTTGTGCATCATTGTATGCCATTGCATGTAGCAAAGATAACCAGTTTCATATTCATGCTGAACTAATCGAGGAAACATATCATATTTGTAATGTTTATGATAGATATTGTAAGTATTATGAGTCCTTGTGCAGCCCCGGCGAAGAATTATCACACATTCGCAATGAAAGTTGTTTACTCTATGATTATGATTAGATACTCTGAGTAAGATATAGAGAACTACCCTCTTGTGCCATTGTGTATTTGTGTAAAAGTGTGTGTCCATCTGCTTGTCTTCAGGAAGGTCACTTGCATGTGATTTGGGCAGGGTTAGTGGCATAAAACAAATCAATTGCCTTAACCATATCAACGCAGGACTTGTTTCCCTGCTGAGACCAAAACAAAATCAGTTATTACCCAGGTTTAAAACTCGAAACAATACAGCGCACAAGACGCCTAAAAGCACTTGTCGGAGAAGACACATCCTGGGGTTTTTAAGCAAGTTAATGAGTTTCTAGCACATACGCTTTATGGTCATGTAATCTAATGCTCGCGTACAACTAGCACAGCTCTTCAGACTACAGCGAGGGCTTGTAATAAAGGACATGGACTTTTTAATGAAGACACTCCCATCGCTGTGTTGTATACTGAGATCATTTTTCCTGAATCCATCGTCATTACTACAGACATATACTTAATCTTCTGTCTGAGGTGTACTTTAGTAAGGACAAAACTCTCATTCAAGGTGATTTTGAACACAGCATGAACCTAATAATCATTTTCCATTAAGTTAATGCTTTCGGCTGCTCCCTGTTCGGGGTCGCCACGGCGGACCAACTGGTCCGCACATCAACTTGGCAAATGTTTTACCCCTGGATGCCCTTCCTGACGCAACCCTCCCATTTTTCCGGGATTTGGACCCGCACTGCATCCAGTGGCTGGGGTTGGGGTCATTGGCTGGGAATCGAACCCGGGCCTTCCGCATGATAGGTGAGAAACCCCACCACTGAACCACCAATGCCCCCAATAATCATTTTCCATTAACGGTCCAAATTGAATTTTTTAACATTACAGTAACATAAGTGATATTAACCCCTTGACCAGATTTCTGTTTCTTCTTATTTTTCTGTTATTTTTTCCCTTGCCCAGTCACCATTCATGTCATCATGAGGCAGCTCTTTTTAATGGTTTTTTATTGGGTTTTAAGGTAGCCGAAAATTTCCCTCCATTCCCTCCATCCATTCCATCCGTCCCCCACCCAGTTTAAATCAGGTTTTTCCCTCCATCCATCGACCAGTCAATCAGTCCGTTTCATCCCATCCATCCATCCATCGACCAGTCCATCAGATTTTCCAACCTCTTTACACATTTTGCATTAACATCAGAAGAGTACATGAGTTACCACTCAGAAACAAGCAAAAACAGTGGTCTTTTTTTTTTCTTTCCGCAATCAGCCAATCAGTTTATAAATATGGAATGACCGACAGTGAGTAGGCGTATTGAACTCTCCGATATTAACCTGAAAGCCCCGCCCCCTGCCTCGTCTCGTTTTTTTTTGCCGTCATTTGAAGGTTGAGAATGTGAAGTTCATTAATGTCAGCTACAATCTACCAAAGTATGTTTGACTAAGCTGACATTAGACGATTATAGACATGAGTTAAGTATATTTAAGTCATTTTAGCCGAAAGAAGCCTGACATCAGACCTACAATGAAGCGTCAATCCTGACACAGTACAAATAGTCGTATTGGTAATGATGATTAAAGAGTTTGAGTGTCTGCTTTCAGGGAGATATGTTTACAGGGTTTTACTACAGCCTCCAGGTGCTTTAGTGGGGGAAAGACTTTTAACTTTTCTAGTGTCAATATCTATGTATCAGTGGCAGCTTTTTCCCTCTAAACCCTGCATATTCCTCTGGTTCTATCTGTCCATCCTGCACTGTATCTTAGACAGAACTAGATTGGAAATGTGAACCCATACCCCCACCCATCGATCCCTTCTTCTATTTTTTTGTACTTCTTCTTGATACTCTGCTGAGTGATGCTCTCCAGTGAGAGAGCTTATTCAAGATTAACTGCTGAATGACTTCATTTTACTCCTTGGATAATACGGGTTCAGTCATATTGCTGTCCTTTGTAATCCATTCCTTTGGCATATAGTAATATAAATATGGCTGATATTTTACCAATAGTTCCAATTGTTCTGGATCGGTGTTCGTCTGAATTTTTTTTTCTTTGGCCCGTGCCCAGGAAAGAGTGATGAACAATCCTCTACGCGAACCTCTTTATTTTATATTCACAGCATGCTCCAGGAGCTAAACTTGGCTCGTCTGCGTTCACACCTCTCAAACACATTCTAGGCATTAGAGATTTTTTGAAAGAAGTCACCCGCTCTGGATTGTCACACGTCAAGAACTTATCACACAGCATGCAGTGGAAGAGGATTAGTACTCAAGACGATCCTGCTGGTTCTTAGACTCTTGCTTTCTGCTGCACGTTGGCAAAACATGACTCTTACGACTGTTTCCAGTGCAGTCAGTGTTATTTGGAGGTGCCGAGGGAGATATTTTAGCTCCTGCCATCTGGCCCCTGTGGCCGAGCACGCACTTAGATGTAATGTATTTAACTGTATATCGTCTGCTGCAATTATTCGGTCCTAAGATGATGCAACGTACATGATTCACAAACCACTGCTGTATACGAAGCCCAAATGGCTTAGATACGCGTGAGCGGTTTGTAGTCATGTTGTGTAACGTTTATTTCAGGCGAGCAAGCAAAGCTAGCCAAGTAGCGGCCAGAGGAAGCGCCCACAAGCCGGGGTACTATGGCGACTGTTTTTGAAAACTTCACATATTTCTGTTTAAACAATGCCTTGTGCAGTGCAGTCTTCAATGGGGTTTTCATTGTAGCGTTGGGACTGTATGTTGTGCGTCGGCTTCATGGCGTAGGAGGAAGGGTATGACTGCGATAGATGTGGGAAGATGCGATGTCTGAACTCTTAATGTGGGATGCAAGTTTTGTGTATTTTCTTTTATTATTATTATTATTATTGTTTGGCTCTTGAAACCCAGCAGATTTCCTCCCGCTTCCCTCGACACATGCGTTCTGAGCTCCGTGTTGTTGGCAACCGTTTCCAGGAAGTGTTTCCCCCCTTGCCTCTGCCTGGTGGTGTGTAAACAGGCTGGCACTTGTTTTCATGAGCTAGAGGGTGGGAGCGAGAGAGAGAGAGAAATAGTGTGTGTGTGTGTGTGTGTGTGTGTGTGTATGTGTATGCACGCTGGCTGGCTGAAGTCAGTATGTTGGAATGCGCCTGGGCAGATCGAGGCCGGCGAGGCCCAGATGACACGGAGGGAATCCTTGGCACAGGATGTCTGGGAAACCCCACTCAGCCTTCCTTTCTCCCTCTCTGTTTTTCCCCCCTCTCCTTTTCACCAAGGCTTTCTTTGTCTCTTGGCCTGTTTCTGAAGTCAGTCTGTCTCCCATTAAAGCCATTAAGAGCTGGCTTTTAACTTTTGGTGTATGATGGTAACAGATAGAGGTTGGAAAAAGAAGCCCCAGTGCCTGGGGGTTACAGTAACAGGATGCAGACAGAATCTGCCCTTGCGTGCATATAAAGGCACACGTGCACCTGGACGACAGGAGCGTTGGAGACATTTCTCCCTTTTCCCAGCTGCCAGGTTTTTCCACACGTCTCGGAGAGAGGCGGCGTGATCCGTACAGCTTCTTTCCACAGGCCAGTTACATAATTGTAAACGCGAGGCTGCCAAACAAAACGATCAGATCTTCACTTGCAAACTTTGTTGACAAATGTTCAGACTCCGTTCATTCAACAGACTCAGGAGATGCCAAGAAAGCCAGATTATTTTTATTAGCAAGTCACGTAGCAGGAGACATCTCGCGTTTATCCGAGCATGCGTAGTCCATCCTTGAAGTTTGCGCACACACCTCCATTCAGACGTCTCGCGTCTCTCGGATGAAAAGAAGCCTCTTCTCTGTTGTTCAAAGCCGAGCTCTCGGCCCTCGCTCTTTCATGCTGCGAGACTCTCCTGCAGTTCATTCACCCTCCCTGTCTGTCAATGCCAGACAATTTCAGCGACCCAACCAAATCAAAGAGGGATAAATGCGTTGAAAGTAAAACCTCATTAGAGCCAGTTCACCCCTCATCCATCATGGTTTTTCCATCTTCTCAAGGCGGCGTGTTTGATCTTCAGCCCACTGGTGCAGGTTTTCTTGTCTGTTTTGGTTTCCACTGCACGTGTCCTTCAGCCTGCCGGCCACACCATTGTTTGCGCATGTACGTGTTTGGTTTCTGGCATAAAACCTTAAAAAAAAAAAGTTTTGTATTTATTTTTTTTTATCAGCCGAGAGCCTGACTGATTAAAAAGAAAAGCCTTCGCTTTTATCAGCGCACAACTGATAAGGTTTTCCATTTGGATAACAGCAAGGAAACACCATCAGTTTCTATTTAATTATAAGCAAGGATGAACTACACCAGAGTGTACACACTGAACACACACACACACACACACACACACACACACGCGCGCGCGCGCCACACACACACACACACACACACACACACACACACACACACACACACACACACACACACACCCCCACCCAGAGCCACATTCATATGCCCACACCCACACACTCAAAGGAATGTCGTGACGCTGTGTTTTTATTCACTATCTTTAGGCTTTTTTCTCTCCTCTGAAGCAGTGTGACTTGGTTGTATTTTTAATTTTCTTTTCCTCCAGTCTGTGTTTGGTTCTTAACGTCAACGTTTGTCAGATCCTATTGACTTGCCACAGCACTAGGCTGTAATTGTTGTTAGGGCAGATGTAGTTAGCTGCAGCGACAGACAGAGCTTCACACATGAACACACACGTCTACACTTTAATGACTGCACAACTGGTAATTCTACGACATGTCAGAAGACACAGCCAGGAGTGCTTCCTAAGGCCGAGTCGATAAGGACGTAGAATTGTAGGACGGGTCATAAAACAAAGTAAAGTCTTCTCACTGATCTAATGAAAAATTCTAGATTTCTTAAGCTCCATCTGGACAGGATTAGGTCTACTGGGTGTTACCAGTAATAAGGTGTTTACATATCTGTGACCGGTGGGATGTGCGAAGTTTACTCTGGGTTGCTTTTCCTACGAACCTGGAGGCGCACACACACTTGTAGCTTGGGCGATTGCAGGTTTGATCCCTTGCTGGATTTTTATTTTAATGACCGCTCCAAACCATTTTAAGGTTACATCAGAGCTGATGTATGTATACTCATGTATTTACCATTATATTTATATAACATGCAACAATGGTGCTCATAACACACCTTTTAAACAAACTTGCTACATTGGGAAGTGTAAAAAAACCCTTTAAACATATATATTTTTTGCTAGCTAGTTGCTACACTGTATAGCCAAAAGTTCGTGGACCATCACAGCTGACCATCCCAACGTTTCTGTCCAAAATCATGAGTTGTTCCCCCTTCATAAACTCCACTCTTGAGGGAAGGCTTTCTACTAGATTTTAAAGAGTCTCTGTAGGGATTTGTGCTCGAGAGCATTACTGAGGTCAGGTACTGATATCTGGACGCTCGGGTTCTTCCAATCCAGTTTTAGTGAACCTTTGTGTCTTTATGGAGCTGGCTTTGTGCACACGGTCATTGTCGTGCTGGAACAGGTTAAAATCCAAGCACTAAAGCATTCAAAGGCATGTTAGTCTACTGTGTGCTCCCAGCTTTATAGCACACATATAGGTGTGATGGTCAGGTGTCCACATACCTGTAGCCTTATAGTGGAGAAATATACAATGTCTATGTACATCAATATAACAGCGCAAGATCCATCCATGCAAACAGGAAAATGACTAATCCAGCATGTGCCCCATAGTGCAAGATCATGTTTGATATGGACATCTGTGCAAGACGACTAAGCATTTCTCAGTGCAAGAGGGCTCTCTGACGCAGAGTTTCAGAAGCGGTGGATTTAATGCTGCTGCTCTCAGACGTCCTTTTTCATAACGTAAAACAGGTTTCATTGAAAATGTGTGTTCTGTTTTAGTTTTGCTACCATCAATGGCAATTTTATAGAAATTAACACAATTTTGTGTGTACATGGA
>JAUCMX010000027.1:10105737-10118237 GCA_033459395.1 Hemibagrus guttatus
TGCAATAAATGTGCGAAATAATAAATGCGTGCTTCATATTACGCTAATGCTCTCGTGGATGAGTTCTGAAATGGAGCGCATGCAGCAGGGCACGGAATGATGGCTCCTTATAGATTAATGATGGATCGAGGGCGCGATGTCTGTAGAAGTCTCTGGGACGTTTTTCCACTTTATTCAGTTCTCTAAGCTGGCATGCACGGCTTTGCAGCCGTGACACTGAAGCGGCTCTTTCACACGCCACCGATCACAACAGAATTCACTGCGATGCTGGAACTATTTTATATATATTGTTTAGCTGTAACAAATCTAACACGTCTCTCGGTTTCATGCAGAGATAGCAGAGTGGTAAGAATCCATTTAAAGGGGAGGAGATTTCCCAATGTCGTCTTCACAACATGCCCCAGTTTAGGAGAAGTTGAAGCAGTTAGAAGGAGAGAAGCTTTCCTTTCACTCCATGACTTTCCAGCTTTTATGTCCCCCGAGTCTAACAGAGTCGAGCTTTCTGAGATCAAGCTTGGACAGATAGATGGATGGATGCTGTAAAACCAGTACATAAGTATAAAATCTAGCTCATGATTTAGCTGGGGTTTAGCCTGATTAAACACTTGCTCTGTGGTGTACTGGCTCAAAGTTGCAGTCTCAAAGTCCTGTCTCTTCAGTAGTTCAGCACTTCCTGGGTCTCGTGCTCGTTTGTACATGTTGTGTTCATTTCTGGTGCACTTCTGGCCACCAACACGACTGCACTCTTTTTCCAAAGCACAGGCTTGTTAAACCCAGAAGTGGGGTCTGTTTTTTTAATCCAGGTTTACGAATGTACCTTTTTATGAACTTTCCATCTGACTTTGGAGATTTCTAGAAGAAAGTTGTCCTCATGTTTCTGGCATTATCGCATCACGACGTACACGCATGTGCGCACACAAACTTGCACCCGCTGCTGTACAAGGCCCGGTCATGACCCAGAAGGTTTCAGTGCCGTTGTCTTAAACCTTTTAAAGTCAGGTTCGGTGCTACAAACCGCAAGACTCCCATCAGTCTCTCTATGCCGCAGTAAACGTGTCAAATGCAAACGGCTCTGGGCCTCCCACGGAGCGTGTCTGAGCGTTTCATAAAAGCGCCTGTGTGTGTACATTTGCATGTTTTTCACCTGTTCGTACACAGCGCATTCTACAAAAGCGCGCACGTGATGGAAAGCGTCCGAGAACTCTGGCCCACTCGTCGGACTCATTTGTGTGCCATTTTGAATATATTGAAATGTTTAGCATTCTGCTGTCCTGACGATTTTGCATGTTGCAAAAACAACAGCCAGTGGAAACTAGTTTCTAAAAACAGCATCACAGTGTTATCTTCCCAGAGAATGGTCATGGATGTGATGAAGTGCAGCAGCGCACAGGAGCAGTCCAAATGCTGTGAGCCTTAAAATTTGCCTGCTGTTTTTTTTTTCTCTCTCCAAAAACCATGAGCTGAGGATGTGGTCCTGCTGTCTCTCGCTCCTGCCTGATTTATTTTTAAGCACCTAAATGATCTCCATCAGCTGAATGCAGACCAACGCTGTAAGATTTTACACGACAGGCAAAAATCACACGAATTCTTTGGCGGCGAGTTAAGATCAGAGGTCTTAGAGGGCAGAATGTGTTGTTCGAAGCGGATTTATTTATTTCTGTTTTTAGAAGAAAAAAGTTTGTTTTTCATATATACATTATAGCACAGTGCAGTATTTATTCTTTATTATATTCCAGCTTTGGAGTCGGGGTTAGAGCACAGGGGCAGCCATGATACAGCACCACTGGAGCAGAGAGTTTAAGGGCCTTGCTTGAGGGCTAAGCAATGGCTGCTTAGTGGCACCGGGGCTTGAACCTCCAACCTTCTGATCTGTAACCCAGAACTGTAAATGTTAAGCTCAACTGCCCTTTTTTTATTTAATGGCATCGTGACGAAAGCTACAGTAATTCAATTCAATTTACTTGTATAACACTTTTAACAATGGACATTTTCTCAAAGCAGCTTTACAGAAGTATTGAAACTGAGAAGGAAAAAAATATATAAAGTTTAAATTAAAGTTACTATTTTATCCCTAATGAGCAAGCCTGCAGCGACAGTGGTGAGGAAAAACCCCTTGTGATGATATGAGGAATAAACCTTGAGAGGAACCAGGCTCAGAAGGGAACCTCATCCTCATTTGGGTGACACTGGACAGGAAATCATGTAAATGTATCTAAATAATTTCTTTCCTTTCTACAACAGCACCCAAGGGCTTATGGGGAACTATAGTAACCGAAGAAGCGTCCCAAATTACTGTGCAAATCTTTACGAGTCAATAGGATGATGGTATAAATGAAGTGTGTGTTTTGATGAATATAATGTTACAAGCCTAGATGCCTGGCTGCTTGTACAGTCACTTTCAAAGCAGCTATACATATGATATTAGACAGAGAAATATCCTAATTATCACAAGTACACTTTAAAGACAAAGATTCATGGTGTCTTAAATAAGAGGAGTCAAAGCCAGGAGTCAAAAATCAGAAAAGCCTAATTTTGGCCAAATTCTATTTTCTATGGGTGTTTTTCCTCACCATCACATATGGCTGGTGTCCCCAAATTGCCACACGCCTTTTTTCACTATCCATCATTCATCTTCAACACACATCTAAACAATCCCCCGGTCTCAATCGATCCATCCATCTTATATTATAGCAGGTAAAAAACCCTACACCAAAAGTGAAAGTGTGGGTAGATGACTACACACCACAGCGTCACATTAAGGTAAAACAAACCACGCGATGGGCTTTGTGTCGAGCCGAGCCGAGCCGGTCGTAGAATTGAAGGTCACCTGAACAATAGATTCACTTCCTGCATTTGAAAGGCAAAGTGGTGGCTTGGATGGTGTGGCGCTTTTTTCCCCAGTGGATTGGAAATCTGGCTGGAGGTACGAGGTCTTTACAGGAAGGTGCATAGTGCTTTTAGTGAGTAAAAGTAGAATACAGATCAGCTGTGCATTATAAAATGCGTAGGCTTCGTGGATCTTTTGACTAGTGCTGTATGAATTCAGACTGATTTTCAGTAAAAGTATATTATAGAATATTCTGCAAGCCCCATTTCCAGAAGAGTGATCAGAGATATTTTCCAAACTGCAATAAACTCAAGAATCTAAGATTTGTTCATTCTTTTGAATAATTCCAAAGTTTTCAATGAACAAATTTTGAATTTGATGCCTGCAGCATGCTCCAAAAAAATGTTTAGGACTGTGTTGCATCACCTTTCCTTTTAATTGTTTAGGAACTGAGGAGACTAACTCACAGCAGTTAGTATCTTCAGTTCCATAACCGTTCAAATCTGGGATTTACGAGTGGGATTTCTGTCATTCTTGTTCGGAACAAGACTTCAGCTGCTCAACACCTCATGGCTGTCCTTGTCTGATTCATCTTCACGATGCGCCATTCGTTTCAATAGGAGACAGCGCATCTGGTCTGCAGTCAAGCACACACACACTCTGTGCCAAACTGTGTCTGCATTATCTTGCTGAAATGGATTTCCCAGGAACTAAAAAAGACGTCACCTTGATGGCATGGTATCTCTCTTTAAAATCACCATATACACCTCCATACAGAAGCAAGGCACTGATGCGCCCCATACCATGACACATGTTGGCTTTTACACCTTTCACTGATAACACTTCTATTTTTTGGCACAGAGACGTCCATTTGTCCCAGAAACAAGATAAAAAAACAGGCTGCACTCATCTGACCACAGGACACGCTTCTGCTGTCTTTCAGTCCATCTGAGACGAGCTCAGGCCCAGAGCACAGCATACGGGTGTATGGCTTTTCTCCTTGTGTAATAGGGTTTCACGTTGCATTTCCTGATGCAGAGGTGGAACGCGTAAAGTGATGACGGTTTTCCGAAGTACTCCCAAAGCACACGTGGCTATATTCCTCACAGTAGTGCCGTCTGAGATTTATTCAGATTCCGTGAAACTTTTCACAACATTATGCCCTGTAGATGATGAAAGACTGTTTGGCAATTTCCTCATGACATTTGCCACAGAGTGGTGAGCCACTAAACTCTCTTTGCTTGTAAAGGACTTTGGTGGATGTTCCTCTTCTACCCAATCATGTCATCCTCATATTCACCTGCTTTCTGTGGAATGCTACAAAAAAGCAGAACTTGAGTATAAACTTTTCACTCTTGTTTTTGCCCCTCTCCCAATTTCATAGGCATCAAAATCACAATTTGTTCATATGTACAAAATACAAGCATAGAGTTTGTAATATCTCCAAGTTTTCCATTCAGCGAACAGATATTCCAGGGAAAAAGCATGTAGTAATCATCCACTGCAAATAAACGTTCTTCCCGTCAGGGGCTAGTGCACCTGTCTGTATTTTGGTAGAAAATAATAATACAGATTGTCCAGAACTAATAAAATCTTAACACATCGATTAACACGTGCCATTGCTGCCACCGTATTTGTAGTCTTGCGTCTGAGAATAGGACAGTGGCAGCTAATGTGGAAAATGGACGCAGTATAAGAGACTTTAATTCACTGGTCTCTTGAGTGTGTCTCAGTGCTTGCAGAAAGGGTATCTGGCAGATGCCCTTATCCAGGAATGCAATTTATCTCATTTTATACAACTGAGCAATTGAGGGTTAAGGGCCTTCTCAGAGGACCAGCAGTGGCTGCTTGGTGAACCTGGGATTCAAACTCACAACCTTCCCATTAATAGTCCAACACCTTAACCACCACATCACCTAAAATAGGTACAATAAATGTTACACCCCAAACATGATTTAGATTTTCTGTGACGTTTACAAGTGAAATGTTAGCCATGTCTAGCCATGATGTGTATGAGGCAAGTCAGTATATACATGTGTTTTTTACCTGGTAGTAAAGCAGGTAAAAAAAATGGGGGTGGTGGTAGCTCAAGTGGTTACGGCTCTGGGTCATTGACTGGAGGATTGGGGGGCACCGCCAAGCTGCCACCATTTGGCCCTTGAGCAAGGCCCCCAACCCACACTGTTCCAGGGGAGCTGCATCATGGCTGACCCTGCTCTCTGACCCCAACCCCCAAGGATGGGATATGCGAAGACAGAATTTCACTGTGCAGTAATATATATGTGACTTAACTTAAACGAATATGGAGGGGTTCATGTGATGATCGTTACTGGTGTTACTATGGTAATGCAGTTAACAGTCACCAGGCACAGGCCTACCTGAGGAACCTTGCCATGCTTTCTCTTAGGAATAATCCTGTAGTATGATGTGATAGAAAGCAGGTTTAGCCACCAGCCCAATATAAACAAGAGCGGAGATGAGGGATCTGAAGATTTACAGTATCAGAACAGAAGAGTTTTCTTTGGCTTTGTGTATAACTTCAGTAACTGGTTTAATATATTTCATGGCCAAGTACATCAGTATTCAGTACAGAAGCTTGTGTATAAACCTCCACACTCTCTGAAGGGAATTAGGAGCTGGTCGTATTTCTGAATGATGCACTGCAGTCAGCCCTGGGTCTCGCTCCTTTATTTTTTTATTTTTTTACTTTGCTACTTAGCACATTCTCTTAACAAACACTTCGCCATTATCCCTTTGTCTTCATCTCTCCACTTCATTCCCAGGTCCATTGTCTCCTTCTCGTTTTTCTTCCTAGCCTCTCTTTATACGCACAGTGTGCGTTTGCGATTACGGTGTTTTGTGCCTCTTTTGTGCGTCGCATTTCGTTTCTCTCGCTCATCGTATTTCACAGCCACGTTAAATCTCTGGAACCTTTTCGAGGCAGCGTGTAATGAAATGGTGAAGGGAGGCTGAGCTCTGACTCCACTGTGGATAAACACTCAGATTAGGAGGATGAAACGAAAAGAGAAGCGAAGCAAACAGAATAGTGCAGCATAGTGACACAGCTGAACGCTACAGAAGCTCATTGAACAGGTGAGCTGGCAGGATGTTTATAATTAGCGAGAATTATTCACATCTTTCCTAAGAATGAAACACACAGTCTTTAACACAACTGTGTTCTAGATAATACAAAATAATTTGCACCCCTACAATTAATTACAATTAATGCCTTGTGTCTGTAATGGCTTCTACGTTGGAGAAGATGTTTACACTTTTAGAAAATCCAGAAAGCTCATGGGGTCTTTGGTTTGCCTCCCAAGGTTTCATGTAGGACTATACAACTGCTTGGATTGTGACTCCTCTGGAAAGCTAGGAAGCTTAAAAGGAAAAATCCACCCTAAAGGATTTGCATTGCACTCTTCATCATTAACATCTTGATCTCCATTTGTAATAAAAATTTTTTTTAAACATTTTAACACAGTTAGTGTTAACATTTGGATTGAGCTCTTGTTCCATCTTGACTTAAAGAGACGATGCTGCAGCACTATAGTCCTCTAGTCTTTAGTCTGCTTGACGTGCTCGTCATCTTACCGAAGGCTATCTGGTCGAGCCGAGTCTCTGCCATAACTCGGCGCAAATATGTCCTATAAGCTAGCTGCATTGCATTCTGCAACTTTGAGTCCAGCATTTAGTGTCTCCACTGTTTCTGTGTTGAATTTTTTTTATTTTTTAATATGATGGGTAGCATCAGTGGAAAAGGGGGTGTGTGTGTGTGGGGGGGAGATTATAGTCTTGTAACGCTATATTTACATTCCATATATAAAATTGTGATTGGTTAGTTTTCCTTTGTATAAATTTACACACATTGGTAGAATACAAACTTTTTTTTTTTCCTGACTGTATGGGATTTTCTTCTGTAAACACTTGAATGAATGATTTATAAATAATCTCCGGCTTGATAAATAAGGCCCATGTGGTTTCCTCTTGTGCTTTTTCTTCCCTTGTTTTCTTTCCTGCTTACTCTCTCATGTCCTTTTAAGGAGCTTATCCAGTGAATGAACAGTCGGAATGTGTTGTGTAGTATTTTCACACTCGCAAGACTGCATGGGTGGATCACAAAGGTGCGTGACACCCTGCCTAAACTTGTGGTTTTTTATTACTGACACTATCTCTCTAATCAAATCAGGTTTATCAGTTAAAGGACGACTTCATCGACGAATGCGGTTCAACACGATTCACAATTTTGCTCTAGCACACCAAGCTTTCTCTAAAAATCCAGCTGTTGAGTTTGTCCCCATAAACCGCAGGTCCATAACGAACTAACTACAGTGTCGTGAGACTTCCCTCACTGTCAGAACACACAAAGTGGCGATTCAACCTGGTACATACTTCCCGTATTAGAGCATATCCTCACAGCTACTTTTACCCTTCGCTAGTCAGTCGGGATGTAGCCGGGTTTTCGCAAACGGCAGCGTTTCCCGTTTCCTGTGCTGGGAGGTATGCCCTATTTGTGGAGGTGTGAAATGAACAGGCTTTTATTGCGTCTCACAGCACCTGAGTACACTGTTCACGGGTACCATGTGTTGATAGTAGCTCAGTAGGAAGTGAAAGCATATTGGCTGTAGGTGTGGACATCAGTCCTTCAGAGCAGCTGTATAATATATATTCATTCATCATCAAACCAAACTTTGGCATCGATACAGAGACCACATTTAAGTACAGTGATACTGCTACTGAAAGTATAGCACGGCATGAGAACACGACATATTGCTCTTTTTAAATAAGTAATGTGTCCAAGAGTGCAGAGTAATACACTGGTGAATAGTAATGCACAGCTTAGCTTATAGGAAAATGAAGAGCATGAATGGATCCATCATTTTAGGTTTTTGCATTGTATTAGTTCATAAATATATCAAGATGAACTTTTATTTTGTATGCTTAAAATAAAATTTCAGCAAATTATTAAAGTTAACCTTTACATTATATCATTAAAGTTCATTTATGTGTTGCATCAATAACTTTGCATTATAATATTAATGTGAAACTGTACTTTACTAAAAATACTAAACTTTTTGTTTCACAAACAAAGGCTATGTCTACACTAATCCGGATAAATCTGAAAACGGTGTTTTCGCCTAAAACCACTCCGCGTCCACATTATCGTTTTCAGTCGTTTCCCAAAAGTTGGTCATCCGCACCGAAACCGCTTGCATCCCTGTACTGCGCAGGAGTAAAACATAAGACTCTTCGACCTGCGTCATTTCCGCCTGGGGTTTATTTACTTTCTGGCTCTTTGAAATGTATGTCGCGGAAATTAGCTGAATTGGTCACATGACTGTGTCACATGACTAAAAATGCCTCGTCGTTTTCGAAAGCCTCCATTTTCACAGTCCACACTGCGACGTGAAAACAGCGTTTTCAAATTGATCCACTTTGGAGAGTGGTTTCAAAAATATATGTTTTCGTTTCCACGAAGTGCCGTCGCAGTGTGCTAATAATCTCGAATAATCTAAACTTATCTTTAATAATATAACCTTAATGAAGAGATATGATGCTGAACATTTCAGAACAATGCCGTCACTTATCAAGATATAGATGCATAGATGCATAGATGGATAGATGCATAGACTGATAGATGCATGGATAGATGCATGGATAGATGCATAGATGCATGGATAGATGCATAGATGCATGGATAGATGGATAGATGCATACATGGATAGATGCATACATGGATAGATGCATGGATAGATGCACAGATGGATAGATGCACAGATGGATAGATGCACAGATGGATACATGGATAGATGCACAGATGGATAGATGCATACATGCATAGATGCACAGATGGATAGATGCACAGATGGATAGATGCACAGATGGATAGATGCACAGATGGATAGATGCATAGATGCATAGGTGGATAGATGCATGGATAGTTGGATAGATGCATGGATAGTTGGATAGATGCACAGATGGGTAGATGCACAGATGCATAGATGGATAGATGCATAGATGGATAGATGCATAGGTGGATAGATGGATAGGTGGATCGATGCATGGATGGATAGATGCATGGGTGGATAGATGGATAGGTGGATAGATGGATAGGTGGATAGATGCATAGATCCATGGATAGAGGGATGGATACAACTTTGTCATTGCGAAGTACATGTATATATACTACAGTATACTGATTCTCTGTCTGTCTGTCTGTCTATCTATCTATCACTCTATCTATCTATCACTCTGTCTAGATATAAATAATGTAATATGGCATCACTTGCTATGTACAACATGCTTGCGCTAGTGGCTTATTACATAAGTTACACTAATCTAGTAGTTAATCCAGTCTAAGGGTTAATCACAAACACCTTAATTAAAAGGCTTAATTTTCACGTGAGCTTACTTGTATTGTTCCTGTGTAAATTATTATTAAAAATATTCTTGAATGTGATGTGATTTTTTTTTTTTTTTTTTTTTTTTCATTCATTCACCTGTAATGCTTAGGAATATCTCTCTTTATACGTTTGTTGTTTCTTTTGCTGAACATTGAAATACATTGTATGGCTTTAAAATGGATGGATGACTAGGAACATTTCACATCCCATCATGAGAGCTTATCTGCAACGCGATACACCTAACAGATGACTTGCAGAATTGTTAATACGAGATAAAAACATGGCACACGGATGATCGTGATGAATGGATTGTTCTGTGTGTGTCTTTCCCCAGGTGCTGGCACTGTTTGAGGAAGGCGAGGAGTCCACTACGGCTTTTGTGGAGCCTATAGTCATCCTGCTCATCCTGGTTGCCAATGCAGTCATTGGAGTTTGGCAGGTGTGTGTGTGTGTGTGTTTGAAGATGAATAATTGAGTGTGTTTGTAACGAACTCTAGCACAAAAGAAACTGACCCAATAAATAAGGTCTGTTTTCCTCTTCTGTAAGTCTAAATGTCAGTGTACAATGAAAACGTGCATCATTATGCAGCACAGGGAGGCTTTTTATTTCACAAAGCACAAATCTGATCCTGGAGGTAGATGCGGACCTGCACCCTGTTGCACCAGCAGGACGTAATTTTTTAACCCAAGTCAAGCTCTATAGTCCATCTTAAATCATATCCCGAGAAAGTAATTAGTGTAAACTTAACACAGTGTAGAATTTCAGTAGCACCATAGACACTTAAAGGACCGTCATAAGTAGAGGTGAGTGAAAACCTAAACTTTGTCGTACTTTGAGTATTTCAGCCAATCAGAGATGAGCTCAGTCATAAACAGGAAATATTACATCCCTGATTGAGATGTGTTGAGATGCAGCGAAGCAAATAATATCCATCTCATCACTGTAAATACTGTAAGCTTTATGGTTAAATTGTTACTTAATTTATCCACCTTTTGTCTTATATATGAACTTTTTCTTAATTCATGAACCTGTATTTAAATACGCTGACTGACAGCATATCACATTAAAAACCTTTCATGCCGTTTGCCCTTATGTTGTTGAAATCGATGCATTGTTTATTCCTATTATAGCTTCTTCCATGTTATCCTGTTGCCTGTGTGTTTACAGTGCAGCTGATGAGTAATGCTGTGAGAGGTGTCGAACGAAATGTAAATGTTACGCCAGAACTGCAAGATGTGTTGATGGTGTAGATCAGCGTCCTGAGGCTGGGCTAAGTTTGTGTGTGTGTGTGTGTGTGTGTGTGTGTTGTATGCCATTGCAGGAGCGTAATGCGGAGAATGCCATTGAAGCTCTGAAGGAGTACGAGCCAGAGATGGGTAAAGTGTACCGCATGAACCGCAAGGGCGTGCAGAGAATCAAGGCTCGGGATATTGTGCCAGGAGACATTGTGGAGGTGGCAAGTAAGCATCGATTTCGAGCAGGGGGCTCTCATATTTTTACAGCCAAGAATGCCTGAAAAAAAGGCCTGTTTTTTCAAATTGTTTCCTACATTTTGAAACTTTATTTTAATTTTAATTGCCATTAGATTTTATTCATAGGCATGCAGATTCAATAATGATGGGTTGTGCAACCCAAAAAAATACAAAAAATGTAGAATATCATGATCACCCTGGATGTACTTCACGGACCCCTGGGGTTCTTCGGGTCGTTAACGCAGAAAACTTCTGTTATAAAGTTTTCTTTTTAAATTAGTTAGATTTAAGCATCACTTAGCAATTATTAGGTTAATTGATTATTGTGGAAGTGGACGGTCCTCACAAGGTGTGTAAAGAGTGTGTGTGTGAGAGAGAGAGAGAGAGAGAGTGTGTCCAGCCTTCACCATCCTGTTTTCACATATGGTCACTTCCTAATAACCACCACAGTGGTACCACCTGGATGCCACAAGCTGTTTGCCACCCAGGCTCCAGAAAAAGCCCCTATTCTCTCTTACACACCTCATGGTTCAAAACATAGAAAGACTCTCTTATATAAAAATAGACCTGTTGTCATTGTTGTCACAGAACCTTGTATGCGCACACAATATGCACGTGCACTCAAATCCTGTATATTAGATCTTGTCATTAAAATAATTAGTGTCTGTTCCTGTAATCCTGACTTGCTAATGATCAGTTTGCGTGGGCGAGGAGAGGAGCGAGAGAACTGGGGAGCCAGAATGAATCCAATCTTGGGAGGAGGGAAGAGGATGAGGGAGAGAAAGAGAGAGAGAGAGATCCTGCAGGGTTTCTGGCTCTCATTCATAGCAACAACAGTCGCCTGCTGAATGGAGCTGGGGGGAAAAAAAGCCGAGAGAAAACAGTGTGCTTTGGAGTGAATGGACACCATGTACAGGATGGTTATGTTACACAATGGGACATTCGGCTGTCTCATCTAGCACTCCAAAGGCATCAGTTAAGCAGGAAACGCTTCCTTCAGATTTTGCAGAGGAGTTGCAGTAGGTTTGTGTGATTCTGCTGTTACCCTGCTCCTCACTACTCACTCCTACGTTTAAGCACTGTTTAACTTTTAGAGACTTTTGATCTCGGCTTGCGGCCATTTTCTCACCACCTTCTCAGTACGATAACTCATGGATTGTGTATAGGCATATTATTAGAAACAAACATAAAGCTCCTGGCAACATGGTTTTAATGTCAATATTTCTTGATGCTAAAGATCTGTAATTTAATTATCAATTGCCAGTGGAAAATTCAGAGGACACACAAACATATATCCTTACCATGTCTTTTAATAGGAACACCCATACAACCTGCACACTTATCCAATCAGCCAATCATGTGGCAACACCACTATGGATAAAAATCCAGCAGATACAGATCAAGAGCTGCAGTTCACATCAAACATCAGAGTGGGGAAAAATATGATCTCTGTGGCTGTCATCATGGCATGGGTCTTGGTGCCAGATAGGCTGGTTTCTGAAACTGCTGATCACCTGTGATTTTTACCCACAACAGTCTCTAAAATTTAGATCAATGGATGGTTGAATGCACTGAGCTGCTGCCACATGATTGGCTGATTGGACAACTGTATCAATAAGCAGATGTAGAGGTGTTCCTATAAAAGTAGACTGTGGATGGATGGAGGAATAGATTGATAGCTGAATGGATGGATAGATATTTAGATGGCTAGATAGATGGATGAATATATATGGATGGATGGATCATAGATGGATGGATAGATATTTAGTTGTGTGTGTGTGTGTGTGTGTGTATATATA